>JAUTXW010000003.1:0-161224 GCA_030620095.1 Kuschelorhynchus macadamiae | reverse complement strand
TTTTCTAGACGATGCAAAAAAAGCAAAGAAAAGGAAAAAAGATAAGTGTACAGCCAGCATCAGTGGCGCGCAGAAAAACGGCTTCAAAAGGAAAAAGGAGGTTACAAGCAGGCAGAAAAATCAAGTCCCTTGTGAATAAGAAGAAAGCATCGCACGCTTTAAATAAATGTGTGGAACTCAATATTGCGCTAGGAGACAACAAGTTTTCCAAATAAACATTTTTTTGTATTTAGTTTAGTTTTTCAAAAGTTAACATTTTACTTTTAAACAAATGTTCATTTTATTCATTTTTATTTTTTGAACTTTATTCATTTCCAATAAAAATAATAGTACGTATGTGTATGAAGGGTATACAGGGGAAAAACCAACAGAGTCCAAAAATTGAAAAATGGGATTATCATTCAATACATTCGATCTGCCATATGTTTCGCTAAAAATACTACGAAAGTGTCGAGTTTCTATTGCTTTAAGCTTTGTTTTCTTTGTACTGAAAATTATACTTTTTGGCCTTAGTTGCTATTCCCCTGTACTTTTCATATAAAATGGCGTTTCTATTTTTAACTACATTGTAATAGGTTTTTTTATTTTAAATATATAATAGACTCAATGTTGATGCAGCTAATTGCGAATCGTATCGGACGAACGATATCGCACAGCTCTGTGCAATCACTCTCGTCCTTTATGAACCGTAGTTCGGCATCTTCAAATGTGCAATTACTTACGTCCGATACGAATATGCGACCTGGGAACATTTTCGGTAAATACCCAATATAGCGAAACAAAATGTCGGCCTAGTGAAATGTTAATACAAAAAATATTATTCAAAAACAAATTTTGCAAAAACATCAAGTATTATGTTGGAATAACTTGTAACATTTTTATTTATTTACAAATACCTGCTTTACAGGACAAAGTCCCAATTACAAAGCAGGACAAGCACTTATAATTATAATATAATATTATATAACATAATCAAGAAAAACAAAGAAGATGAAAAAACTTAAGTTAAAACTAAAACTAAAAACTACAAGATGCGTCTATATGTGGAAATAATGTCAACGCAATAGCGATCGCCGCACATCAGAAGCATTAGCTATGGAAAAATCCAAGTGATAGCTCTTGTTATATTTATCACACATTAAATACAGAGGTGAAAATTTAGAGTGTTTGCGCGCGGTTTAGGCAAATAGAATAAATTATGTTGTCGTGAGTTTAAACGAGGTACACAAAAATTCAGTTTTCCTAGTATATATGAACAATCAATTTTATAATTAAGCAATTTAAATAATGTAATTAAACGGTGGTAGTCACGACGATTTTTTAGCGAATCATATTCTAAGTTGTTAAGCAGCTGCTTATGCGGATAGCCCTAGTGGGGATATATACCGTCTTTCAAAAAACAAGTATATTTTAAAAATCCACGTTGTATTCTTTCTAGACTCTCTATGTGTGTATTGTACTCAGGTCCCCAAATTATTGAGCCGTATTCCAGTTTTGAGCGGAAAATGAATCCATACATTCTGGAGGCTTTGGCAGTAATAACATTCATGTGAGGGACGAATGAGAGTTTTGAATCAAATAAAACTCCGAGATCGCGAAATGAGTCACACCGAGAAATAGCCTTATCTGCTACGGAATAGTCATATTTACAAATTGACAGTTTATTAGAAAATGATATTACATTGCATTTTCCTATATTAATAATATAAAGCATTAAGTTGTTAGTAAAACACCAATTATTTATAATATCCAGACACTTTTGTAGCTCAATGCAATCAGCAATCTCACTGATATTGGTATAAATTTTGATATCATCAGCATACATTAAAAATTTTACGTTTAGCTCACAAGCAATATCGTTGATAAAAAGGATAAAAAATAGCGGTCCCAGTACAGACCCTGGAGGTACACCAGAAATTGCAACGTATTTGCTAGAAGTATGTCCATTGAGGGCGACATACTGTTGACGCCCCGATAAGTACGAACTGAAGAGTTTTATTAATCTGTTAGAGAATCCAGTATTTTTAAGTTTAGTAAGTAAAATTTTATGATCAATTCGGTCAAACGCTTTTGAAAAATCTAAGTATATTACGTCTGTTTGACTGCCTGCATCAATTGATTCGGCTATATCATGCGAAATACAAAGCAAATTGGTAATTGTTGATCTTCCCTTAAAAAATCCATGCTGTTGAGGTAGAATGAGTTCTTTAACTAGAGGAAAAAGAGAATTCTGCAGCAAGATTTCAAATACTTTACAAATATTACAGATAATGGACACCGGTCTGTAGTTTAAGATTTCATTTCTGTCACCTTTTTTGTACACTGTACAAACCCTAGAAGGTATGAATCCGAGATGGCAGAACAAAATGGCGACGAAATAAAATGGTTCTAATCGTGACAAAAATAGGTTTTACACATCTTTACGATTTAACGTCCCTAGATGCCAAAAAATATGTTTTATCAATTCCGTCGGTCCGTCTGTCGGTCTGTCTGTTTGCCTGTCTATTCGCGGCGTACATAAAACGCTAAAAATACTACGAAAGTGTCGAGTTTCTATTGCTTTAAGCTTTGTTTTCTTTGTACTGAAAATTATACTTTTTGGCCTTAGTTGCTATTCCCCTGTACTTTTCATATAAAATGGCGTTTCTATTTTTAACTACATTGTAATAGGTTTTTTTATTTTAAATATATAATAGACTCAATGTTGATGCAGCTAATTGCGAATCGTATCGGACGAACGATATCGCACAGCTCTGTGCAATCACTCTCGTCCTTTATGAACCGTAGTTCGGCATCTTCAAATGTGCAATTACTTACGTCCGATACGAATATGCGACCTGGGAACATTTTGGTAAATACCCAATATAGCGAAACAAAATGTCGGCCTAGTGAAATGTTAATACAAAAAATATTATTCAAAAACAAATTTTGCAAAAACATCAAGTATTATGTTGGAATAACTTGTAACATTTTTATTTATTTACAAATACCTGTTTACAGGACAAAGTCCCAATTACAAAGCAGGGCAAGCACTTATAATTATAATATAATATTATATAACATAATCAAGAAAAACAAAGAAGATGAAAAAACTTAAGTTAAAACTAAAACTAAAAACTACAAGATGCGTCTATATGTGGAAATAATGTCAACGCAATAGCGATCGCCGCACATCAGAAGCATTAGCTATGGAAAAATCCAAGTGATAGCTCTTGTTATATTTATCACACATTAAATACAGAGGTGAAAATTTTAGAGTGTTTGCGCGCGGTTTAGGCAAATAGAATAAATTATGTTGTCGTGAGTTTAAACGAGGTACACAAAAATTCAGTTTTCCTAGTATATATGAACAATCAATTTTATAATTAAGCAATTTAAATAATGTAATTAAACGGTGGTAGTCACGACGATTTTTTAGCGAATCATATTCTAAGTTGTTAAGCAGCTGCTTATGCGGATAGCCCTAGTGGGGATATATACCGTCTTTCAAAAAACAAGTATATTTTAAAAATCCACGTTGTATTCTTTCTAGACTCTCTATGTGTGTATTGTACTCAGGTCCCCAAATTATTGAGCCGTATTCCAGTTTTGAGCGGAAAATGAATCCATACATTCTGGAGGCTTTGGCAGTAATAACATTCATGTGAGGGACGAATGAGAGTTTTGAATCAAATAAAACTCCGAGATCGCGAAATGAGTCACACCGAGAAATAGCCTTATCTGCTACGGAATAGTCATATTTACAAATTGACAGTTTATTAGAAAATGATATTACATTGCATTTTCCTATATTAATAATATAAAGCATTAAGTTGTTAGTAAAACACCAATTATTTATAATATCCAGACACTTTTGTAGCTCAATGCAATCAGCAATCTCACTGATATTGGTATAAATTTTGATATCATCAGCATACATTAAAAATTTTACGTTTAGCTCACAAGCAATATCGTTGATAAAAAGGATAAAAAATAGCGGTCCCAGTACAGACCCTGGAGGTACACCAGAAATTGCAACGTATTTGCTAGAAGTATGTCCATTGAGGGCGACATACTGTTGACGCCCCGATAAGTACGAACTGAAGAGTTTTATTAATCTGTTAGAGAATCCAGTATTTTTAAGTTTAGTAAGTAAAATTTTATGATCAATTCGGTCAAACGCTTTTGAAAAATCTAAGTATATTACGTCTGTTTGACTGCCTGCATCAATTGATTCGGCTATATCATGCGAAATACAAAGCAAATTGGTAATTGTTGATCTTCCTTCAAAAAATCCATGCTGTTGAGGTAGAATGAGTTCTTTAACTAGAGGAAAAAGAGAATTCTGCAGCAAGATTTCAAATACTTTACAAATATTACAGATAATGGACACCGGTCTGTAGTTTAAGATTTCATTTCTGTCACCTTTTTTGTACACTGTACAAACCCTAGAAGGTATGAATCCGAGATGGCAGAACAAAATGGCGACGAAATAAAATGGTTCTAATCGTGACAAAAATAGGTTTTACACATCTTTACGATTTAACGTCCCTAGATGCCAAAAAATATGTTTTATCAATTCCGTCGGTCCGTCTGTCGGTCTGTCTGTTTGCCTGTCTATTCGCGGCGTACATAAAACACTACGCAACTTAATTGTTGTATCCTCAGGACACATAGATTCTATATCCTGCATGAAACCCATATAACCAGTTTTTACCTACTCCGTTGCTCCGCAGATATTTCCCAGATATTAATATCCTCTTGTTGTTATGTTAGAGGTTAGACAGATAAAACATTTATTTTTTATTTGTTTTAAAATTTTTCCAAATCGAATTATCAATCGTCATGTCGCTGTGATAAGTTCATTAAAAGCTATTTAAAAGGTGGAAATTTAAAGAAAATGTGGCGATGTTGTTACAGCTGTTTCATAAAAATGCAAGCAAAAAGTTTCCAGGATGAGAGCAATTTATCCTTAATGAAAATTAATATGCTAATGACGCAGTCGCTATCACGAGCAATGATTAAACTAAACGTTTAATGGTAATGACTCTCCTAGAAATTAATTAGCGAAATTCAGGCAAACTGAAGTCACATCCGTTTATTTAATTTTGGATTATCATTAAGAAAACAAACCTCTACGCTAATTTCATTTAACTCGGAATGTTAAATTGTACTGGTAAATTTTTTCAAGCAAAAAGTTACTATTTTAAATTTACCGACATTTAAACTTGAACGATTATTGTTACACTATGTTGAGAAGACCATCCAAATAACTTTAGATCATCTCCACAAAAAAGGCATTTTTTTGTCTAGAATTACCGACAGATCATTTATAAATAGCAGAAACAAAAGTGGTCGTACCTAAAAGACTGAAATGTAATTAAATTAATTTAGGAATTTCAAAAAAATGTAGAAAGGAATATCCTTGTCTAGTTTAACGTCACTAAGACACAATCATGTGTTAAAATTGAATAAAAGTAAAATAAAACATTAAAGATTGATTCTAATATTATTAAAGATTGAAGGGTTAAAGGGAGAACTGTTGAACCGTTATCGATCTCTCGGCGAGAGATAACTAGTGATCGGTAGAGTGGGTCGGGGTAAAAATAGAAAAAGTATGCGCTACCTGTTTTTATGGCCCTTAAAAGAAAGCCCGAGACAGGATGAACTTAAGCAAAAAAAAAACTACAAAAACTTTACAATAACACCAATATCCTTAATATTGAAAAATATATTAAGGAAAACTTAGCGTTATAGCCTTGTTCATATATAGATTATAGTCACACTTAGTTCATATAAAGTTTAATAAATGAGATTAAAGCCATATTAATAATTATTACCTTCTCTTACGACTATTTCCTGAGTATGAACAAAAGAAAGAAAGAGAGAGCTGTCTGTAAAATATAGGAAGAGGTCAGACCTCTGTGTTATTAATATAAGTGGTTCCACGTGTTCGGTTTTGCTGCTTTATTTCGGGAGGAAGCGGGAGACTCAACCGCTCAGTGTGGAAACTAACGACACCGCTAGAAAGAGAGCAGACGATGTGAACGTGTGAGGCCTAGTTGTTCCTGCATTCTATCCCGTTTGTCTGCCGCAGTTCTACATAGAATATTAGCGTAATGGCCGCTATGTGGCGGGAGTGGGAGGGGTAAGGGGGCAGCTTGAAAGAAAAGATCATGTCGTGAGACCAGTAGTACTCTCAAAGGGCATCTAATGGAAGCCAAGATGCATTTCAAAAATTAAAAAGTTATTTGAAAGATTCGGGGTGTTCGGGAGCTAAGAGCTCGCCATCCGGATATCCTACCTATTGGGCTGGAGAATGGCGCTGAAAGCAAAAAAGTGGCAGCCGACTCCATTTTGAAAAAGAAAGAAAGAAGAAAGAAAACGTGACGTAACCTAACCTTCCAAATAATTTTGCATGTTAAATTTTTATATATTTAATAATAAGTGGTACGAGAGAAAGATCATCAAAATTTAACTATGTTAAGTATCTCAGAAAGAAAGTAGTGTGGGTTTTATACCAATTTAACTTAAATCAAAAGGCTACAAAACTTACATCATTCAAGTTTTAAGTACAGTACTCGTCAGTGATTCAATTGCTTTCGAAATAGGCCTATTTAACCCAGTTTTCAAATAAATGTGCAAATTCATAAAACAACAGTGCGGTGTACTGAGTGCTATTCGTTAAAAGTTAAAAACTAGACATGATTTAAAGTGTTTCGTTAAAGTTCATTATATATTAAGTCTATTAACAAAATGGAATTGGCTCTATTTGGCACATAATAACACTAACAGACAGTCAAGTATGTTCCCAAGACAACACACACAGATCAAACCTGAAGTTGATTATATTTGATACGTAGAAGAGTCTGTCGAGGACCTCACAATAGCATCGAGGATGTACATATGGTTGGCAGGCCTAGTTTCATACAGCTTGAAACATGACTCCTGAGGGACTGCAAGCAAGCTTCAGAGTGACTGTGCTACTGCTAAATTTCATCAACACACAAAAACATTGGACCAAAACACTAAATAAAAAAAGGCCTAAAAGGAACAAATCAAGCAATAGAATAAAGTACGAGAACCCAAGGTAGGTAAGTTATACATTTTAGTTTTAATAATAAATATTTGTGAGAGAATGATGAAAATGAGACTTACCAATGATATATTGGCCTTTTCAAAGAGCCAAGAACATGTGACTTGGAATGAAAAATGGGTTTCTTCCACTAAAATTCTAATTTTAACTCAGTTATAGGACACTTATACAATAAGTCACCCAAAATAATTAAAATGGACCCATTTTTCGAAGAAAAATCGGCCAAAATGCCCTAAAGACAACCAAAAGTTCCAGAATATGGTCTGCCTTTTTTTTAACTCCTTCTGTCACTTTTTCTTTCTCCTGTTGGATAGAAACCTAGAGATTTTTGATACAACCCTGATGTACTACTAATTGTCAATGAAGTTGACAGATATTTCAAAATTAATTTAAATTTAGATAAATTTTATTTTTGTTTTGAGATAATTAGGATATACCAAAAAGTTAGTTAAAATTACAATGGTAAGTTTCAAAATCATATAAATTTTCTTTACTCTGATTTCCTATTTTCGTAATTCCTAGCCTTATTGTTTGTTATTGTTTTACTAAAGTTTATGTAATGTGCTTTGTCTTAATCTCAGAGAAATATCAGCTTTATTTCTACAAAGGGGCTTGATGCTACTGAAAAACAACAAATACAGTAAGAGCTAATGAGAGCTATCACCATAATACAAGGTAAACTTTGATTTCTTTTACTTAACTTAGCCTAAAATTGTCAACTGCATAATCATGTAACAAATTTGTACCTAAAATTGCTAATTTTAATAATTTATTTCAGAATGAGAAGAATGTGCCTATGGAGGTCTCCACCAGTTGGTCTATTGTTATAAAGTTAACCTAGGATTACTGAGATTATGATTTTAAATTTTGAATTAAACGATAAAAAAGCATTAAATATGTGTCTTATTTCAACTATGAAGATTATAGGAACTGGTAAGCATATTTTATAGATATTATCTTAAATAAAAATATAGCAAAATTCTAAATTTCCTTTAGGAAAATATAACCCATTACACATGTTTACTATCTCACAAATTATCTCCCAGTACCCATACCATTCAAATGAATAATCAAATGCGTGAAGCCAAAGATTCCTTTAGCCTAGTCACATTACCTCAGTGCCAACAGCAGCCGGGAAGAAATTGGGTGTCCTTTTCCGAGCAAGAAAATACTTTTTTTCAACAAGCGGGCGGAAAACTTCATTTTTCCGCACTCATTTTAGTTTGGAAAGAGCTACTCTTCTGCACTAGTGCGGAAAAAATCTAATTTTCCTCACTAGTGCGGAAAAGTAAATAACCCCATTTTTTTAAAATATACTTACTGAAATATATATTAAATATTTAAAAATCTATTGATACGCTGATAGATAGCAAAATGATTTAAGAACATAAATTTGCTAGATTCCTGCTATAATTTTCAGCAAAATAGTAAAAAATATGTAAAACGTGTTTTAAGAAATTGTTTAATGGCTCTCGTATTATGCCTTATACATCAATGTCAAGCAATAATAAGCACCTGTTTTTTTTATTTGGCAGTTTGAATCACCAGAGACACAAAGTAAAAAATACGAGTGTCATTCATTGTCAATCAAAACCAATTTTGCTGTCGCTGATTTTTGTCGTAGTAAAACCTGAGTAAAATTTTTTAATGGATTCTTCAGACAAAGATTTGCCAGAGTCAGTGTTGGAAGCTGCTAGAACTGTAAACTTCAATCTCCTACAATCAAAATCCCGTCATAGGATGAGAAAGAATATATTCTGTTTAAAACCTGGTGTCAAACTAAAGAACCCGTTTTTTTGCATATTTCGCCGAACATTCCAAAACATGTAAGCCAAACACTGTTTGATCCACATACTCAATGTCAAACAGTATGATCAAACTCAATGAAAACATCACACAACGCTTGTTTCACTTGAAGAATCGTCAAATTGTGGGCGAACTGTCACTTTTTTATAGATACTACCACCAATTATGTTCTGATGAATTATCATTAGTTTTATCTTTCTTAGCCATTCCTGCCAGCGAGACACACCGGACACCCACATACACAGGGGCGTGCGGTTAAATTTTAAGAAAGGGAAGAAATTTTTAGAAACTTACCTATTTGTAATGTAATTCGATTCTTCGATCATTTTTTGCAAATTCGTCAATGACGTCATTATAAAAACGTCGATGCTCCGACATATTTTGGAGAAGTTTATTTTCAATGCACAACAGCGAAAGTCTCTCCTGCCCCGTTTTTTTATACGTTTAAGTGTTGAAAAATTGCGTTCTACTGATGAACTTGTGGCAGGTATTGTCAATACTAATTCACACAATTTCGACACTACGGTGTAGGCATCTTCCAGCTCCTTGTCTTTTAAAAATCGCATTAGTTCCTTAGCGTTATTTTTTGCGCTAATGTCATCAGTTTCGTAAATCACTTTTAGTTCAGATCGCAGTAACACTCGGTCGAAGAACTGGCCATAATAAAGAAGAAGAGATTTAAACGCATCTTCTGGAAAAGTTTTTCTTTAAATGCATCAAAATTACAGAGCTCGAGGAATTTAAAATCATTTAAACCGTTAAATCTATAGTTTATTTGTTGCTGAATTTGATCGATTATTTCATAAAAGAGGCGTCTGTATAATGTTTGAACATCTCCCACCTTGTCTGTTCGAAGACGCTTGGCTTGTAGCTCTACATTTAACGTCATCGTTTTCAAAATAGGTCAGTCATCTCTTTTTTGGCTTAACATGGACTTAAAATCATCCACTTTTTTTAGGCAAAAAGCAATATCATTTATTTTGGTTTGTAATATATTAAAAACATTGTCCGAGAATGGAAATATTTCTGAAAATATATTCAACAAATAAGTCCACGTTTCATTATTTTCTATTATATTCTCAAATAGTTCAATCAGTGATTCACGATTTTCAGATACTGTTAACACAAGTCTTCCATTATAGTTCCACCTAGTAGCAGCTACTTTGGGCAATCGTTTGTGGACAATGGAGTCCAAAGCTTGTGTACGTTTTGTTGACTTGGAAAAAAAGCGGCCATGCCACTTAAAGTAACGAAAAATACTTTACACTCTTTAATGTAATTGATGTTATATATCTGCTGTACGATTTTCGGACACATTCTTAAAACCTAAAAATCGCTCTTGAATACTTCCGTCTGTTTTAACGTAGCGTATTACTATAGATAATTGGCTAAAATTAGTGATATCAGCAATGAACCGCGCCTCGCCAATCTCCTGCTTAATTCTTTTTAGAATAATGGTTACAACAGCGGAAATTAAATCATTCTGGATTCGATTCGACGTTCTGCGAAAAACGCTAGACTGCTCTAAATGATTTATTAAGCAATCATCATATGTAGCCATTAATCTAAGTAAATCTTGAAAATTTCCTCTTTTTGAAGAAACCCTTGTTTCGTCATGACCTCTAAATTCCAATTCGTGCTGTCCGAGAAAACAAACAACATCGATAAGTCTTATTAATATTTGCCTATTTTATCGACTAGTTCATTGTGTTGGCGGTGACTAATTTCCAACTGTTTATTAAGGTCGTGTTCAATTCTGGTTTTGCTGAAGACTTTTCCTTTTATAACGGCCTGCAAATGCGCTTTGGACATAATGTGTCTTTTTACAGCTTTATGGAAATTGTTTAAATCGGAAAAACCAGTTTTATTCCAGAGACCTTTTTCATTTTCAAAAAGTAAACATGGCCAACAAAATAATTTACTTATATTTTCACATCCTGTTAGCCATTTAAATTGTTCGTATTGTTTTTCCGGATAAAAATGTCTAATACAGTTTTTCATTTTTGTGGTTAAATTTTTCATAGGCGGTTTTGCCCTTCCTTTGGAAATTATTAGAAGCTTATCAGCGAAGTTTAATGTTGAAAATCCCTTTATTATTAAGACACACACCACACATTCACACACACTCTTCTTACTAAATTCTCCAACATTTTCAACGTTATTACCGAGACAGTTGACGGTATTTGTATATCCACGTCCGTATCAGTGTCTTCCATATCGCACCATGCACGACGCAACGTACGTATCCCACAACACACGGGTAGCCAGGTGGTGAAAAGTTCAATAACCTCTGGCTCGATTCACAGGAAATCAAGTATACAGGTCTTGGCTGCAGAGAAGCTAGCGGTCCGCATAGGTTCTATTCGATTTTTATTGTGGCTCGGTTGGAGTCAAGGCCGCATTTATTATGGGCTTGATAATTAAGATAATATTTTAGCATTTTTAATATAAACTAAATTAATGGTTTCCTATTTCAAAAATTACATTTTAGAAGATGTTTTGTAATTTTTTTTGGGGAAGAACTGCTCCCCTTGCTTCCATGGACTGCACGCCCCTGCACATACATCCCTTCACCATCCAACTGCAAAAACCAAGGACTTTTTTCACTTTCTTTGCTCCTTTATTCCCAGACCCTCTTCTCCTAATCTGCAAGTCTTTATATCCCGCATCAATAAACTTTTCCTTTCTTCACCTTCGGCATTCGTGGTCTGATCTTAGATAAAAAATCTTGTTCAACTCCACCCAAAAGTGCTCGTATTCGCTACACCGTCCAACGCTGTCTTTGCTGGCATCATCACATTTTATCCTTGCTCACTCTAAGAAACTGGGATTTTTTTGAGCCCAAATATATTTTCCATCTTCTAATTCATTTACAAGATCTTTAAATATTGATACAATTATATAAATATAATCCTAATTTCGGAAATAGGTGATATTTTAGACAAAGATTTTCTAGTTTATAGTAAAACACCCATAAATTTCAAACTTAAATTTAGAAAATTCATGACTGTTTGTTTGCTTGATCCAATTCAGAAAATCTATTTTAAATACTTTCACAATTTAACCCAGTTTTGATGAGTCGTTTATCAATATTACAAAACTACAATGTATGCTCTTGCAAATCAAAACAGTTTTACAATAATAATAATCCCATTGCTTAAAAGATAAATAGATTATGTGTGCTAGTGCCTAGTATTTAAATAGTGTGGGTCAGAGTTCTATAATCTTAGCTATAAGAAAAAAAAAAAGGAAATTGAACAAATTTTCTATATGTTCAATTTAGACTTAAATATTTTTAAAACGGTTAACTTTTTCTTTTCCTTCTGTTTTTATATTCTTGATTCTGTGGCGTAAGTAATCAGGAAGGGGTAGGGGACTAAGCTTTTAGTCGAACCGAACTTCCTATATCAAAAGTCAGAAAGAAAGTATTAAAATGTATCCTTTGGAATACATATCGAATATGGTTAAGATTTTAAATACTGGTATTCCTCCTCATTTAAGGACAAAATTAGCTTGTCGCACCGAAGTTCATTTGATGGAGTTGAGGGGAATAGCTGATCGCCTGCATACTCTTGTTCACAGTATCTCAGCATTCGAGTCTTCCTTTTCGTTTCTGGCTCCGGTGGTTTACAACAGTTTGTTGCTGCTCAGGCATCTTTTTGTCCCAACAATAAAGACTAAATTAAAATAGCAATTACTAACGAATACCTTTAATTTGCATGTCAACCTGAATTTTAGTTTGAACAATACCTTTTAATGATATGATAACATAATTGTGATTTTAGTTTAATTGAATTTTATTAGTAGTATTTAGTTTTGCTTTTGCAATGTGATTTATTATCTTTATTGTGTTTTGTTTGTATTCTATTTTAATTCTTTAAGAACATTGTACGTTATTGTGTGGTATTTGCGTCCTATCTTAGTAGTTAGGTCAAACAATTTTTCGGGAATAAAGGACAGTAGTTCTGCTTAATTCTTATTTATTACCAAGAAACGTTTCGATGCCTTTATTGCATCTTCTTCATGCTACGTAACTGTTTAAGATTTAATCACTACCTTAGTTACAGCAATCATTTTGTTACAAAGTGGTCTCAACCATAAAAATTGCAGATATTATTTTTAAATTATTACTAAATTCTATATATTCCATAACCATGTCGTGTCAAATATTTCTAAGGCAGTTACGTAGCTTGAAGAAGATGCAATAAAGGCATCGAAACGTTGCTTGGTAATAAATAAGATTTAAGCAGAAAAGAAACTATTGTCCTTTATTCCCGAAATTTTTTTTAACCTAATTGTATGTTATTTGTACATTTACTTTGTCAGATTATAGGGCTAAGTTAAAATCATTTAAAACGTTTGGTTTTCGTAACAACACATCAGCAATAGCAGTAATCAACTCCCTCATCGGTTTATTCAGAACTGCTTTGAGGAACGGCGGTAGCTATGATGTTGTTTTTTGACTTAATTAAGGCTTTCGATTGCCTCTCGCCTGGTGGTATACGGATTGTTGCAGACTTGGAATCCTTAGTCAGCCTTGCATTTATATATTAGGGTCAAAAAAACACAAGACACCATCAACAATTTGATTGAGAAAACAAAAAACACCAATCTTTTCATTTTTGCCCCCCCCCCCCCTACGATATAATCGTCCAGTGTTGAACCACTTTATAGCACAACAAAATGCATTTATTAAGTCAACGATAACAGGTTCCCATGCATGTTTCTTGCCATTGATAATCAATTCACGGAACAGAGCTTTAGATTATGCAACAAAATCTGAGCTCTTTTCGCATATCTTTCGATTGTTTTTCGATGGATGCTGGCTATGTTCCTCTTTCTCTCAATCGTCACCAGGTGTGGAGATGATTAATGATTCCGTGGATAATAACAGCCAGCAAAAATTTTGTCAACTGCCCAAACGTTCCAACGCACAATTAGAAATGGTAACTGGTGCTAATGACAGATCTTCAGCGGATGGTACTCTTGTCATGTTTTACCAAAATGTCAGGGGTCTACGCACCAAAATTAACGAAATTTCTCTCAGCAATAGCAGTAATCAACTCCCTCATCGGTTTATTCAGAACTGCTTTGAGGAACGGCGGTAGCTATGATGTTGTTTTTTGACTTAATTAAGGCTTTCGATTGCCTCTCGCCTGGTGGTATACGGATTGTTGCAGACTTGGAATCCTTAGTCAGCCTTGCATTTATATATTAGGGTCAAAAAAACACAAGACACCATCAACAATTTGATTGAGAAAACAAAAAACACCAATCTTTTCATTTTTGCCCCCCCCCTACGATATAATCGTCCAGTGTTGAACCACTTTATAGCACAACAAAATGCATTTATTAAGTCAACGATAACAGGTTCCCATGCATGTTTCTTGCCATTGATAATCAATTCACGGAACAGAGCTTTAGATTATGCAACAAAATCTGAGCTTTTTTCGCATATCTTTCGATTGTTTTTCGATGGATGCTGGCTATGTTCCTCTTTCTCTCAATCGTCACCAGGTGTGGAGATGATTAATGATTCCGTGGATAATAACAGCCAGCAAAAATTTTGTCAACTGCCCAAACGTTCCAACGCACAATTAGAAATGGTAACTGGTGCTAATGACAGATCTTCAGCGGATGGTACTCTTGTCATGTTTTACCAAAATGTCAGGGGTCTACGCACCAAAATTAACGAAATTTCTCCCAGCGTTATGTCTTGCGACTATGACGTAATATTTCTCACCGAGACATGGCTTAATGGGGATATTTCTAACAATGAAATATTTAAGAATGGATACATAATTTTTCCAGTAGACAGAAGTTATAAAGAACTAGGGTGTCAACGCGGCGGCGGCGTATTGATTGATTCTTCTTTGTTTCAGGCTTCTAGGATTTTTTCTCGTATCGAGTTCGACGATGTTTGGGTTCTGACGAAAGCGGGCAATGCAAGTTTGATACTAGGATGTGTATATTTTCCACCTAATTCTAACCAGTTGTGTAATCAGTCTTTCTGCAATAGCTGTGAGTCGCTGAGAAATACATTCAATAGCCATACATTTTTTATTCTTGGGGATTTTAACCTTCTTTTGGTGAAATGGGTCTATGAAGAAAATTCACTGGTTCCAAAATGTTTACCGACCCTAGCTTCTGAAACTCTTTTTGTGACAATGGGTTTTCTTTAATTGCAACAAATGAATTACCTATGCAATCACATAGGCAGAATTTTAGATCTGCTATTTGCTGATGACTTCGTTAGTATTTTCGTTTCATCTTCAAATTTTCCTCTTGTACAGATTGACCTCTATCATCCAGCAGTTGAAGTGAAGTATAAAATTAAATGTTTCACCGATAAAAAAATCAAAATCAAGTAAGTGTTTACAAGTTTCATAAAGCAAATTTCGTCAATTTGTATATTTTTTATATGCAGTCCGAGTGGTCTTTCTTATTGTCTGAGCCTGATATTAACAGAATGGTTGAACAATTCTATAAGGTTTTATTTCAGGGTATCAATAATTGTGTCCCCAAGAAGATCATGGCTGACTGTAAATATCCCAAATGGTTTGACCTTCCCGGACCTTAAGAAAGCTAATTGGGCAAAATAATTGCTTATACAAAAAATATAAAAGGACCCTTAAACTTGTTGACTATTCTGACATAAGACGTGAGGTTAAACTTCGAACTGATATGTGTTATCTTACATCTTACATCCCGGAAAAAATTAAATACTTTTGGCCATTTGTACGAAACTTAAGAAGGGACTCCAATCTGCCCAGTGTTATGAATTATGACGGGCAAGAAATCACTGCTTCAAATAACATCGCAAATGCTTTTGCTACTATCTTTCAGTCTTGCTATACTTACCACCACAATTTAAATTTTAGTAAAATTGATCCAATAAGTTATACAGGAAAGATACCATCAACATATAGTATTACAGAGGCAGAAATCTCTAATAAAATAAAGGACCTTGATCCTTCCAAGATGGCTGGCCCTGATAGAATTCCTACTATTCTATTGCAACCATGCTGTGAGTCACTGTCTCAGCGTCTATGTATAATATTTCAGAGATCAATTAATCTGTGTTCCTTTCCTGAATTTTGGAAGTTTTCTACCCTTCTGCCCATTTTTAAATTTGGTGATAAAAGTAATGTGAAGAACTACAAATGCATTTCTTTACTTTCACATATACCAAAGCTTTTTGAGGCAATTATCACCGGTCATATATTTGAGTCTTTAAAACACTAGATTGCGAGTATGCAACATGGTTTTTATCGTGGTCGTTCAACAAATACCTCTTGCAGTATTTCAAAACTACTTAGTGATATCGGTTGAGGCTGGCAAATAGATCGATGTTATTTATACTACCTTTTGACAGTGTTTGCCATCAGCTTCTGTTATAGAAATTACAGCAAACTGATTTTTGTGGAAAATATCTTGAGTGGATCAAATCGTATTTATTTAATCGTCGCCAGCAAGTCAACATATGTGGTTCAGTTTCCAGGGAGATTCTTGTGACATCGGGTGTCCCGCAGGGTTCGCATGTTGGTCCAGTTCTCTTTCTGCTCTTTATAAATGATATAATATCCTGTTTTGAATTTTCTGAATGTCTTTTATATGCAGACGACTTAAAATTCTTTTCACCAGTCTACTCAGACTCCAATCCTCTGCAGTCTGGTATGGTGCAAAACTAATTATCTTTCTCTTAACATCTCGAAATGTAAAGTGCTCCGTTTCACAAACGTATTAATCCCATACCCTCCACCTGCTTCATAGATAACGTAAACCTTGAAGTTGTTAGTTCTTTCACAGACCTAGGCGTTATTTTTGATGAAAATCTAACTTTTAATCTACATATTGATAACATTGTACTTAAGGGTTTTAAACTACTTTTATAAAGCGACATACGAAACACGTAACTGATACCAAAGCAATTGGGTATATCTATAACTCATTGGTTTGTAGCGTTCTAGAATATTGTTGTACAATATGGAGTCCATCATACCAGTGTCACATCGACAGAACTGAAAAGGTGCAAAACAGGTTTTCAAAATACCTCTTATATAAATTGCGTTTCCCATATCAAGGTCTGTCATCTAATACTAGAGCTCTTCTTTGTGGCCTTCAAACCCTTGAATTTAGAAGAAAGAAGGCACTTCCGGTGTTTTTGTATAAATTGGCCAATAGGGGATTGACTGTGAAGTGCTGCTGGGAACAGTCCTGTTTTTAGTTCCGATTAGAAGAACGAGACAATCACCGCTGTTTGTTGAAAGGTACCATTGAACAAATTATGGGTTTAGTGCATTTGTTGACCGACTAGTTCACAATTACAATCGTCACTTCTCAGAATATGACATTTTCAGACTAAGCACTTTGCAGCTAAAAAGGCAGTTAATCGGATTGTTTTTGTGATGTTTTTTGGCCCATATTGATGTTCGCTTTTGTTTATGTAGTGTAGTTTTATTATTATTCATGTATTTTTACTTAAATTGAAAATCTTTCTTGTTGGTAATTTTTGTTTGCTGATCTGACATATTTTTCTTAGAGTTCATTATTTATTTATTTGACATTATTTGCGATCTCGTACCATTTGGAATGTTTAGCACTCTGTAGTGTACGTTTCTGAAGGGTCACTTGTCCTTACATTTGATATATATATATATATATATATATATATATATATATATATATATATATCTATATATATATATATATATATATATATATATATATATATATATATATATATATATATATATATATATATATTTATATACATATATATATATATATATATATATATATATATATATATATATATATGTCAGAGTGTCTTGAACAAGTCATATAATACTAGAACTAGGTGGACTATCATCACAGAATGTGCCAGGGATGGTCAGAACCATTTTGCAATCAAGTTCTACAAAACTTTAGAACCCAAGCCCCTCAAAAACAAAATTAAAACCTACCCGGTAGGCAAGTGTTGTAATAACCGACATACTAACACGGATTGGAAAAACTTGTCAATTTAAATAGTTTGACAAAATTATAAACTTTTTGTGTTGTTAAAAACGTAATATCAATTTCAAGATTTGAATAAAAAAGTTGTGAGGAAAATAAATTCAATAGAGAAATAAGCACTATGTGAATGCAATTCCAGCTTACTTATTTTATCTCATCCAAGAAATCAAAACTTTGCCTACGTTTTCTCAGTGTAGTGAAATAGGTGCGCCTTTATACGAGTAGCACATAACCATCTTGGTAAAGGTTATATCATTGACTCTCTATTCAAACCAGGAAGTCGAACGACTGCAGATCCATGACATCACCTTGCTTGCGTCGGAGAAGAAAAAAACATGGCATAGGTAATGGTCACACATCAGTCAGGGACAACGTGTAAAATTTACATAATTCTATTAGTTTGTTTTTGCTGAATTATTAAAGTTGCCATGGCAACATAAAAGTTAAAAACGACTTATACTTTATAATTTTTTTATACAAGACTGAATAGGATGCTTTTATTAACAATTAATTTTTAACAGTAAAATTATGCAATTTTTAGTTATTCTGAGATGTTTATAAATTGTCAAAAAGCCAACGACTGGATTTATTATAACGTGTCCAGAAAGTAAGCTAGCCAGTAAAATGCATATGGAGTTTTCGATCTAGAGTTAATAATAAGTAATCTTGTGCATTGCTATAAAATAATATTTGTTTATATATTCACAATAATTGGAATTTTGATTCGAAAACATTTTTATACTCTGGAATATAATCCTAGCGCATAAACATAATGCAAATGAAATGTATTTGAATTTTTTACATGATATTAATCTATAAACTGACCGGCATTGAAATCGGGCCCCAAAAATATTAACAACATTTGATGGTCAATAACTTTTTTGTTTTTGGTTCGACTTCATTGATTTTTTAGCACAATAAAGGTAAAATATCGTGCTTTTTGAATCTTCTTTCATCGAACAGAAAATGTCTTCCGAAGGGTGCTTATACCAGGAGGATCAAAAACTAGTTTTCTTCTGAACACGATGTGGAATTATTTCGCAGTGCAAAACATTTGCGAACTTATTCTACACCAAGGTATACCTTCTTTGAACATTTTGTTTTTTTGTTCACTTCGATAGCTCAGTTTCAGACAAAGATACGAAGTTTTTAAGAAAATATTAGACATTTTCACCAACGACTTTTTATTATAATCCGGCATAACAAACTTAACTAACAAAATGCATTAACCATTAAGTTTTAAACGTAAAAAAAGAAAACAAAATGTATTAACTATTAATATCGTGTGTTTCCACCGCGAGCTTGTATAACAGCACTTATTCTTCTCCCTAGTCTATACCAGAGATGCTCATTCGGATTAAGGTCTGGGCTGTGAGCCGGCCATTCCATTTGCTCTATATTCTCGTCATCTAAGTATTCCTGTACTACTTGTGCTACATGGGGGTCTGGCGTTTGCTCCGTTCAGCCTTCTTCGCACCGTTCTTTTGCTGATAATAACATTCTTTACATACTGCAATTTATTACGGATTCGCACAGCGGTAGAACGTCGATCAATCATCACGATATGTGGTGCTTCTGGACCGAGGTGATCCTGGATCTTGAATGCCTGGCATAAGAACCTTTTTCCAAAAATTGAGAGTAGACTGCAACGTGTCTACTGTACTTCTCGAACATCCATATCTTCTTGCAACATACGTTTGCTTTCTTCCGTCTTATAATAAAGCCACAATGGCAGCTACAACTTCTGGATTCAAAACTATTTCTGTCAAAATGTATGACACGATAACCACAACTAATAATGACAGTTCAATATTGGTGCTTATGTTAATTACTGGCCTACCATGATTTTAATAGCTGCTCTGTTCAGTGACGGCTATTCAGGTGAAGTAGGTGAAGGGCTACTTCACCAGGAAAAATAAACAAGCCAACATCTAACTATATTTATTATATATCTCTTAAAACTTTAGTTTTTACATTCATTTATTCACCTAATTGCTAAAAAATAAACTATGCGTCTCGAATAAATATTTTACTTAACTTTCAATATTATAACAATTATAATAGTGGCGCAAACCGCTTCGACTTTGCTGGAGGTGCTATGTTTAGTTTACGATTTTCTTACTATGTTGCCATGACAATGCTTACGCGATGACGTCGAGCACATGGAAGAATAATATTAACCAGCGCCATACAACTCGCAGTACACTACACCCACGTGTCGGTCAGTTTGCGGTGGTTGTTTACTTTTATTTTCGGGGATTTCGCTGCCACCGGTGAGTTCCTTTGCAGTTTGCTTCACTGTTTTGTGTTATATTTATTTATGGTGTTGTTACAACTTCAAATTCGAAGTTAGTTCTTCAAAAAAAATCGCTTGAGATTAATTTTTGCATATCCAATATAAAACGCTGTCGTGAGGCGCTCTGTAAAAAAAGAAATGAACATTTTTTTTAATACCATGTTTGATAAAACAAATTCTATTACAGAAATAAATCATTACAAACGTGAGCTTGCTAGCGATCACCTGAGGGAATTAGGGCTAAGTATAGAACCCTTATTAATGAAATATTGGACCATATTTTAATGGAAATGACACTAAGATTTCAAGACCGAAAAACTTACATTTTCATGTTTGGCAGGTTCTGCAAAATTTTCCGAATATAGTTCAAATTTTCCGACTGGCCCGTTTGAAAATTTGTTACAGTTATATGGGAAAATATTTTCAAAAAGTCAACGACTTAAAAATGGGCTTGGTCTTATTGGAATTGGAATATATCGCTGCAAGAGCAAGTGAAAAAAATTAATGAAAATAAAGATATTTTAACCAAAGCATATAAACTGTTTTCTCTTATTTTGACGATGTCGTCGACAAGTGCTTTAGTGGAAAGAAGTTTTTCTTGCTTCAAATGTGTAAAAAACTTATTTAAGAAATACAATATCTCAAGAAAGACTTATTTCTCTTGGCAATATTTCAGTTCAAAAGGAATTTCTGGAGGAGATTAGGGCAACTCATCCATTTTATGAGGATGTTATAAATAAATTTCCTGCCATGAAGGATAGGAGAATTGATTTAGTATACAAAATTTAGGTAAGTCGTAAAAAAATATTCTACCCCCTCCACATATAAAAAAATTCTGGAAAAAAAATTATTGCGATATTTTCTTGCTTCATTTGCACTTCACTTACTTTTTCACCCGCGCGCCGCCACTGCTTGTAATATGATACTTCCAGATTTAAATAGTCTGTATTTTCACAAACCACATACTTTCTCACCATAGTTTTTCATTTATTTAAGTACTACAACACACAGAACTTACAAAATCATTAAAAAACTAAAAAAAATATATATAAACAACAACGATCAAACGCAGTAACAAAAATGACAACAATGCAGCGTCTGTTTTGTAATTAGACAATAAACAAGAATCCTATGATGATTGCTATGAACGAATAGTTGTAAAACTACTCATAAGGGTCGTAAATTTGGCATAGCGTCGTTATCAGTTCTATTTGGTAATATTTTTATTATTACATTTTTGTAATTTTTAAAGACCTTAGTTAATTACTTAGACAATAAAACAATGTTTTATAGTCTAAAGCTAATTATCGTGTGTAGTTTCTTGATCTACATATAACTGTGTTATGAAAATATATAAACATATTGGAGTAGTTCGATAAAACTTGGCTTAGAATATTTGACAACTTTTAAAACTTGACAACAACATACCCATATCGATGTAGTGGAGAGGAAAAAAATCAAATCTAAGATCCCGTGTCAAATGTAAATAGTTGGGTCTCTCTTGTTTTTATAGTCTAAGATCGCATCTCTAGAAAAGCTAGCGTCTCTTGTAAACAATTTTACCCATGGAATTTGACAAATTTAAAATATACATTTGAAATATTACCTTTTTTAATACTTCCTATACACAAAAATGGATGGATGGAACCACTTTTTCAAATTAAATCCAAAAAACTAAGGTTAATGTTGCACTGAACTTGTTTTTGGCGTATCGCTAAAAACATATTTTTCACAAACTTAATTTATGAACTACGTAAAAGATTGATTATATCATAATGCTCTATAACACAAAAATTATTATTTCTAACTAAAAGTTAGAAGTAAATATTATATTATACATTATTAAACGTTTTCCAGCATAATTACAACTGCTAAACAAAGAGAGAGCGGGAGTGTCGCCTGTTGGATGGAAATCCAGTGTGCTGGGGATGCTACGTTGCCAAGTTTATTATATATGATCTATATAAATTATATAAGAAAAACAAAATGCATGTGTGGGTTGTGGATCGGTACCAGCAGGAGCGAGAAGGCACTAGGTGGATTGGTACGGGGTTAGCACCAGGTTAGGGGCCGTAGACGAACAACAGCGCAGGGCACCACTGGCGAAAGTCTAAGTCGTTGAATGTTAGACTTCTGCCAGTGATGCACCCCCTGTTGATTAGTGTTGACCGCACTAGGTAGATTGGTATCGAGTTAGCACCAGGTTAGGCGCCGTAGGCATTATCATTAAAGCCCTAATATAAAAGGCGAACGACAGCGAAGTGCATCACTGGTGGAAGTCTAACATTCGGCATCGGCACAGGGGTGGGGGCAAATGCGTTACTGTCGAGAGACAAACGTGAAAAATTTAAGCTCCATACAATAATGTAAGTTTGGCAACAATGTAAGATAACCTTTCTTCAAATTGTCATATTAAGGAATGTAGCGCATTGGAATGCAGTGGAAATATCAAATTTCTTTTTGGTTTTTTTAATAGAAAAAGTGGTTCATCCATTGCTTTTATTTTCTTAAAACAATTAAATGAAGGTAAACTTTCTATTTTATATTTAAAAATTATTAAATTCCGTGGGTTTAATTGTTTACAAGCTAGCTTCATCTGTAAACAAGATCTGCGCCAAAAACTCGGGATTTTTGAACAAAGATGTACTCTAACAAAACAAGATGACAAGATTTAACTGACATTCGATTGACAGGTGACACTACTTACTACAGCGCAAAAGATCGTTAAAGATGAGAATGCTATTCAACAAAAATCTCTAATTTTAAATATGGTAAACCCAGTACCTAGCTCGATAAAATGAAACGGCTAATAGGTATCAAATATATCAATTACAATACAAACAGATCGTTTCTATTTTTTTAAGAGAAATTCCAACGTCGGACGAGAAAAAGTGAGATCAGATTCACTCATAAATGAATGAGGATTCCAAAAATAATATTTGTTTTCAGCTAAAGCAGTGGCGTACCATATTTTTATCAACCCTGGAACTGCATAGTGGGGTCTAAAATACCCCGGCGCAAATTTCGGTTAATGTAAAACGCGCACGCGTTGATATTTTGGCTCGCCGCCGCATGTAAATTTAGTTTATAGTCGACCGTGCTCGAAGACATTCGCTACGCCATATTGGTTGCTTCGGTGCTTTATAGTTGCGACTTATTTTGTGATTTGGGTATTTCAGATCCCACTGTGCAGTTAACGAATATTAAAATTTCTTGTTGATTTTTTGGTGTTTGCTAGAATGGCGAGTTCCAAAAAAGAAAATCGCCGTCCATTGACCGAACAGGAGTTGCTATTTGAAGCTGAAAACCTGTGGGCCAATGAAAATGAGCTTGACACAGACGAAGATATTTTTGGAGGCTCATCAGATGAAGATGAGGATTTTGTGCTCGATCAGTCGGATAGTGATGACGAACAAAGTGAAAATGAAGAAGTGGAAGAAGGAGAATCCAGTTCTTCTTAAAGAAATATCACAAGTATATCAGGGAAAAATGGCCATCGTTGGACTTTACAGCTACCTGTACGCCAAGGACGTCCAAGAAAAGAAAATATAGTTTTACATTTGCCCGGCCCAAAGCGAGAAGCCAGAAACTTTAGCAGCCCAGTTGAATCATGGAGATTTTAGACATTATAGTATTGTTCACAAATCAAGAAATTATCAAGAAGTGTGAAAGGGGCTTGCCTCAAAGTTACAAAAGGTAAACCAATAGAATAGAAATCAAAGCTTTTATTGGTCTCCTTTATCTCGCTGGTCAACGGCAACGGACTATTTCGTGCAACCATGTCTCAGCAACGATTTCAGTTCATTGCTATTTGCTTAAGGTTTGATAATAAAGTAGACCGAAATACCAGAATATTACTGGACAAGTTTACGCATATTGACGAAATAGGGGATTTATTTATAAACAATTGTAAGTTATACTATACGCCCGCGCCGCCCGTACGAAAACTGCACTATTGATGAGCAACTTGTAAGTTTTCGTGGACATTGTCCATTTCGCATATACATGGCTAGCAAACCCGATAAATATGGTATTAAAATGATGATGATAAATGACTCAAAGACATTTTATATGTTAAATGCTATTCTATATGTTGGAAAAGTTGATGTGGAAAATAACGAGCCAGTACCTACATATTACGTCAGAAAACTTTCAGAGCCCATCCATGGAACATACCGCAACCTCACAATGGACAACTGGTTTACTTCAATACCTTTAAGTGAACAAATGCTGGAGCAGTATCAGTTAACAATCCTCGGGACTTTAAGAAAAAATAAGAGGGAGATTCCACCGAATTTTTTGCAGAAGAAGCAGGTAGGAACATCATTGTTTGCTATGATAGGAACAAGACGCTGGTTTCATATACCCCAAAGCAAAATAGGGTAGTGATGTTTCTGTCCACTTTGCATCCTGATTCATCAATAAATTTAACAAGTGGAAAACCAAATCTTATACACTCTTACAATGAGACAAAAGGAGGGACAGACACATTTGATCAGTTGTGCCACTCATACATAACTTCGCTTGCGAATCCTCAATGGAGAGAAGGACCAAAAAATAACCGAAAAACATTTCTAAAAGAACTTTTCATGCAACTGATTGAACCGCATCTAAAGGAACGGTTACAAATTGCCACTTTGCAGACATCACTGCGTCTAAAAATCAGTGAAATATTAGGAAGAGAAATACCTTCAGGTAATCTCGCTGATGTTAATTTGCCCAAAAAAGTTAGATGTAACTTTTGTCCACGTGGGAAAGATCGCAAAACAAGTTTCGTGTGTTCAGTGTGCCGCAAAACTTACTGTTTGGAACATAGAGCGACACTTTGTTACAACAGCGAAACCCAAAAATGAAGTACCTGGGTAAAAAACACTATTTTGTAAATGTTTTCATTTATTATTTTAGGTTAAATGTGTTTCTAGTTAATTGTTTTAGATTTTAAGAATGTTTTAAAATATTTTTTGTTTTTTTGTATAGTGAATAAGAAAAATCGTATCTTTGAATATGTTTCATTCGCATTTAAAATTTTTGTATGTAAATAAACATAAGTTTATAAATAAATGATGTAGTTTTGCATATTATTATTTAATAAATAAAAAAATATTAATTCGGTGCTTCAATTATTATTTTAAAACAAAAAACACGTAGGGGTTTAACAGACCCCAGGATGCAGTATATGTAAAAAAAATAAGTGTGCCATTCCAGGGTTAAAAAATATTCAGTAAAATACCGCATGAACGCCACATAGGACATATTTTCATACAAAGTTTTTATTTAAAATGAACCCAAGAATCACCCCCGCATTTATTTATTAACACCCTGTATTTTGACATAAAACGTCTATTTTTAATATTCAGTATCAAATATTAAAAGTAAACTGTGTTAAAGAAGATTATTATTTAAAAATTACATTGTAGATAAGATCGTATTAAATTATTTTTTATTGCGTCATCTCAACAACAGCGTTTAATGGAATTATTATTATCAATTTGCAATTTTTAATCTGTAGGCAAGTGAACGTTCGACGAATGGCGACATCGTGTCTGATATTTTAGGTTTGTGGTATTTATTAGCCATAAACACTTATTAAAGTTAATAGTTTTGTTTGTAGCAGCGCTTTTACTTGTTAAACTTTTATAACATGATAAATCATAATTCCAGTAATACACCATTTTTTTCTTGGGTTTTTCCATTTTCGCATTGCTCCAAATATACATAATTTAATATTATTATTACTCAATAATCAGGAAAGTTAAAAACATTAAAAGCAATAAAATTTGACAAGTCAGCACGTTTAACTCGTAATAAATAAGACTCTTTCCTGATAAAATAGTAATCGTAAATCGAATGCGTCATGATACTTAATTAATTGCAAAAAATCGCGTTTTCTTAAGTTTTTTGCTTATGAATTCGAGACTAAATCATAGAGGTTCTTGGGCATTATCTGCGAGAGAATGCAGATGGCCTGTAATATAACAGAGGCATAATGTGGAGAGGCAGGTCTCACGGTTAAACCGCAGAAGACCGAGATGATCCTCTTCACAAGAAAGAATTTAGGAGAGCTTCGGCCCCAAGACTGTATGTATGATCAATAATTGACCTTAACAAAAGAGGTTAAATACTTTGGGATAATAATAGATTTGACAGACTAACAAATAAAGCAAGAGCGACCTTCTGGCAGCTTCGTAAACTGTGGGCTCAAACTGGGGGCTGAGACCCAGAGTCATGCACTGGCTGCATAAAACCTTAGAGTAAGAATTAAAGTAGAGATCACAATTCATTCATAAATCACGTTAGGGGTATGCGCCAACGGTGCGGTTTTTACAGATCCTCACGTTTTTCTATTACTGTCGGTCGGTCGGTCGGTCTGTTCCGGTATAGCTAAAAAATCCACTTACTCGATTAACTTTAATTTTATTTAATTTTCCACAAAAAATACGTCCGATATAAAAAAAAACTGGTAAAATATTGGTATGAATTCAATATGGCGAAACAAAATGACGACCTGTTAAAATATTTGATGTACAAAAATGAAAAAATGGGCCATGCTTCATTATCGTTCACAAAAAGAAGGATTCTTACCTATTCCTTAATGAGGCAAATAGGTATTTTTACAAACTTAGGAAATTAGTTATTTATATATTATTAAACTTTAGTTTTTAGTTATGTTTGCCTTATGTCACTTTGTAATTGTGACATTTAGAAAAATTATTTATTCGCTTGTTGAAAATGTTATCTTAAACCTGTATTGTAAAGTTAGACCTTATCTAAAGTTAAACCTCTTTAGTGAATACGGGTGTTACAGTTTGAAACTAAAATCAATGCTTTTAACGCGCTTTTATTGGCTTCCTATTCGTCTGATTGTATGTCTGTATGTCTGGTTTAAATCTTGTAATGGATTTTTCAAATCTTCCATTACCGATTATTTTTAAATTTGACATGCATACACTTTCGGATATAAAAAATCCGAATTTTTTTAGTCAACGTTTAGAAATCCAAAATGGCGGCGCTAATACGGCCGACTAATTTTGTTACTTGTGTAGCCAAAACTGAATATGAGTGCCTAGAAAAAATTAAAAGTGTAAGCATTTAAAAATTTAAAATAGCGGTGTCAAAATGACAATGTCAACAGGTCGGACGGATGATTTTAACATTTGTGGGGATTATTGCAACATGGGACAATGCACAACAAAAATCAAAATGGTGGCGCCAATATAGCGGACGAATTTTGCCATTTGTACAGAGTCGGCTGAAATATCAGCATCTAGAAGTATTTAAGAATAAATGTTATGTCAATATTTGAGAATTAAAAATGGCTGCACCACCATAGCAGACTAATTTTAAAATTTTTCCAGATTTGGTTAAAATTCAAGATTGTAATGCGAACATGGCGGCGGAATTTTAACATTTGTGTAGATTTGGCTGAAAGAAAGTAGGAATCTGGGGGTATTTGAAAATACGTATCATACATTTTTAGTAAATATTTAAAAAATGAGAGTAGGAATGCCTAGAATGCGAGCGAATTTTAATATTTATACAGATTTGATTAAAAATCAGTATTAAGTGATCAATTCATACATTTTTAGTAATAAATATTTACAATGGGGATGTCATCAATCAATCAATCAATCAATCCGATAAGTACTTTTTCCAGATATTTTTAAAAACATTTAATTAGGCCACCGTTTTGTTCCCTCATTTTGAATTTGTCTCAACCTTTTTACCAGTTCATCCCTATATAATATTTGATTTTTGAGCAAAATTTGAACATAATCGATGTAGTAGTTTTCTGCAATGACACACAATATTTTATTAGGCCGCTTTTTGGATTTGTGATAAAACTTATTAGTTGATGGTCATGTCAAACCTAATTTTTCTGCAAAATTTGGATAAAATGGATAAGCAGTTTCTTAGTAATATTTTTTTAACATTTCAATAAACCGCCATTTTGTTCATCATGTTACCACGTCATCATCCTTTGACCTTTGATTTTTAACCAAAACTTGTAAAGTAAATAGGACAAGCAGTTCTTGAGCTTTGTCACGGACAGACATATAGACTAACCGACGTAACTGAGAAAACATGTTTTTTTTTAACTAGAATTCTTTCCTAGCTATTAGATACGAATAGAATAGCCAATTGTTATATTGTTTTTCCATGTTAATAGCTAAAATTTAAAAAATAAAAGTTTTTTTTTGTTTTTCATTATCCCAAATCTAAATATTTAAAAAAATTAATGTTCTTCTAATGTTACCGCACCTTTAGAACGCTGCTTCTTAAAGTAAGGCAACATATAATAAGAAGATTTGAACTATATCAACAAATACAGAATAATACATTAAAACACATGCAGTAGTGACGCTAAGAAAAGCTTGATATCTAATAAAATATTTTTTAGCAAATTAATTTCTTTAATGTTAAAATGTAATGTAGTTCCACGACCCACTATTGGTTTTTAAGCCACGCCGGTCACGTGACCCTGTAACAATGTTTACTGTAGACTATTATATTTTTTTACTATAAGGATGGTCTAATACCACAGTGGGATGGTCTAATACGTGGAGTTGTCGATCGGGTTTGCCATAGCTAACTAAAACTCTTGTTACTGGTGAAATTTAATCTGAGACTTTGGGTATTTTAGTTTGTATTTTACTATTTTGCAATAAAAGTAATTTCTTTATACTGCTTAGAAACTAATACTGGAAATACATTACTATTGTTTGTATGAAAATTTTATTGCATCATGTTTAAACATATTCATCGTAATATAAATTGGTATAAACATTGGTATTCCTGGCTAGGCTTGGCATCGTCGTACGATCGACCTTATATTATGAGGTAATCTTGGCCGTGGCTAAATATGTAAACAATGAACTCTATTTTCATTCTTCCTCTAAGCATAAAACAGTCATATGATCTAGGATTGCATACAGCTCAATAGTGTGGTGGCCCTCAGTGGAAAGAAAAAACATTCATTCCAGACTGATAAAAGTTCCTGAGACTGGTCAGCTTAGCGACAACTGGAGTAATGAGAACGACACCCTCAGCAACTTTATGTTTTGCTAGGACTGCCAACTTTCATTAAGAAAGCGGCAATGTCAAGGGTTATGCTCTCTCAATCCCGAAAAAAAAAGAGGAGAGAAACAGCGTGACATTTTCGAGGGATGCACTTCTTTGTTATACGGATGGTTCACGTATGACATCATTGCAATCCTCAGGGGCAGGTGTATATATAAAGGCCGGACAAACCGGGTCTAGCTTCCCTTTCGGAGTTTTCCTCGGGGTTTCAGGCGAGGTGTACGACATTTTAATGCCAACAACGATGAGGGAAGTCATAGAAGGAATAGAGGAGGAGACTGTCATTTGCTCAGATGGCCAAGCAGCGGCTAAGGCACTCGACTCACCCGTTGGATCAGTATTGGTTCAGGAATGTGGTGACCGGCTGGAGCAGTTGGCACAGCGTAAGAGGGTGAGGTTGGTTTGGGTACCGGGACATTGTGGGATTGAGGGTAACGAGAAGGCAGATGAGCTTGCTAGACTCGGATCCTCCAGCACATATGTGGGACCATAACCAGCTTTAGGTATTACTGCGACGTGAGTGGGACCAGTTTGAAGGTGGTAGACCTGCCCCAACTGCTACTACTGTAGCGAAGGCCCTTTGTGAAATAATAGTTATTGATATGTACTTACTTTATGCATGGCAAAACCAGGTTGTAGGATAATTAGTTTTTGCACAATTGAATTATGAATTTTTTAATGCACTATTTTTCAGCGTGCCTGGTGCGTTGCGGTTGATTCGATTTAAATTGTGCAAAATTATATCGAAAATAGAAGTATTATACTACAAGACGTATATTCTCATTTTGGGCTAAAATTCTGTAAAATACCTGAAAAATGCTTTCAAACAAAGTAGAGGTGAAAAGCATAGCAGCCCAATTTTTCAAGCTAAATTTTCTTCTAAAACCGGATTAATTATCTGGTAAACTATTATAGGTATTAATTTAATTTAAATTTAAAGAAAAAAGGCCGATTTTTTAGTGGCGGTTTATTTAAATTTGTTATTGGAATATTTTTTAAAAAATGATAAAATGCTTATTAAAAAGCAGATATTCTAAATTTGGTTTCTTAAATTTAGTTAATATTAGATAATTAATTAGGCGTATTAGAATAGAATAGAATAGAATAATATATTACCAAAAATATACAAATTTCTTCATTGGGTCGTCAATAATTTTACCATAAACAGATAAAAAAAAATCAAGAATTATATAAAATATAAAAGAAACAACCGTTACTGTATTCGTCAAAGTTTTAATACAATGTCGAAATAAAAACAACATAAAACAAAATAAAATTACATAAAATAAAATAATAGTAAAACAAACAAAGTACTAATATTTAACATAACAAACAGGTAAACACAAAAAACAGTGCGGCTAGAAATAAAATAAATATTGAAGAAGCCAATCTAAAAAACAAAGTAACCAAACTTCTTGATAGAATAGCAACACTTAGTCAGTAAAAGGGATTTCACCCCAGCAGTAAATTTTTTGCCACGCAACATGCGTATCTCCAATGGTAAGCCGTTGTACAAATTAATACAATTGTACAAAGGAGATCTCTTTAAGAACGATTTTCTATGAGGGGGGATCATAAGAAAGTTCCCTCCTCGCGTGTTGTAGGTGCTCCCCGATCCCAGCTCACCAAACATGGATCTGTTATTATTTACAAACACGAGACACCTGAGAATGTACATACTAGGAAACGTGAGAATTCTCCTTTGCAAAAAGCGTCTCTGCAGCTCTCGCGCATATCTAAACCAAATATGAGTCGCAAAATTCTTTTTTGATTAACAAAAACCCGGTTGCTCTGAATACCTGCATTGCCCCAACAAATAATATTATTTGACATATGACTGAATGCCAGGAAGCAATACACCGACAGAAAGCCATCAATGTCAAGGGTATTCTTTAAACTCAGAATAGCAAAATACGCAGAGTTAAGCTTACCACAAACGAAGTCTACATGATCATTGAGCCGCGAATCAATAATTGTATATAAGAATCTATTGCTATCAACAAACTTAATATTAAGCCGTTCCTCAAGATCAGCCGAGTACGACTTTCTATTAATCATATTCATATACACTTTTCTATATTTAATATTAGTCCATTTCTTTGGCACCACGCTTCCATACTTTTACAGACGTTCAAGATCTTTCCACTCAAGTCGTCCACATTTTCGGCTTCAACCACAATAGTAGTATCATCAGCATACATCGTCACATTTCCCTGATTAATATATAGCGGTAGATCATTTGCATATAGAATAAAAAGCAGTGGACCCAAAACTGAACCCTGTGGTACACCAATATTTACTGGACACGTCCTAGACTTTACACCGCCGTACTTAACTACAATCTACCTTTCAGACAAGTATGATTCAATCCACTGTAGAAGTGTTCCGCGAATTCCCATATTATATAATTTACTAATGAGGAAGTATTTATTTATTGTGTCAAACGCTATTGACAGGTCAAAAAATATCGTGACCACCAGTTTACCTGCATCTATACTCTCGTAAATCTGATTTAGACACTGATACGAGGCCGATTCTATAGATTTGCCCGATAGGAAGCCATTTTGTGCGGAATTTAGCAAATTATATCTGTCAATAAAATTTATGATTTAGTTATAAACTAGACGTTCGAATATTTTTGAAAATACACTAAGTAAGGATATTGGATTCTTATGAATAGGTACTACATTCGCAGTTTTAAGTACTTTAGGAAAAACACCTTCAGAAAGGCTATGGTTAATCAGGAAAGTGAGGGGTTGCAAAATATGATTTATAATATTTTTAATTATTTTTACGTTAAGGTCGTCAAAACCTGCAGAGTTCTTGTTTTTTAACTGTTTGACAATCTGGACAATTTCATCACTGCTTACAGGACTAACCACTATACTATTAAAAACAAATGGTGGAAATGTACAGTGATAGGAGGAACATCCATATCGCTCTTAAAGTGTTTTGGCAGACACAGCACTGAAGTATGCTACAAACTCATTCGCCACGTCCTTAGCATCCGAAACAGTCTCATTGTTGATAAAGAGTTTAATTTCACTTTGCTTATTGTTATGTTTATTTAATTTATCATTGACAATAGTCCATATAGTTTTAGTTCTATTAGCAGAATTGTTTATTTCGGTTTTAAAAAATTGCTGTTTGCAAGTCTTGATTTGTTTTTTTGTACAGTTTCTTAAGGTTTAGATATTCTATGTAGACGTTATTGTCTTTACTATCGCGATATATCCAGAATAGTCTATCTAAATTATTTTTTATGTTTGATAAATCTTCATTATATCAACCCTCAATACGTTGATTCCTTTTAATTTTACGATATTTATGTGGACAGCAAACATTTAGACAGTATATGATATCTTCCATAAACTGCATCCATAGATCATCAATTATCTTTTTTATAAACGAATGTAATGCAAATTGAAATTATTTATTGCCGTTTTAGTTACTTTTAAATCTTATACATATAGCAGTTTATTAGAAAGATGCTATATTTATGTTTGGTTTTAGTGAAAGCTTTTCAAAATGTTATTCGCAAATAGATATTTAATCAATAAAAAAGGCAGTTTTTGTCGAAAATTAAAAAAAATCATGACATGTTTATTGAAAATCGTTTGATTGCAATCATGATTCTAATCAATGATTTCAATCACAATATTGTTTCAGATCCTTTATGGAAGATTGTAGCATATCTACAGGCAAGGGTAATAAAGAATTAGTTTTAAAAATACAATTAAATATGTAAAACGGTAAAAATATTAGGAAAAGAAAAATTTAATAAAACTTTTTTCATATTTTGTATAATTTGCAGATAAATATTTCGGATAATAATCATATAAAAAATTCTCGCCCTCCCTTCTCTGGTGACTAATTTATTCTCCATTTTTATTTCTTATGCAGAACTCTCTACAAACGCACTGTCTGCAATTTAAGCAATAAAAAAGTAAATATGTGTTAATTGCCTGCGATCCAAACACTGCAGTTAAATATTTAGTCAGCGTCAACAGTCAGAGGAAAATATTGATAAAGACTGAAAGATGTTTAGTTTTGATTCTGATGTAGACGGGGTTTACTAAAATTGCCCTTGTTACGACCTAAAAACCTATATATGTTTTAAATTTATTTTAATCGTAAGGTGTTTTAATAGCTAACCTTAGTAAACATTTTTTTTTTCAATAGGGCGAAACTAAATTTCGGAGTTTGAATATAAATTGCTCTTAAAAAAAGGGCACAAAGTTATAAAATTCCCGCACGTAAAAGCAGTTAGATGAACCATGCTAAGCGAAGTACAAACAATTAATATGTCAGGTAGTCCCTGTGGACTCTGGGTGCGTGTATTAGTCGTGTGTGTGGTCTTAGGTGTCTAGTCCTACACACTTATTTTCAATCCTATTTCACTATTATCATAACCTTGGCGGCTATTTTTGATTAACAAACGTCCGCTAGTCCGACAGATTTGGTTATGGATATATATGCTATACATTTATCTGAAAAAAATATCATTTAAAAAAATACCTATTTAAAAGTTAAGAATACTAGACGCAAAAAATTTTTTTTTAAATAAATTATGACATTAAAAACTACAAAAAACTGTGAAACTCGTATCTAAAAATTTGAAGCAATTCTGAAGTTATGGGGACAATAATTTTTTTTAATGTCAATTTTTTTTATTACCTTGACATATGTCAAAAAAAATTTACAATAAATGAGGCTTCTAAAAGTTACATCAAACTGTGAAAATGTAATACGTATGTATGTACAAATTTTAAGTAGTTCAGAAATTACAGGATAAAATCAATCTGTTTTGAGAGCTGCTACAATATTTTTTCAAAATAAGTTACTCCCCTAAAAGTTGCATTGAGTTTTGAAAACCGTATTTAAAAAATTTAAGCAGTGTAAAAGTTAAGGAAAGAAAAGTTTTTTTTTGTGCAAACTTCACCTCATAATTGCAACCCCTGTATATATTCCAAGACCCTTCTTAAACCGTCTATTATATGTATATTTTTGAGTATTTTCCGGCACCGTAACCAGTTTTCCGACCAAACGCCTACTTTTTTTATTTAAAAAAATCAGTTTTTCTCAAAACACGTAAATACACAAATATAAATCGAAGCGATAAAAAATATCAGAAAAATACTTGCTTTAAACAAATCAAAATTCATCCGTGACATCTATCACAAGTGACATGTCAAATATCTCTGTAAATTTTGTTATCATCCTAGGCCAAGGCCACCTATCATTTTGGTCGTATATGGATTGGTACCTATCGATTTTTAACCAATATAAGCACTTTTGTCTTTGAATCGAATTTTTATCCATTTGCTGCATAGTTAGAGGAAAATGTTTTAAAGCTTTTTTGTAGCCAAATAAATGCTCCATCGGCGGGTCTGGACATAATTTCAATTACTATTCGCAGTAAGCGGCAAAATGAGGTTAAATTTAGAATTTAAATTATCAATTTTAAAAATTTGCAGTAATTTAACTGTTTAAGTTATAAAATCGAAATTTGGTCACGGTCTTATCAAAAATATCTTGTTTTGTAAAAAAATAACCTACGGGCTTAGATATATTAGTTTCCTTGTCATAAAGGATAGTGTTAAAAAATGTACCCATTCTTGGGAACTTTGGTGCAAACTTCACCTCGTTAGTGCACCCCCTGTATATTATCCAGAACCCTTCCTAAATATTCCACTTTGTGTAGCTTTTTAAGCACTTTCCGGTGTCGTAATTAGTTTTCTGGCCAGATGCCTGCTTTTCTTATAAAAAAATTTTTTTATGACTTTTTCGAAAAATTTCAGTTTTTCTTAAAAATTTATCTTTTCTCGCCATTTTTCAGACAGATGTGCATTCAGGTTTTTGTTCTCCTAGATATTTCCTATAAAAAACGACTGTTGGAAAATTTCCACAGGGCTCACCCACTTTGAGATATAAGCGCCCCAAAACTCCCTTTTTTCGAACGAAAAAAAATCGTCAAACGAAATCGAAACCCAACCAAAACAATTCTGTAAGACCGGAAGAATCATCGTTCCAGAAAATTTCGTCAGAAAAAACTTAAAATTGCGACCTCAACCATGTTAAATGACAATGAAATGACTACGGGTTCGCGAGACCGAGACTGAATCAGTCGCGGTCTCTAAAAATGTTTACGGTCTCGGTCTCGGTATCGGTCTCGAAAGTCTCAGTGGTCTCGAAAATAATAATTGTTCGCCGAGATGTTATTTAGACAAAAGTACATGGAAGCCTACGTTCCAAACCCAGAGTTTTTCCAATCTTAAAAATTTAATGTAAAAAAACCCAATGTTCGAACATTTCAGTAAAGCAGAAAAAATGTAGATACATTTATATAAAAAATTATTCCAAAAAATCTAAATTCAAAATGATCTTGCCACGGATGTATAGTAGGTGTATCAAAATAAATATCACATATCCCTTGTTCTTTGGACATCAACAGAGAGACCACATATCACTAGCGTTACTTAAACAACCATCCACAGAATAATAATTATTTGACATTTCGAAAGATGTACAAATGGAATAAGATATATTAAACACAAAGTAAGGACACACTGTATAACGCTGCAGAACTCATGCAAGCAACGCGTTGGGCATTCTAGGGACAGACGTTATAATTCAAGGTAGAAAACGATCGATGGCCAAGTAAAGCACCCTTAAGTATTCTGTAAACTTGGCTATTTTGAACCAAACTTTTATTACTTTGATGCGTATTTACTTTCTTAACCAGGACCGTTCTTAGCTGTCTGCACGTTGTGCTTGCACAAAGGCGGCTATGAAAAAATCAGCAATAATCATAATACTACTTGTGAATCAACTATTTTTGTTCTTTGGTAAATTCACTATAAATTTTAAAAGTGGAGTAAATTTTAAAAGTAAATTTATTTATTAAACAAATATCTACTTGTTCAATTTTTCGCCTGAAAGATCAATCTATAACTTTTTTGATAAAATGTACAGGGATAAATATTATATTGTGCCTGCTGAATCACCATCCGAAAATTGGAGAAAAGAAATAATAGAATATTTGCAATTAAAGCGCGCTCCAAAGAGTACAGATATTTTAGAATGGTGGAAAGCACACGATAAACAATTTCCAAATTTAGGCAAAATGGCAAAAGATCTTCTGTCTATACAGGCGACCTCTGTAGCAGTAGAGCGTTTATTTTCACAAGCAGGGTTAATTAATACAAAACTAAGAAGCATGTTAAATGAAATTTCAAACAAATGCTTATTATGTATTCATTCGTAGTATAAAAGTAACTTGAAAAATGAAATTATAAAATATTAGTTTAAATTTTCTGTAATATAATAGGTTGAAATAAAATCTAAAAATATGCTTATAATGTATTTTTAGAAATTTAAATCTTTACTTTGTTATTAGAACAGTTCGTTATTTTTTAAGCGTAATAGTTGAATTAGCTTTATTGATCATCTATTTAAAATCTTAAGCCAAATTTTACTTTGTGTTTTGTTTGTTGAAAATCTTGTCCGTAAGTATATGTATTATTTTTATTATACACATATAGTTAAAAATTTTATATCGTCCATTATTTTCAAATACAAACAAAATCAATACAAAAATATTGTTCTATAAAACACGTACTTTCTTTAATTAGCAAGCCATCGAAGCGATTAAAGAAGAAAATGTTAAGAAAAATTTCCACTGATTTTTTTTAACAATTTTTTGTTTATTTTAAGTCGGAAAATTTTTAAACATAAATCACCACAATTACTTCGTCTGTTGGAGACTTTACCGTATCTATACTATATAAGAATACGATATTGCTATGTTTTTAGTTGTTACAGTCTATTAGTTATTAATTATTGAACCAAAAAAATTAAAATTTTTGGATTTTAGTTACTTTCAATAATTAAACATGAAAACCGATTATAAATTTATAAAGATCACAATATCAAAATCCTATATAGTATAGTTGTGATAAAGTGTCTCTTTTTGAGAACAGTGTAGCAATATACGGTTTTCGACATGTGAAGTGGAATTTCGCTATTAGAATTTCTAAATTTGGGAAATTCTCTTTGTATGGTTATTTTTATCGTTTTTTAAATGACTATTTCACTAGTATCATTGTTATGAGAACATATACAATGCTAGTATAATATAATTGATTATATAAAAATTATTTTTTGCATCAATTAATTGCCCCCAAACATATATTTTTTGAATTATTTGGCCAAAACAAATAATTTACGAACATTAATTATTTTGCTACTTCACTTTGAGATCGAGACCGAGAGTCTCGATAGGTAAGTCTCGGTATCGGTCTCGGTCTCGAACACAAGTATCGGTCTCGGTATCGAAATACTTTTCGGGTCTCGGTATCGGTCTCGTGATCTCGCGAACCCCTAGAAATGACATGTCCCACACCAGGTTTTCGTCTCTGAGTGTGAGAACCATAGTAACAAACGGCTTCACTTTGTTAACAACACATTACTTTTCCAAATATAAAATCCTTAACATTTTTTTGAAAAATATAATTCTGTAATTTATTATTAAATAATATAATACTTGCAAAGGCGGTATGGAGGCCCGTGGTCGAGAATCACAGGTCGCAAGAGAGTGTATTTTGAACAGTTTTGATCAAATGCAGTGGAGATCCCTGAAGAGACTTGATGCAATCGCAGACGAAACGTCGGAAAAAAAATTTCAATTTGACATGGTCTAAACCCAAAACACCAAAATTCTTTAAATGCCTTGACACATGAAAGCTTTCGCAGTATGTTAGTTTTAGTGTGTTTTTTTTAACTAAAACTTATTTAAAAATCAAATGTCATATTTCTATACTGTCAAATGCATCCAATAATCCATTATTAGATACATTTTTAATTAACTTAAGATTATTTATTCCTATTTGGTGATGGTTTTCAAAAGCATGTTGGGCAACGCTTGACTTTTCTGTTCTTCCGTATCTTAAATGTGCCATGTGTTCTTTATATCGAATGTTTATGGAGCGTTTAGTTTGCCCAACATAATTTAGATCGCAGTCATTACAGCTAATTTCATAGATGCCGCTCCTCTCCTTCAAATCGACTTTGTCTTTAGGGTTTCCAAGGAGATTTTTCAAACTATTCTCCGTTTTGTAGGCTACTTTAAAACCCACATTTTCAAATACTTTTTCTAGACCTCTCGTATATCTGGGATCATATGGGATTACTATAAACCTATTGGGAGCCTCAGGTGCTTGAAGAGTACTGCCATCTTTTAACATTTTCTTATGCTTGTGTCTATTTACTAATTTATGTACAAAATTATCATTATATCCATTACTTTTAGCTATATTTTTAATCCGATTCATTTCATTATTAAAGCGTTTTTTACTTAATGGAAAATTGACTAACCTGTGAGTTAAGAAATGAAATGCTGCCATTTTGTGTTGACGGCAATGAAATGAGTCGGATGTTATATACCTATCAGTATTAGTAAATTTCCTATAAATATCAAATTCTAATTTATCGTTATTTCTAATAACTAACGTGTCGAGAAAAGGTAATTGCCCATTGTTCTCCTTTTCATACGTAAAATTAATGGAAGGACATTTCTTGTTTAATGTATCTAAGAAAGTGTCCAAATTTTCTATCTTAGTATTAAAAATAGCAAATATATCGTCTACGAGTCTATACCACACACTTGGGAAGTACTCGAGTTCTTTTTTGAATTTAAAATATATTTAAAAAATTAAATGTTATAATTTTTTTGACAGTTGTGTAAAACACTATTTCGGTTTAGCAAGGCTAATTAACATTTACATACCAACGATTTGTTTAAACTTTGCGAAAACAGTTAATTAGTAACTTCAAATTATTATCTAATATTTTATTTTAATATCGATAATAATGTAGCACTTCTGTGGTATCTCTATTTACATAATTTAAATAAACAAGATAATAATAATTACTTTTTCCAAATTTAATTTTGATATAACAAACAAGCGTGAATCCAAATTAATAAACAGATATTTAAAGAATTTAATATTATCAGTGTATATCTTATTATACAATGATATTATTAAAAATATATTATTTTCCAGGAAAATATGTGCGAGATTTAATATTTTCTTGTCGAGTTTGCATCCTCATAAAGTATAGTAATTTATGTATAAAGCAAACGTCGAGGTTCTCCGTAATTGGAATATTTCTGCCAAATTTAATACTCAGTTTTTGTAGCTTTTTTACATCTCCTCTTTTAATATATCCCTGATTTAAATTAACTAACGACTATAATCTGTAAACTGAGGGTTCAAACTTTTGCCAATCTCTCTCTTGTACATGTTTATTGGATGAGGCCGACATTTGACGTCATGAACGTAAGTCAATTTAGCATGCACACAGTTTTTCAACCAATCTTGAATGCAACAGGGACAAAATGACAATAATAAAAATATGTTTAATTTATAAAGAATTTCAGGTGAAAACTTTTATTACTGACATTCATTGGATATTGTTCAGTAAGGTTCGTCGACTATCTGGCTTTATCGAAATGAATTAATCCTACAGTTTTGTATACTGGGGCATTGGGGGTAATGAAGGGGCGGATCAGCTGGCTCGGGAAAGTAGCAACACTGTTTTCACTGGGCCGGAACCTGCTCTTGGAATTGCTCCTTCAGCTGTCATGGCTAAGATTAAGAATAGCCCTGTCGAGGAATTCCGTGCTGAATGGCACGAGCTAGCAGGACTCAGACAGTCTAAGGTTTTTATATCAGGATCTCATAGTGGTTCTGAGTCTAATAGACTTCTAAATCTAAACAGAGGCTAACTTAGAACCATTACCGCAGTCCTAACTGGACACTGGCTGATGAAATATTACCTGCATCAGATTGGACTCGACAACGATCCATACTGCAGGTTTTGTGCTGAGGTAGATGAAACTACCGAGCATCTAGTCTGTCGATGTGACGCTTTAGCCAACGCCAGACTGCTTTACTTGGGTGACACCTATGTGGAACTCGAGCTTGTGGGACGTGGACGACCTGAAGTGGGTTCTTGGAATGACACGCCTACTTGGGGGATAGCACAATGGGCCCCAGTGAGCCTAAGTGCTACCGTTGTCAGGCTCCCCGTCTATGTCTAATATCTAATGTCTAATACAAATATGCTTTAATTGAAAACTGTTGGGCCAGATAGTTAAGCAAGTTAAGCAAAAAGATTAAAATCTTAAACAGTTAAAAAATATTTAAGCGGCCTGTTTCTTCTAGACATCTATCTACAGTCATTATTGGCACCTTAATTTGGCATAAGTTACAAGTAGCTCGTACTGCTATTTCCGAAGCTATTTCATTATTTAATACTGTATTTCTATTTGAAGATATTTACTAATATAATTTATTATCAGAACCTACATTTTCTGTCCAAATCAACGTTCTAACCGAGGTTCTAACTTAAAAATTGGTCATAGCAGCTTAATTAATACAATAACAGCAAAAAAGGGGATTATAGATTATCTTAAAAATTGTACCTTAGTGCTGTATTGATTACACAGGGTAATAAAATGAAAACAAAAATTTGGTGCCGGGAATCTAACATCTGATTTTAGATGTTTTTAATGTGCTGATTCCAAAAATCAGTTCTAGTTTTTGAGATACGGGTTACAGGTTAATTGATATTTTTTTCTGATAAAGGACAACAAATAAAGAGATAAATATGTACTTAATCGTTAAAATAAAAATTGCCCAGAATCTAATTAACCAAATGGATACCTGGAATTGTCCCTGACCCAATGTTCCTATACTAGGAACTACTCAATACACTGCTCTTAATTTTTATACCTGTAATTTAGTATATTACTGAGTTTTCCCAAGTAAAGTTGTACTATCATTTTTTTTTTCATTTTGGTCGTTTTGTAGTATCAAAACACTAAACTGAAACAATGGCATCCACAAGCAGACGTACCTGTGTAAATCATCCCGATGTTTTTTGTTATGTGTGTGGTGAATACACTTTGAAAGAGAGCAGAAAAACGATTTCTGACTTTGTGAAAAGAGCTTATCTTGCCTATTTTGGCATTCATTTAGGAGATCAAGATAAATCTTGGGCCCCACATTTCATATGTGAAACATGTGTTGAACATTTGCGACAGTGGACAACTGGAAAGAGGGAGTGCCTAAAGTTTGGTGTACCAATGGTTTGGAGAGAACCGCGACACTATCATGACGACTGCTATTTTTGTCTCGTTCATATTAAAGGCATAAATAGAAACAATAGACACAAATGGACATATCCTGATCTAGATTCTGCAAGAAGGCCTGTAGCGCATGCGGAACAAATACTCGTTCCATCATTCAGCAGTCTACCCGAACTGACAGAAGATGATACAGAAACAGCAACGTCTGACGAAGTTCCAAGAATTCAATCAGAAAACGACAGCGAATTTGAAGCAGATTTAGCAACTCCGCAGTGTTTCAATCAAGAAGAACTAAACGATCTTATAAGAAACCTGAATCTCTCAAAGGAATCCGCTGAATTACTTGCATCCAGATTAAAAGAAAAAAATCTACTTTGTCCAGGTACTAATATTACATTTTATCGTAAAAGAGATAAGGATCTGCTGCCTTTTTTCGCTCAGGAAAACGACTTAGTATTCTGCAACAAAATAAAAGGGCTCTTAGAAAAAATGGGTTTGCCTGAATACACTCCAGATGATTGGCGCCTTTTTATTGACAGTTCAAAACGCAGCACACAGGGTTTAACTATGCAGAAATGTGAAATATTTCGGCTCTTTTGTGACCTTCTTAAAATCATTATTGACACAGTTCCTACAGGCAATAAATAAATTATACCAAATTATATCACAATCGGGTTGTATTTTTATAAATTGGTGATATATCTTCTTTAAAGCCCAAAATGAAAAACTTGCTTTCAAGTGCCCCCTATAGTATTTTTTCTTATTTTTAGAATGGCTGTTTACATACCACGGCAAGAGGTTTTTGACATATGGTGCGCAAATAAGAAAAAAACAAAAAGTAGTGCAATATTTGAGTATATTTTACAAAAATTGGACAATTCCTCACTACCCAAACACGTTTTGGATAATATAAAAATATATGCTAGATGTTTTTCTCAAAAAATTGAGCATAGATATCAGAAGGCAAACAGATACAAACAAAAATTTGTAAGTAACAACTCAACATGGCTTCAAGGTAATTTCAAGCTTTCAACTATTGTAACCCAAGCACTTTCTACATTAAATGACGGCCATCATAAATCAAAGCCTGGTCGAGCTCAGAAGAAGTTTGAAGACTGCGGCCCTAGAAGTCAAAAAAATAAGGTTCAGAGTTTAGTGACTTCCACTAGTCAAGCAGAAATTTTGCGTGCGGCAGAAATAAAGCTTCGAAAATCTGGTAAAAACGACTCTGCCTCTGTAGTGAAAACACTCGCTGAATCACCGGACACGGGCACCAAGATCAAAAGGGCATATTTATCGTATGAACCGCATCTAGAGCAACTGAGCCCTGATCAAGGTGTTGCGCTTATAGTCGATGCCCAGCTTTCCAATACGCAACGCACCAATACAACCTTATTAGAAATCAAGTTAAGCATATAAATAAGAACTTGTATCCAGCTTATTACAGGGTTAGAGAAGCCAAACAACTCTTCAAGTAACGTAACAGAACAATTAGCAGAAATTAAACTACAGTCACTCATTGACCATACTGTAGAACGCTTATGTCAGGCGCAGATGGAAGTGTTGCGACCTTTTTGCACTCCAGAGAAAAATCACCTTTAATTAATTGTTAAATGGGGATGTGATGGTGCCGAGCAGGAAAGATATAAACAAAAATATTCTCAAGAAGGTTGTTCCGATCAAAGTTTATTTAGTATATCTATGGTTCCATTGCAGCTTTGTGACAAAAGCTTTAAATCTATTCTCTGGCAAAATCCATCTCCATCTTCTACAAGATATTGTCGCCCTATAAAATTTATTTTCACTAAAGAAACCGTAGAAATGACAAATTGTGAAATCAGGAAAGTTGAAGAAGAGATTTCTGCCCTTTTTCCCACGAAGGTATTTGTTGATAACTTGGAAATTACAATAACCTGTAAATTAATTCTCTGTATGATTGATGGCAAAGTTTGTAATGCGCTGTCATCATGTTCGTCAAGCCAAACATGCTATTTGTGTGGAGCAAAACCGCGTGATATGAATAATCCTACTATTTTGGCAAAAAAGCCTATACAACTAAATTTTTTGTCTTTTGGTCTTTCTCCTCATTCATGGATTCGCTTTTTCGAATGTCTACTCCACATTTCGTATAAACTAGAAATAAAAACTTGGGCAGCTCGTGGTGCAGAAAATAAAAGTAAAGTTTCCATAAAAAAGAAACAAGTACAAGAAGACTTCAAACGAGAATTGGGTTTATTAGTGGACATGCCGAAACAACAATCGGGGAATACCAACGATGGCAATACTGCGAGAAAGTTTTTTAGGAATGCCAAGAAATCATCCGAAATTACGGGACTTAACTTTGAACTTATTCATCGCTTTAGAGTCATACTAGAATGCATCAACTCATCATTCGAGATCAACTTGGACAAGTTTGAAGAATACACTATAGAAACCCGTAACTTGTACCTACAAGAATATTCGTGGTATTCCATGCCTGTCACTGTGCATAAAGTTTTGTTTCATGGCAGAGACATTATTGCCTCTTTTATTCTTCCAATTGGACAGTTTTCCGAGGAAGCCCAAGAGGCAAGAAATAAACATAATAGGCAATACAGGGAATTATTACCCGAAAAACCTCGAGAATTGATACGAATAGGGATCTCCTTCAACGTTTATTAATTACCTCAGATCCGTTTATTTCAAGCCTTCGCTCTACATCTAAAACCAAACATTTCAATATACATCCAGATGTCTTGAAGTTGCTGAAGGAGCCGACACAACACATCCAAGATGATGCAGACTCCTCACATAATTCTGAATAATTTGAAGTGCGTTTTTTTTAGAAATAAAACTCTTATTTTGTATTTTATTATTATATTAATTGCGTTTTTTTAGAAATAAAACTCTTATTTTGTATTTTATTATTATCTATAACAATAAATCATTCCTCTATATTTGGTCAAGGTACTTGTCCTGCGCCAGCGCCATCGCCATTTAGGATCTCGAGCCCAACTTCTTCCCCTGAACGTGTAATGTTTTGCACGAAAATGTACACTTCTTGCCTTATCTGTCTCGTAGAGCCACCGGTGTCAGTTGCTGCAGTGCTGGCCTAAAATGGCGATCAAAAAGGCCCATCATAATTTCTCTCATATTTCTTTCCATTTTGTTTCATCCGCATCGACCAACTGCTTGATACAAATAAAATACATTCGTATTATCTTGACTTTTACCTTGCCTATACCTGTAGTACCTGTTGTTTACACTGGTCATTATAAAAAATCCAAGATAAGCTAACCATGCCACATATAAACAATTTTTTCTCTTAAAGTTTTATTACAATCTGCCACGCTGTTGCCTTTGTGTACAATAAAGACCTATAAATTACTTATAAAATGAAATTTAAAGTTTCTTTTGGTTTATTAGTTATACTAAGTAATAAAAACCAAATTTACTACGCTATGTTAGGGTGTTTGATGCTATGTTAATTAATTCCACCTAGATTGCCAAAATATCACACTGTGCATCGTGAACGTTGCCCCATTTAAAGACATGGAATACGACTGGTTTTCCCAATAATGGTTTTGAACAATTAAAAATACTTTTTTTTTCTCCAAACTTCTATATGTTTACATAGTTTACAATATTTCCACTTCAAACTCTATAAACAATACCTAGATCTGGTAAAATATGAATGTTACAAAAATGTTTGAATTTTAATGTACTGTTTATTAAACCATATCACTTATTTAAATTTTAAAATATGTTTTTGCGCGTTGTGTTTAGCTCTCTTTTTACATCATTCTGTAAGTCTGAAATGTTATGATGAATATATTTTTATATTAAATTTTTGTATTAAAAAGTTATTTCATTATGTTATCTGACTTCAGTCCCTATCAATATTGCAATGATAGCTTTTTAAATCATGTTCCAGATATGAAGTTTTAATAAAATCATAGTAGAAATAAACTAGTAGGTACACTCCTCGACAAATCCTTTGAACTATTTCTGCCACATTTTTTTCGCGTCGCCCGATTACTGGTGCCTACGGATATGGCTGAATTATTGCGGAAGTTTCCGAACGCCACGGCTGGCAAAGAGAAGTCGGACACTACCCAGAAATGTATTTAAGAAAATATGGGCACATAATTAAATAAAAAATATCATTTGATTATCGAGTGAAAAATTACGTGAAATCGGAATATTGTAAAAACCTCTGATGTAAGCAATAGTACTTCTGCATCTGCAAGATGAGAACAAATACAGCAAAAATATGAATTTTTTTACCTAAATCGTCTTAAACATCTCAAGTTTCTCACAATGTGTAAAAACTAATTTTTATTAAAGAATATCTCGGTATGTCTAGTATTTTCTTAATACGAATTTTTGGGTCTACACACTTTTAATTCTAAAGTTAGTGTTTTTTTTATGGAAACAATTTGGCGTGTTACATTTTTAAATGCTTCCGGCGAACACGCAATTATATTTTCAGATGTTTTAGAGATACAAATTTGTTAATTCTGACTTAAATAAGCATATAAAATTAATAAAAATACGAATTTTGGGCACCCAAAAACACTTTAAACTTTGACACGTTAAATTTTCCGTTTAAATAAAAAATAGGTCGTACAATTTATTTAACATTCAGGAATTGGTAGGAGTTTAAAAAGGACAGGAATAAAACTTTAGAATATCCTAAAAAATCAAGTATTAATACCTATATCAATTTTAATTTTAACATCCATTTGATGTTTAGTTTAATGCATTTTTAGTAATATATCAGTAAGGGGATTTTGTATGTATGTCAAAACAGAAATTTGTTCAAAATATTAAACAGAAACATATTGTATATTTATTTGAAATGTACCGATTAGAAGATCTAAACCATAATTTATAAAAAGTAAATATAAACAATTTTTCGATGTGTTGAGACATCCAACAGTAGCACACAGTAACGTATTCATTTTTGCTAGTCCGACTCTGCTCTAGGCGCAACCCTCGAACCTCACAGCTCGAACGACGGATCTCAACTGGGGCGTTTAATATGCTGCCAACAATCTGCCGAATTTTGTCGGTAGGCGGAAAATATTTGGAAGAGTTACACTACTAGTTTATTTCTACTATGATAAAATTGAATAAAAATTAGCGGAACAGCATGTTTTTCCCTTAAACGTACAAGAGTAAAGTGTATCCTAGGCTAGGCCTCACGGAGTAAATTCGTTTATGACAGCGTAAAGTAATCTTAATATGGGCTCTAAATATGAAGTTTTAATACATTTGAATACAAATTAGCGGTGACAGCATATTTTATCCTTAAACGTATATGAGTAAAGTGTGATTTAGGGACCTCACAGAGGAAATTCTTTATGACAACATAGAGTAATCCTAAAACCAGCTCCAAATAGGAAGTTTTAGTAAATTTGGAAAAAAAATTTGTGTGTGTGTGATTTAGGAGCCACACAAAGGACATTTGTTTATCACAGCATAAAGCAATCCTTAGAAGCTCCAAATATTTCATAAGGTTTATTAAAACTGAATAAAAATTAGCGGTGACAGCATGTTTTTTCTTTAAACCTACAAGAGTAATGGGTTTCCTACTGACCAGAGAAAATTCATTTGTGACAGCATACAGTAATCCTAAAACCAGTACCAAAGGTGAAATTTAAATAAATTTGAATAAAAATTAGCGGTTGCAGCATGTTTTATATTTTGATGTGGCCCAACTTGCCCACATACTCAACTAGACCCGCTCTACCCTGTACTAATTTTAATTTAACCAAATATAGAGAAGACCGACAATAGGTTTGCTATCTCATAAAATTCAAAAACGTTAGCCGCTTGCTTGATAGCAAATTCATTATAGCGAGGTCGATAACAAGACCTTCTCCCGTTCCCAGAATTTGTCATGGGGAAAATACGTGAGTCACAGTGTACGAAGTTGTTCGGAAATAGATATGATTTATCTTACTATTTTATGGCGTTCCCATTTAAGGACCAGTGGGGTAGCCAGCTGTTAGGGTGGAGGGGGCAGTCCACAAAAGGGGCGACAAAATCAAGTAAAGCAATGGTAAAATATATAAAATAACGCTTAGAAAAATCATACTACTACTATCACCTACTATATATATATATATATATATATATATATATATATATATATATATATATATATATATATATATATATATATATATATATATATATATATATATATATATATATATATATATATATATATATATATATATATATATATATATATATATATATATATATATATATATATATATATGCATTATAGTAGCAATGAAACATCATTGCTAATGCAGTCAGTTGTTTTATTTCCAAGTCGAATAATATCCTTTTGAAAAAGCTCTCTATGAAGCGTGAAACGTTAAGGAAATAAATAATTCTTTTAAGAAAATAAACCAGTACCCAAGAACTTTTAACAAAAGAAAAAAAAAATATATATATATATATATATATATATATATATATATATATATATATGTTTTCATTCCGGATGTACATCCGTTCACTACTGTCGTTCTGGTGATTTGATTAAAAGGGACGAATCATTAAAACTACCAACAGTATGAAAGACAATAATCGACAAATCTAAAATCGCAAAAACTCAAGCGCAATTAGCGCAACAACAACAGCACCATCCGGAAAACATAAATAACGACCAACGCCTGCGCAGATATAACCTTCGGCCCCGAGTGGGGGTATAAAAGGAAGCGTCGCAGTACTCGCAGTCACCAACACTTCAGTCTCTATTCGGACGCGAGAAAGAAAGCTTCGAAAATGCCAAATGTGATTTTGGCGAAACGTCAGCAAAACTGTTCTTTTCAGAACGACAGTAGTGAACGGATGTACACCCGGAATGAAAACACATTCTATTTTTCCATCCGTGAAGGAGTAAAAATCATATATATATATATATATATATATATATATATATACATACAGGCTGTCCTGGATAAGAATGAACTCTACAGGAATCTGGTTAACTAGCAGAGATGTTTAAATTAGAAAAAAGTTGCGCTCCACTGAACTCTGCAAGATGACGTTTTCAGATTTGGAACATTCCGAGTACTTCCGAAGAAATTAAGAAAAAACCGAAAACCCGCGATTTCGTTTTTTTTTCTGGTTCTATTTTCAAAAATATTGGAAAACAAATTTTACATTTTCGTTACCATAGCAACATTTTCTTTTCGACAAGATAAACTAATCAGATTTTTGTTCCGGCGTTTCGTTTTTGCGGAATCATCATCGAATATCAGTGATGATGGTTTTTTGAGTCTGAAACGTCGAATAAATGCAAAGTGTGATATGTCATTGAATTTAGAATTAAAAATAGAACTTATTAAGCACACAACAATTTTTTTAGACTACTTAAAAAAATAAAGTTGATGGTGGTTGTGAAAAAACGAAACGTCGGATTCGAAATCTAATGATGCCATCTTGTAGAGAAAAAAAAGTGACAATGAAAATGTAAAATTTGTTTGCCAATATTTTTGAAAATAGAACCAGAAGAAAATAAAAACGAAATCGCAAGTTTTCGGTTTTTTCTTCTCGGAATGTTCCAATCTGAAAACGTCATCTTGCAGAGTTCAGTGGAGCGCAACTTTTTTCTAATTTAAACATCTCTGCTAGTTTACGAGATTCCTGTAGAGTTCATTCTTATCCCGGACACTCTATATATATATATATATATATATATATATATATATATATATATATATATATATATATATACACAACTTTTTGAATATATACAATTTAATTTATCCAAATGTTGATATGAACTATATTATTTTTATTTACTGCTATTTTAGTATATTATTTTTTCTTTCTGTTTCTGCTAGATATATTCTAAAAAAATAGGATAGCAACATGAGCTTTATTCGTTTCCATTAGATATCGCTTTTTCATCACATGTGATGTAATAATTAGCAGTTAATAGATTTCTGTTCTAGTCCGCAGAGCCAGCGAATATAGCACTTGGGGGAGAGCCACCCCCATTTTGGGAGAGTATTCCCCCAAAATTCCCACAGGCATTGAAAATTTTTTTACATTTCATGACATATGGCAGTGTTTTTCAGTTTTTGAATCTTGACGTTTAGCTTAATTTCTAAACCTCCAGTTTCAAGACAGCAGTGTGCGTCGCCAGGATGAAATCTCGGTGGAGACAAACATATACTGATAATAAAAAAAAGAAAAGTCATCACTTTAGTGTTATTAACAACTATCATTATGGGATGTAATGTATGAAATCCCAGTGAGAGCAAAATTATACTGAAGGTTTGAAAAAAAGGTCATTTCTAATATAAATTGCAACAGATTTTATATATAAGATAAGCCATGATGAAGAGCAAGGGGACATATGCCCCACACTACAGTGCATATATTAAAATCTGAAAAAAAATATATATATCTGAAAATGCGTGCACCCCCTCCATGCTACTGCATCTTTTTAACATAATGTTAAAGATGTTCTTACTAAATGGCGTTTTATTATTTCTACTATCTATGAAAAAGATAAAGCAAAGTACAAGATTTTATTTTTCATGTCAACCGTATTCAAGCCATCGGAACCGACCCAGTCATTATTTTTTAATTTGGACTTTATGCACAGTTAATAAATTTCTTGTAGTTTTACTTAGCTTCATCCTGATCCTTATAATTAAAATATTAATTTCATTTAGAATGATCGCTTCATTTGACGTTAAAAGAGTATAAAAAAGTGATTGCGCTTATAAGCAGTCGTGTATTAATTACAACGCAGATAGAAATTCCGGGTTAGAAGTCGGAATTCCGAGACAGAAGTCGGAATTCCGAGATAGAAGTCGGAATTCCGAGATAGAAGTCGGAATTCCGAGATAGAAGTCGGAATTCCGAGATAGAAGCCGGAATTCCGAGATAGAAGTCGGAATTCCGAGATAGAAGCCGGAATTCCGAGTTAGAAGTCGGAATTCCGAGATAGAAGTCGGAATTCCGAGATAGAAGTCGGAATTCCGAGATAGAAGCCGGAATTCCGAGTTAGAAGTCGGAATTCCGAGATAGAAGTCGGAATTCCGAGATAGAAGTAGGAATTCCGAGTTAGAAGTCGGAATTTCGAGATAGAAGTCGGAATTTGTTACAAAAATAAAAATAAAAAAATTGTTGCCCTTGTACGCTTTCGTAGTATATGAAACATTTTGGAAATTTAAAGTCGACAATAGAATTTTACTGTCCTACCAATGTGGTTTCAGAAAACAACATTCACCAGAGACTGCTATCCAATATATAGAGAAGAACAGTAGAAGAAAATGATTTTATCATAGCGGTATTTTTGGATATTAAACGTGCTTTTGAAACAATAGAGAGGGGACGTTTATATATATATATATATATATATATATATATATATATATATATATATATATATATAATTCTTTATTAATAATGTTTTACTTTGTAGTTTTATTAGGAGTAAATGACAACATGGTGTTGTGACCCCATTATTTTATAGTCATTTTATTTGTGAATAGTCTTAAGTATTATATATTCATTAGTCTAGAGATAGTTTGACACGTAAATGCAATATTTAGACATACATTATATTTCGGCGGAACCTTCCGACAAAAGTTGCTTTAATGGTCGTTTACTGCAAGGGAAATTCTAAGTAAAAAATATGTATTTTAAATTCTACTTCAAATTCTATTTTATGCACGTTCTTCCGCCCCAAATATTATTATACCCGAAAAAACCTATCATAAACTCATTTACACTATGTCGATAAAGCTTGGGAAGGTTCAGCTATAAAAACATCAAAAGAAACCATTGTAGTACAGTAAGCAGTGGCGTAGCAAATACTCCCCAAATTACTTTTATAGACACCTTTTTTAATCAATTTTACAGATACGCCACTGCATCTCAAATTAGGGAATTCATATAAAAATAAGTTCTAGGTAGTCAGTATAGAGCAGGTCAGTCATTATGTCAGTACTATATTGTCAGTAGAATTAAGTCAGTAGACACAGTAAGAGTAAAGATTTGTTAGAAGTAAGAAGTGTCCCTCTTGTACAGAAGATAATAGAGAGATTTGAAACAAGTTGAAGTGTTTACATTTACTACCAGTGCTAATACAAAATACTAAAATTATTAAATCATAACAGTGGTGGCATTCGGCGAGTAATAAAAATATTAAATCATAACAGTGGTGGCATTCGGCGAGTAATAAAAATATTAAAACATAACAATGGCGCACAAATTTTTTTTTTTTGAGGATTTGGGAAATTATTTATTCCTTTTTGGTTATTTTTGAAAAGTGAAAAGCCTAGTGCGAATAACTAAACATTAATTTAAAAAACTAAAATATTTAAATTAAGGGGGAAATATTTTGATAGTTTTCGTAGGAAAGTTAGTTGTTAGTTAGTTAAATATTTATTTAGCACAAAATGCTACACCATACATATATAGTAATTAATTCATATAATTAAGAAACATGTAAACTGTAAACAATCAAAACCATTAATACTACTTATAATCAAATTTTTTAAATTTAAAACTGTTTTTGAATTAAATACTCCCATAACTCCTTTTTAATTTTTTTAAGCGAACCTTTTGTTTTAATATATATTGGCAATTTGCTAAATTGAATAAAGCCTTTATGCAATTTATATATTTATATATATTATTTATGTTTGTATATAATATTTTGAAAAACAAAATTTAGACGGAGATCATTCCTTTGTCTTGTTTAATAACTGGGGATTTCACAGTTTTGAAAAACAAACTCTTTTAAATTATGTGGTAATAAATCGTTTTTAATTCTGTATCATTTATTTATTTCTATAAAATGGTGGGCCCAAAATGCTGCCTTGTGGAACTCCAATATTACTTAATTTCTCAAAGGAATATATTGATACAATTATTTATTCAATAAAAATTCCATTGTCCATTGTTTCAAAAGCACGTTTAAAAAACTCATTTTCTTTCAAATTTCTGTAATATATTGGACAGCAGTCTCTGGTGAATGTTGTTTTCGGAAACCAGAGTGGTAGGATACTAAAATTACTATACATTTCCAAAATTGTTCATATACCACAACTGCTATCAATTTTTTTACATCTTTTAATACATTGACTGGTCGCAATTCATCGTAAGTTTAGAATTTTTGAATTTTGAAACCGGTGTAATATAGGAGCACCCTAATTTTTCAGGAATTTTGCCAGATTTCAATGATGTATTTATTAAGTATCTCATTATAATTTTCATTAGAATTCAAATTTTACTACATCTTCAATAGTTTTCATAACGAACCTGTCTAATTTTTTAGCAATATTTGAAGAATTCACTTCCTTATTATTATCGTTTCCGGCAATTCCTCCAAATCCTCGAAAGGAAAGTTTCCCAGTGTTGTAGATAAGTTTCAGGGAATTTTAAGCAAGTGAATATTTGCTCATCTAAATTTTATAATAAAAACTTAAAAAAATACTATAAAATGAGGGCTTATTTTATGTCGTTTTGGTTATAACTTACTAGTGAGCTATGAATGATAATTTATAGACCATTTTAATCATTAAAAATTACAGCAATTATGTGTAGGATAAAAATTAAATTACAAACGTTGATTGTACTCTTATTAAAATATTCAATTTTTTCCTTTTTTTTTACAGTTTCCGATAAAAAAAGACGTAAACAATCTTACCTTTATTAATCCGCCAAAGATCGGTAAAAAATCGCTTTGAAAAACCAAGATCTATGAAAGTCTTTTGAGAACGATACGCGGCCGTACACGCTTCACTCGTCACTATTACAAAACAACTGACCAAAACGAGTGTGCGGAAAGCTGCACCGGCAAGACAAACAACAAACAATCGGTCTGTAGTAAATTGCAACGTAATCCCAGCTGTTTTCCTCTATCTCGATTATGAGTGCCATTCAACACGTGTGTCCTTGATTGACACTAATAGTTAGGCAGCGTTGCCGGATTGTCATTGTGTCGTGGTGACACTCGCGACAGCGATGCAACCAAGCGCTTGCATCGTTTTCATAAATTCCCCCAGAAGAGACTCAAAAATCTCCCAGATCCTGGCCTTTTTAATAGAAAATCCTCCAAATTTATTTCAAAAAATTTAAAATATTTTGATTTTATATAAAATAAATAAAAAGGTATATTTTCTGCAGGTAAAGCTTTAAAATCCTTTTAAAATTGTCCACTTTTAATAAAAATATACCTCAAAAGGAAAATGATAAACACACACTCTAATAAATAACGGAGTTATCCCTAAAACAACATAGCAATATTAATCATCTAACTCCAAACGTTAAAAAAATCAAATGTTTATCATAAAATTTCGGTCACTGAAAATAAAAACTCCCAAAAATTTGACCCCGAAAAATCCTTCAAGAACTTAATGATCCCCCAGTTTTGGGGGAACATACCCCAATCTGGCAACTCTGTTTAGAGATACGGAGCTTAGAAAATGTCCAAAACATTTCCGTGAAAGTTCCAAACAGGTGTTTGAAATTTGTGAAAAATCAGAAACATTTTTCATTTCTTTGTGATTTGTTGATTGTCCTCTACTAAATATTGGGTAACCGATTTTCAGTAATAGATATATTTTTTAGTTTTATTTTTCTGGGTTTACGGTCAGTGGTTTACTTGAAAATAATTAAAAAATTACTTCTTTTTTTTTAAAACATACATATATTGTAGACTGATGACGTTTCAACCAGTTTTGGTCTTTTTCCAATCTAAAATTATATGAAAAATTGTTGGCACGACAATAATAGAAAACGTCAAAAAACAATCATCTTACCCTAGAACGTAATGACAACAGTATACAACACATAACGAAGTAACAGCTATGACGATCACATGTATTAAAATTTTATTTTCTCGATTAAGAAAATGTTAACAGAACACAACATTTTGCACATTGATATCAAGGACTAACACAACGAACTGTGGTGTATCAATTATTGCAATATAGATGTATATATTTTGCTAAAATTGTTTACATCTTTTTTTGTCATTCACACAGTTTTTGTTTTTGTGTATTAAAGAGATTTCGTTTTTTTTAATTGACACTCGGTTTTTAAGATTTTGGTTTCAGAGTAATTAAAACTGTGGTTTTTCGACTTTTCATGGTTGGTTAATGCCGTTGTGTTTTTTTTTGTCGTATTTATGGCTTTTTATACGGTTTTCCAAATATTGACTGGTTTGGCCCATGTAAACCCCTTCACAATTGCAACAAGGAATTTCATAAACTACATTGCTTCTTTTGTTTTTTGGAGTCTTCGCCTTTAGTTTACAAAAATTATTCGATAGTAGATTAACGGTTTTATGACAAATTTGGATGTTATATTTTTTAAAGAATGTTTCAAATTGTTGGGATAATCCATTTATAAAGGGGAGGGGAATGTACTTTGTACGTGCTGAAGTAGGTTTTTTAGTGCAAATTAAAGAGTTATAATGCTTATGAATTCTGCTTTTAAATATTTTATTAATTAATTCTTATGGATATTGGTTTAAAATCAATGCTTCTTTTGCCTTTTTAATAGCATTTTCTGTGTATTCAGCATCAGAAAGCTCAATTGCCCTGTCCGCCAATCCTATTATTATGTATCTAGAAGACCATGTCGGCTTCGTATACCATTCTGTTTTTATATTTTCTCCTATATGGTGTAGCGTTAGGTCGAGAAAATTAATTTGGTTTTTTTGTTCTATTTCAATTGTAAATTGTAAACTTTGGTGGTATTGGTTAAAATATTTTAGGATATTGTTAGATCATCAGACCAATCTGCATGGAACATGCATGTTTTTTTACGTTATGGACTCTAATCAATTTTCTTAGTAAAATATATTTCCAAACTAAAAAAAAATAAAAGAATATTTGTAGAAAACAAAATTTTTAGTTTCAGGAAAGGGCGCGTGTTTTACATGCCTATCTTAGATTTTTTTTATAATAAAACTTTCTGCGCAAGTGTTTTTTTTCCTACGTATTTCTACGAAACCATGATTTGTTATCTTTGCATTTCCTCATGGTTTATGAATTACACTGATTGGTTCTGTTAATACTATTTCTACGTAATTTGAAACAATTGATGATTTATCATATAAATGAAGGCAAAAAATGAGAAATTGTTTAGGTAAATTTCGGAAAAAAATGTTACTCAAATCTCGGCTAAAAAACAAGTCAGAATTCAGCTAAAACAGCTCGATTTTAAAATAAAAATGTAGGTTATAAACCCAACCATAAAATCAAAAGAGAGGGTCGTATAATTGCCAAATGGCCATTTTTACCCCATTACCCAGGGATATTAGCCAATATCACAGAATTTTAGCCCATATATGAATATATGTGCTACTTGGGTTACAAATAGTGGTTCCTATTTTCTTTGGCTAATTTTGATGAGAAAAATATATTGTATCTTGCAATAGTATAACACAATAAAAAATAAAAAGATTCTTAATGAAAGGAAATATATTCATAACGGGGGAAGTTCCGGGTAAAGGAAATTCACCGATTATTTGTTTTGATACCTTAATTTTTGTCATTATGTCTTAAAATTAAAATAATATCGTAGCAGCTAAAAAGTATGTGCCAAAACACAAGGAAGAACGTGTTAAACATAAATAAGCTATAACAAATGTTTACGTAGTTTCTTAAAACATGTTCCATAACTTTTCTTTGTAATAAACAAAACCAAAATTTATTATTTTTTTATTTGTTTGTTTGTTACACGTGTTTGCATTAGATTAAAGGGAGTTTTCGGCAACTGAATCAAAGATTACGCATAACTTTAAATCTAAACGTTAACAAGCATTTCATGGTTTGAAATAAAATGAAAAGCCTGACAACTGACATATCAACAAGGTTGAAATATGGGATTTATTTATTTTAATTATTGTTATCCCTAAAATGTCAAACACTCTGCTTTGTATGTATTTATCCATGTAACGCTAAAAATAATGTACAACAAATCCTTTACAATTTCCTGATATCTCAGTATCGCGAAAAATAAGATATAATGAACATGTTCTATACAGAAAAACATATTTGCATCTCGAATGAGTTTATATAACGAATATACATTTGTTATTTTAATGAATTAGGCTTACTTTAGTGATTAAGCGATGTGTCGACTAAATTATGCTAATACTGGGTGATTCACGACCCACTGTACATACTTATGTGGTGTATAGGGTATATCGAGATGGATATTTAAATTTATTAATTCGGCTTTATTACTAAGATACAGGGTGATATTCGTATGTTGGTAAAAATTTGTTCACCCTGTATCTCCTAAACGGCTTAATCCATTTTTTTTTAAATTTTGTACACAAACACTCTTGGTATATCATAACTTTTTGACGTTTGAAAAGTATCAAAGTTCCAGGGCCGTATCCAGCCAATTCACACAGGGGAGGGGGGCTAGTTTTGAAACACCCTGTACATCGGAATTGATTTTTGAATTTTTTTCTTAAACTACATTCATTTGTGAACAATAATATGCCACCATCTTGAATGGCACACTAAAGGTTATGTACGAAATTTAAATCTTTAGATAGTACATACCCCTTTTTTTAGCGGTATCTGTATTAAAGCTTTTAACTAAGTATAAAATTATTTCAATGATTGACTTTAAAAAAAAATTAAACTATCTCTACTAATAAAACACAGCCTTGTCGAATTATTTTTTATTTTTAGTGGCCCAAAAATACCAAAATCTACCCTAACACAATAACGCCTGTCTAACGGTATCTCTACATTTTTGTGCACGCTTTTGTGAATTGCAATTGAGCGTTGAATCATTTACATTTGAGGTTTTTGTCTAAATGCTTGACTTTTAAAAAAATTAAACTATCTCTACTAATAAACCAGTTAATTTCTGTTTGAGTCTTTTTCGCCTCATCTCTTATCTAATGCTCGAGATCGTGATCATTTATCGGCTACCGTAAAAATTTATCTTTTTTTATTTTTGTTATTGTATACAAATTACGTGTAAGAGCTTGTTTTTTTTTTAATTTTTTTTATTTACCTTTATTTTTTTCGTAACCTTAAAACCTACAAAAAAATACAAATTCAATAAATTTTAATACCTAAAAATAATAAAGTAAGCCTTGGAATTTAGACAGATATTTTAAAAATGACATTACGTACATACAATTCAATCATTTGTGTTTGACATTGTTAATTAAAGATTTTTTATTTGAATTTTCTCTTTGCAAAAAGTTTGTACGTTTCAATAATTGTAAAAATGCCGTTATTTACAAATGCTGAGTACGCAGACATCGTATTTGTGTACGGATTTTGTAATGGTAACGGAAGGGCTGCTACAGAAGAATACAGAAGACGATTTCCGGATCGGAGAATTCCAAATCACCAAACGTTTGCCGCAACCTTTAATACATTGCGTAAAAAGGGTAAGTTTCCCTCAACCGATCTTCATGTTGAAAGAGTGGGTGCTAATAACGTGGTCCAAGAAGAGAATATTCTCAACCTTGTGAGGGAAGATCCAACCACAAGCACTAGGCGAATTTCCGCCCAATTAGCGATACCGCAGACAAGAGTATGGAGAACTATAAAAAATTAAAACTTATACCCTTTCCATGTACAAGAGGTACAAAGATTAGAAGAAGGCGACTACTTGCCTAGATTAGCATTTGCTAGGTGGGTAATAAATCATCGAAGAACTATTTTAGAGCACTATTCACTGATGAAGCCCAATTTACAAGGGACGGAAATTATTCTATAATTTTAGAAACTCTCTTGTATGGGCAGATGAAAACCCTCATTCGTTGCGATTGGCCAATTCTCAACGAAAGTTTTCAGTGAATGTTTGGTGCGGCTTGATAATCATTTAATTGGACCACATATTTTCCCTCAACGACTAACGGCTGTTGTGTATTTGGACTTTCTACAAAACATTTTACCGGGCTTATTAGAAAATGTAAATTTAAGAGGCATATGGTTTCAACACGATGGGGCACCTGCACATTTTGGAATTGATGTTCGAAATTATCTCAATCAACAATTTGCTGATCGGTGGATTGGACGCGGATGACCACATCCTTGGCCAGCTAGGTCGCCAGACTTTAATCCAGCCGACTACTTTTTGTGAGGGCATCTAAAACAAAAAGTTTACAGTGTTCCAATCGAAACTAGCGATCAATTAATAAATAGGATACATTTTTATTGCGACGAGGTTAGACAAAACCCTCAAATGATTCACCGCTCAATTGCAAACCTACAAAAGCGTGCACAAAAATGTAGAGACACCGGTGGTATGCATTTTGAAAACATTTTGTAGCTTTTAAGACGTTATTGTGTTAGGGTAGATTTTAGTTTTTTTTAGGCTACTGAAAATAAAAATTAATTCGACAAGGCTGTGTTTTATTAGTAAAGATAGTTTAATTTTTTTTTAAAGTCAATCATTGAAATAATTTTATACTTAGTTAAAAGCTTTAATACAGATACCGCTAAAAAAAGGGGTATGTACTATCTAAAGATTTAAATTTCGTACATAACTTTTAGTGTGCCATTCAAGATGGTGGCATATTTCAAATTCAAAAATTTCAAAAAAAAAATTCAAAAATACCGAATTCCGATGTACAGGGTGTCTCAAAACTAACCCCCCTCCCCTGTGTGAATTGGCTGGATACGGCCCTGGAACTTTGCTACTTTTCAAACGTCAAAAAGTTATGATATACCAAGAGTGTTTGTGTACAAAATTTTAAAAAAATCTATTAACCAGTTTAAGATACGAAAAATTTTTACCAAAATACAAAATCACCTGTATCTTGGTAATAAAGCCGAATTAATCAATTTAAATATCCATTTCGATATACCCTAGGGATACCCTATACACCACATAAGTTTGTACAGTATGTGTAATCCTCTATAGGGCTTAATTTATTTATCCTGTTTCCTGTAGAATACAGAGTGTAACAAAAGTAAGGAAACGGCGAAATATCCCAGTTACCACTTACCTGAATTTATTGAAAATGTGTACAATTTACTGTTTTTTTGTTATGAAAGGAAAATTATTTTTTTGTAATGGAACACCCTTTATAATATTACCTTTCTAAAAATCTGAATACTTTTTATTAAGTGCAATATTACCTTTCTAAAAATCTGAATACTTTTTATTAAGTGCAAGCTTTATAAGACAGTTTTTGCAAAAATAAGGATTTAATATCCATAATTTAATGTATTACCTTTTAACAAAATACCTGCACTCAAAAATGATCTGATATGGTTGACAATGTCAGTTTTGTTGATTTACAAAAATGGATCGTTTATCTAAAACCCAAAGAATTGAAATTTTAATTAAACTGGGTAATGGGGATAGAATGCGAAACCTGCAAAATGTTTGTAACATTTTTAAAGCTAAATTTCCTAACAGAAATCCAATGACTATACTCCTCCTCCTCCTCGATTCGTCTTTATTCAATTTCTATTGGTTCCTTTAAATTCTCGAAGTCATTGGGCTCAGTTTTATATATCACTTAATTGTTTTAAAGTGTCTCCACAAAAAGTAGTCGAGAGGCCTCAAGTCCGAAGACCGAGGTGGCCACTCTTCATTAAATTCAGGTAAGCGGTACCTAAGATATGTCGCCGCTTTCTTACCTTTGTTGCATCCTGCATTATTCTAGAATTTTAGACCAATCTATCCTTTTCTAAGGACCATATAACCTCGATAAAATAGTATATTCCATTACAAGTTTAGAAACTAGGTTTTTGCCGTGCGTGTACGAAATGTTCTTGTGTAAGTTGCATGCAGGCACGAGGAAAAGCAATTTATGGACTTGTATTGAACTCTATTTTTCATTACATCTCTCCGAAAATAAATAGGGACTCTTTAAATTCAAATTACAAACGGATCATTGTTTGATTTATGCGTTACCATTCAATATGAATAACAAGATGCATTACTAATTCGGTTGACTGTGATATCGTGGCGAATTACATCAGATAATTGTCAAGAAAAAAAATAGAGGAATATGTAGTCTGAAACTGGACGATGTGGGTAACATGAAGTAATATTAATCGGTATTATTGTATTGTATTGTATTGTATGGAAGTGTTTGATCATTTATTCTTGTTATTGTGACATGGAAGGTTAGTGCTCGAGAAGACTTCTCTCATCCAGTGCATTTTCTTTAAACTATAACAGATGAGAAATGTAGTGTTTTCGGAGAGATGTAACGAAAAAGCGTTTTTGATCGGTTTGAGATTTCGAAGTGCAAACAAGTTGCCTTTGACAGGTTTGTAGTTACCCTAGTTACAGTGGTGGCTCGTGGTGTCTAAAACTGGTGAGGCGAGAAAAGGTTTGTTACTTATAATAGGTAGATGGCGCCGCATGCAGCGGCGCAGGCGAAAAATTTTTGGGTTGCCGCGCCCAAACTGACTCATTATTATGATTTGTTTTTGTCTTTTACATACCAAGATATATGCCCAATTTTTCATTAAGTAATTTTTAAAATAAAAATTATTACATAGATATAAAAATAAAATAATAATCTTTAAGATATTCACTCAATTTTCATGTAGTTCGTTTTATCCTCAGATATATGTACATATATACTCTTCTCAAAGATTAATAATATACACATTTTTCATCATTGGATTTTTTTATAAAAAATATTTAAAATACTTAAGCAAAATAGTCAGAATCGAGTTTAAAGTTTAATAAACCTGTAATAATCTAATATGGTGTGGACAGTAATTTTTTTATAAAAACCAAAACTGTTTAGGCAAATAGGTACGTGGATGGTGCAGTTAAGTCACTTTTTGTAAATTAAATTAATGCGCCTGTCTTTTAAAGAAGCAAATTTCTCAATGATTTTGTCATAAAAGTCACCAATACATTCAGAAAGTTTAACTAATAACTCTTTTTCTATTGCCATGATCGACAGGGCTGAGAGCCTATCTTGAGATATACTATTTCGTAAGTAGGTCTTTATTCGCTTTGAGCACGAAAAAGCTCTTTCGACCTGTACACTTGTTAAGGGGATTGTCAACATTAATGTCGCAAGTCGATATACTTCACAAAATACTGAAATTAATTCTAAACTATTAATTTGTTTAAGGAGTTCTTGAATATTGACTTTATAAAATTGTTCATCTCGGTAAATTATGCTTAGCCCATTTTTGAGGCGGTCTTTGTCAAACATTTTTGGATACGTTTTTTCTAAAGAATTTAATAGACTAATAGGGAATTCTGTGGCAAAGTCTTTGTATTTTGATGTATTAAGAAGTTTCACAAATTCCAACTTGTGTAAATCTTCAAACCTGATGTTAATTTGAAAAATTATACAGTCTAAAATTTCATAAAACAGATTTTTATATTTTTCCATTAAATCTGATTTGCTCATGCTACGGGTTTGTCTACTACATGGCAGTCCGGTAAGTGATTTTGCTTTTTCAAAAATGGATTTGAGGAAATTTTCAGCGCGCAGCTCATTTAATCGTTTGACGGCAATGTTCAATTGTGAAATGCAGAAATCAATTTCTAGGTTACTTAACTGAAAAACTTGAAACAGGATATCAGTAACAAAAAAAATTTCTTTAAATGCAAAAGTTAAAAAAGCAAATTCAAAATCGGAAAGGTCTTTTAGATACCCCTTGGCCATGTGTATAGTATCTGAGTCTAATTCTGGATTTTCAATCATGTCCTGAAAAACTAGGCTTAGTTCTTCCCAATTATTTGCAACAAAAATTAGAATTTTTGATCGAGAATACCACCTTGTATCACTTGCTTGCGGAACTCGTTTTTTTATTATTTTGTCCAATATAGATGTGCGTTTGTACGATTTATGGAAAAAAGCAGGCAAACTTTTCAAAGTTGCGAAAAAGATTCTGCTTTCCTTAATATAATTTGAACCCTGTTGTAAAATTAAATTGACACGATGAGCAGCACAATGAGTGTACATTGCTTGTGGGGCATCTGATCTTATTCGTGTTTGTAGACCGCTCAATTCTCCGGCCATAATCGCAGCTCCATCATAACATTGTGCTACTAATTTCCGTTTAAAATTTAAAGGTTCCAAGATTCTTACAATTAAGTTATAGAGTGCATTAGCTCTAGAATCCTCACTTATATCAAAAAAGCCTAAAAAACGTTCTTTTATTTCGGCTAATTTATTTACATACCTAACAGGTACACAACAGTGGGCTTTTGCAACTGATCCGTCGTATCATCTACAATTAATGAGAAAAATGTAGCCTCCAATATTTCTTGTTTAATAAAGTCTCTCATATGTTCGTCAATACAAAATATTAATTCATTTTGAATAGTTTTCGATTGTCTCCTAAATACACTTTTCTCTTCTAAATGCTTTACAAGTTCGGTGTTACGTTTAATTAAACAATTAAAAACTTCCTTAAAATTCCCTCTGTTAAAAGAAGATTCGGAGTCGTCATGCTCCCTAAAAGCCAGTTCTTGTTTTCCCAGTAATATAGTCGTATCTATAAGGTATATCAAAAGCAAGCGATTTTTCCTAACATCTTCATTGTACAATAATTTAGATAAACGAGCATTTTCGATTAGTGCATCTTTAATTGTAGTCATATTTTGAGACAAACGTACAAAACCTAAGTTATTTTGAATATGGTCTTTAGACCCTTCATGCATTTTAACCGCTCTAGAAAAATTTTTAAAATCAACGTACCCATCAGAAGTCATACTGTTTTTGTTTTTCCCAGTATTAAGCAAGGCCAACAATATAAACGCTGCTTAAAAACACTTCCACAAATCCAAGTGTGTGTTTGATACCATGACGTTTGAAATGATCGTTTATATTGTCGACCGTCTTTTTTATCACTACTTAAGTTACTTATCTTTGGCATGGGTCTATCTACGCGATCACTAATTCATATAAACTACTCTATCACTCTATCTACTCAATAATTAAACTAATGCAACGTCAAAAATAATTTAGATAGAGTAACACTAGACACAGACTAAACGTGTGACATTCACGAAATAATACTATAAAACAAACACCAAATTATTGCCGAATAATCTCAATATCCACCCACCCAACCGCTCAATCTCAAACCGTTACCGGTAACAGTCAAATACGAATACCCCACACGCCCACGCAAATATCCACAAAAACAAAAACGGCTTGCATTTGGCAGCCGGATACGCGATTGTCATTTACCGATAATTTATAATTATTTCCATTTATATTCAATCTGTGCTAACATTAAATGGCAACGTCTCAATCATTAAGCGAAGTTTTCATCGCCTCAAATGTAATAAAAAGAGATGGAATAAATCTACATATGCAACACGACCCTTTTACCTCTTTCTCAGACTTATTAAAAATCCAAATACCATTCAAGTGTCTGAGGCGCAATTCGCATCGCCGCGTATAGGTAAAGTCGAATAAAAAAGAAATGATATTGCAGTTATTGGACATTGTACTGTTGGTTAGTAAAGTGTTTATTTATGATTTACCCATATTTGATGAAATTTTCATAGTGTTTGAGACAATTTTCAGAGAATAATGTATCAACTTGGAAAGAATTAATTTTGAAAATAAAAATGTATATTTATAGGAAAGCGAGTGAGGCGACGCCTCAGTTGCCTCATCTGACGAGCCGCCGCTGCCTAGTTAACTTTTCTACCGGCAACCTGCACCTTACCGGCCTGTAAGCTGTGTTCTGAGTGAAGTGTGCATTCAGAAAGTACATGTTTAATAACCAGCCATCTGGGAAAATATTATTTCTCAAAGAAAATGTAAATCAGAATATTTTAGCAAATTTACATTTACATCGTATTTGGTATTAGTTATACATCGTAACACTTTAAAACCCAAGAAATATTTTTAACAACTAATGGTTTTAAGGAAACTTTTTGTAGGCTTTAAGATGGTTCTATTTAAGAGTGGTATTTTAAGGAAGCTTTAAGGAAAACCAAATACGCCTTAAGGTAAAATGACCTTTAGTTTAAGGTTTTAATATTAACCATAAAACCTACTCATAAAACCAATACAAAATTGGCTTTAAGCCAGCCCTATGGGAGTTATTAAATTGTCTTGTTATAGCAGTTTGCTCCTAAAATCTCTTTAAGATACTTAGGTTGTAACGTTGACTCAAAATATTCAAAACGGTTTTAAGGAATCGAGTATATGTACTCGACAAAACCATCATAAAGCTATGTTTCTTCAGTGGTATATTTTGTTTTATTTAAGTCAAAGAAAAAACATTTTTGCATGAATCATTGAAAGGTCATCGTTGAAGTCAGGCATATCAATAATTTTCTTTTCGGGTTTCTTTAATTTTATACCTAAGATTAGTTCGGAAAGAGGGATCGGCTGGTTCAACCTCAGTGTCTGAATTTTCCTACATTAACTCTAACTCTTTTTCTGCTTCTTTAAATGTTTCAAACTTTCTTTTCACTACGCAAGGAATTTTGTCTCATTTATTTTTATCTGATAGTGAATTTGGATTTTTCAGAAGACTGTACCTTTCGGTTAAGCCCCACTAAACACCCTTATCCTCCCATGGCCCCGGGATAATAACTAAGCATAGTTCTCCGCTCTCTATCGTTTGAATAACTTTAAAATTCATGACGTCGATCCTTTGGCTTCTGTAAATAAATGATATCTTTTTGAACATTGAATAACGGTTATATAACAGAACATCTAGGTATTTGAGCATTTAAAACTTACTTGACACTAGAGTCGAAAATTGCAGCTAAATTTAGGTAGAGATAAAACATTTAATTGTAAAAAAATACCGGCAACAAAAATGAAAATATTGATCGCCGCTGTCATCTGTACCAAGGTCGTCTTGCGTTTTCATCTTTGTTTTTACGGTCAATTGGCCACATATTACTCATAAAGTAAAAAGGGTTTATGATGGAACATTTTTAGGGCAACCTTAAAACCATATTGCCCTATGAATCCTAATAATAAAGGAGTTTTTGTACTAGAAGCAATATGAAATGTCCATAAAAATTCCTGTTAAAACTATTTTAACGAGACCTCAGGAATGAACAATTGATTTTAAAAGTATTCGCCATTAATTAACATATCCTAAAATAATTTAATTTTCATAGGCTTTCGAGTGTTTTATAATATAGTAACCTGCCATTTTAAATCAATCTTGCACAATTTAAACTAATTCATATTTTTTTATTCTCACTGTTTGTTTTTTCAAAAAAAAAAAAAGAAATAGTCAAACACAATATTTTTGTGGGGCTGGTTTTTAGTGTGTCTATTTCGAAAACATTTATCAGAAAAATGGCATTCGTTTGTGATAAAACTTTGTAAATAATAGCGAATGATTGTAATTTAGTTGGTATGAGAACCCATATATGTAGTAAATAAATATGGATACCAGGGGCGTGCGGTGAAATTTTAAGAAAGGGAAGCAATTTTTAGAAACTTACCTATTTGTAATGTAATTCGATTCTTCGATAATTTTTTGCAAATTCGTCAATGACGTTATCATAAAAACGTCGATGCTCCGACATATTTTGGAGAAGTTTATTTTCAATGGAGAACAGCGATGTATGCGAAAGTCTCTCCTGCCCCGTTGAATTTCTCACGAAATTTTTTATACGTTTAAGTGTTGAAAAATTGCGTTATACTGATGAACTTGTGGCAGGTATCGTCAATACTAATTCACACAATTTCGACACTTCGGTGTAGGCATCTTCCAGCTCCTTGTCTTTTAAAAATTGCATTAGTTCCTTAGCGTTTTTTTTTGCGCTAATGTCATCAGTTTCGTAAATCACTTTTAGTTCAGATCGCAATAACACTCAGTCGAAGAACTGGCCATAATGAAGAAGAAGAGATTTAAACGCATCTTCTGGAAAAGTGTTTCCTATAAATGCATCAAAATTGCAGAGCTCGAGGAATTTAAAATCATTTAAACCGTTAAATCTATAGTTTATTTGTTGCTGAATTTGATCGATTATTTCATAGAGGCGTCTGTACGATGTTGTCTGTTCGACGCTTGGCTTGTGGCTTTACATTTAACGCCATCGTTTTCTCCCAAAATAGGTCAAAGTCATCTCTTTTTTGGCTTAACATGGACTTAAAATCATCCACTTTTTTTAGAATAGAAATATTTCTGAAAATATGTTCAACAAATAATTAAAATTAAAATCTCGTTTCAAATAATCCAAAAACCCTCTCGAACTATTTATTGCTTCTGAGTCCCACGTTTCATTATTTTCTATTATATTCTCAAATAGTTCAGTCAGTGATTCACGATTTTCAGATACTGTTAACACAAGCCTTCCATTATAGTTCCACCTAGTAGGAGCTACTTTGGGCAATCGTTTGTGGACAATGGAGTCCAAAGCTTGTGTACGTGTTGTTGACTTGGAAAAAAAGCAGCCATGCCACTTAAAGTAACGAAAAGTACTTTAAACTCTTTAAAGTGATTGATGGACTGGGATAAAACTAAATTTAATTATTGCGAAAGTTTCTCGAACTCTAGCTTGCAGACCCCCTAATTGTCCTGCCATCACTGCAGCTCCATCATAGCTTTGAGCAACTAATTTTTTCTCTCCATTAATTTCTTTAGTAACTTTATAAACTACTGTATATAATGCATATGCTGTATGATTTTCGGACACATTCTTAAAACCTAAAAATCGCTCTTGAATACTTCCTTCCTTCTAAAATTAGTGATCAGTTGTTTCGTTCAGAACAATAGCAATGAACCGTGCCTCGCCAATCTCTTGCTTAAGTTTTTTTAGAATAATGGTTGCAACAGCGGACATTAAATCACTCTGGATTCGATTCGACGTACCGCGAAAAACGCTAGACTGCTCTAAATGATTTTTTAAGCAATCATCATATTTAGCCATTAAACTTTTTTCATTTTCAAAAAGTAAACATGGTCAACAAAATAATTTACTTATATTTTCACACCCTGTTAGCCATTTAAATTGTTCGTATTGTTTTTTCGGATAAAAATGTCTAATACAGTTTTTAATTTTCGTGATTAAATTTTTCATAGGCGGTTTTACCCATCCTTTGGAAATTATTTGAAGCTTATCAGAGAGGTTTAATGTTGAAAATCCCTTTATTATTAAGACACACACCAGACATTCACACACACTGTTCTTACTAAATTCTCCAACATTTTCAACGTTATTACCGACAGCCGAAGTTGACGGTATTTGCATATCCACGTCCATATTATTGTCTTACATATCGCACCATGCGCGACGCGACGTACGTATCACACAACACACGGATAGCCGTTCAAACAAAGAACCTACTCCAACGAAATGCAAAAACAGCCAGTGGAAAGTTCAATAACCTCTGGCTCGATTCACAGGAAATCAAGCATACAGGACTTGGCTGCAGAGAAGCTAGCGGCCCGCATAGGTTCTATTCGATATTCTATTTTGGCTGGGTCAGAGTCAAGTCCGAATTTATTATGGGCTTGATAATTAAGATAATATTTTAGCAGCTAAATTAATGGTTTCCTATTTCAAAAATTACATTTTAGAAGATGTTTTGTAATTTTTTTTGGAGAAGCACTCTGTTCTTATGACTTCTCTTGATTTCAGCACCAACTGTCAAAATACAAGGATAGAGCAAACCTAAAATAAATAGGTCCTAACAGTAAGAAGTAAAAGAGAAATTATCTTTATGATATAAATTTGCAAAAAGTGTTTTATCAATTTATTTAAAAAAGTCAGTGTCAAGACAAAAAGGTTCTAAGAGTAGTCGATTAGTTTTAAGCCCTATTTAATGTAGGCTTTATCAGTGCTTTAACGTTATACTAAGTTTTATGACAAGCCTTAAAATAAGCCGTTCCAACCTCTTAGAAATGAGTCTTTGAGGTTTTAAGGAGGCTGCGACGTTGTTATAACGATATAATTATAGCAAACTGGTTTTAATGAATTATTTTAAAATAGGCTGTAGCAACTTTCTATAGGCGATGATAAAACTAAAAGTGTTGCTTGGGAAGAGTTTATATTTTTTTTAACACTTACTCTTGGGGGGGGGGAGTAAAACAAACCCACAAACCCCCCTAAATACCCCACTGACCCGCTGTTTAAAAATTTGACTGTATATAGAATTATCACAAACCCCTACCTCACGTCATACAAAATCGAAACAGCGTTCTGAACTTTTAACTCATTCTGGTGCTCTTCTTTTTCAAAGTATGTTTTGTTATTTATTACACTGTCTTAAAACTTAAGTACGTAGTACACAGTCTATTTGTTTTTGTAATTTGCCGTTAAAAACATACACACTTATTTATGTTATTATTGTTTACGATTTATCGAATTTTAAACGTCAGGAATTCAGTGGAAATAAAATTAGATATACGTCGGTGATATCAAGTAGAAATTTCCGTCGCCATCAAGTCTGGACAGTTGGGAGGCCAACGATATTAGTGCGTTGTTGCCGTATTTAATTTTCGTATTTTGCCACGTTTTATTACTACGAAATTAATTTATCATGACCGGGAAACAAACATGTTTATTTAATAAACACTTTAACAAACCAAGCACTTTTTAAAATGAGTGGAATGGGTTGAACTAGACTACCCCTATTACTCTTGTTAACTAAGTTTGGATAGCTTTGTTGAACATTTTTTACTTCATGTGTTTTTTTTTATAAAACGGATTTGAAATTAAAAAACAAAATGTAAATCATTACGTGTCGGGACGGGGAAATTTTTTAGAAACAAAATCTAGAGGGCTGCTATCACTTTTTAGTGCGTTTCTAATAATTTTTTATTTGACATTATTCAGTTAGTTTAAATACAATATTTTACTATTAATTTAATCAAAAATTTGTTATCTGACCTGTTTAATTGTGCAGTAATAAGAGTTTTAATTAAATTAATAGAATAATAATGTTTAATTTTACGAATTCAGCTTGCCGTCTTTATACACAAGCGTATCTTAATCGTAGACCTCCCTCATCACAGCACGTTTACCAGGCTTTATCAAAGGCTACATGAATCTGGAACTTTCGAAAAAAGAAGTTTTGATCCTGGCCGACACCGCGAAGTTCGAACACTCGAATTAGAAGTCGCTGTTCTAAATATTATTGAAGGGCAACCTGAGTCAAATAGCCGAAAAATTGCAGCGGAATTAAATACTGATGTATGGAGGATATTAAAAGAACAACAGTTATATCCTTACCATATACAGAAGGTTCAAGCTCTGTTACCAAGAGATTTTGAATCGAGAATGATTTTTCCCAATGGTTTCTCCAAATGAATACCGATAATCCCTTTTTTTTGTTCAAAAATTCTCTTTTCGGTCGAAGCTAGTTTCTCAAGAGATGCAATTCAAAACTTTCATAACAGGCATGTATGGGCTGAAGACGATACACATTCAATAACAGAATCTAGACATCAATATCAGTTTTCCGTTAACATTTGGATAGGAATTGTCGATGAACATTTAATTGGGCCACATTTTCTATCTCTAAGATTAACCGGTGACTCATATTTTCATTTTCTACAAAAAGAAGTGCCTCCTCTATTAAAACATTTACCTCTGAGAACTAGAAGAGACATGTATTACATGCCTGATGGTACCCCAGAACACTTCAGCTTAAATATGCAAATATACACTGTTTTAAGGTACTTTTTACTTCTGTTATCTATTGCCTACTTGACAACGGTGCAGTTACCTATAAATAGTCTCGGTTAGGATAAGTTACTTTAGTTTATATCATCTGCTGATGATGCTACCTTGGTTAGCGAAACGCGCGTCCTGAACGTAACAAGTTGTGGTGTAGTGTGGTTAGAACTCTTGTATTTTGATCTATCTTCTACCACAGGTTCCAATATTAGGATTTAACATGTATTATATCGCAAGGCATTTTTAACACTGGCTATAAAAAAATGTACTCGCTTCTGCGTAGGACACTGTGTTTTTATTCCAGTTGCAATGTTTAAATAATTTTTTTTTCATAATTTTTTTTAAAAAACAAAACATACATAGAGGGTAGGTTAGTTTGAAAGATGTTTGTTAATAAGTTAATTTTAAAATGTGATTGTTCAGAAGAAAATTTAACATTAGTATAAAATAAAACTGTGTTTGAAAGCAGCCAACTAGATTATCTTCTAAAATAAATGTCTTTGCCTGTAATGCTTTACATTTGATTTTTTAATTTCAAATCGGTAAGTTTATGGAAAAAAAATACAAGAGGTAAAAAAATTTCTAAATAAACCAAGCTCTCCAGATTTCTTTTTTTCCAAGTCGATGCGTAAGCTTTTCTTTAAATTTAGTTAACAAGAATAATAGGTGTAGTCTATTTCACTCCACTCATTTTAAAAAAGTGAAAAAATATGCAGATAGTGTGTATTCCTAGCGGTAATACTCCCGTAAAATTTCATTATTCTATCGCTTTTCGTTTTTAAGATAAAAAATAAAAACATTATTTTTCCGCCATCTTTGTACCGCAATATCTCCCTAATTATTGACTTTTGCCCCAACGTTTATAACAAACTGCCCTTTATTTTGGACAAGGAATATTAAATTTAAATTCCCTATTCTGCTCCTTAACTTTTTAGTCTTTCTACGGTTTAGAACTTATTTGGCAAAATGATCATTCGTGCACAGCCAATTTTGCTTAACTTTTAAACGGTATATCTGACGAGAAAAACGCCAGAGGTAATTTTTATGTAAAAATGTCTAGGCTGTTCAAACAAATATGGAAACGAAAAAAACGTCAGTGGCGTACCATTTTTTCTTCAAAAATATGCAAAACCAGTACGGATGCCACTGATAGAAATTTAAGTAAACATTTTACACCAGAAAATGTGTCTTGATGTATAGAAAATGTGTACCAAAATTCACGAAGATATCTAGAATGGTATCCCAAATATAATAAAAAGATTTTTTTCAGAAAAGTTTAACACCCTGTATCTCAAAAGTTACGAGGCTTAAGACATATGTTCATATGAAGTTTTTTTCTTAATATAAACTCAAGAATCACACCCTTTCGCATTGTTTTCAATCACCCTGTATAAACCTTTGAAAGAAAAAATGTATGACCTTCCCCCACTACTTTATTATTGAAAATAAAAAAATGATAAATAGCAAAAAGTTGCATAATTGCCCGAAGAATACAATGCTTATATTTTCGACAAACCTTCATTAGGAATATTTAAGAGAAAATTGGCATTTCCACTTTTGAGTTGCTGTTACGCCCTCTAAAGGCCGCTTTTCGAACTGGAAAATAATTTCCAGCAATTTCTCGTGGCCGATTTATCCGTAAATATTGTTTCTCCATAATTGTGTGATCAACGGTTATCGAGTTATGGCCGCTCTTAATTGGACATCCGATATTACTCCTCTGAAAGTGATCGTTTTCGAAGGATATCTTAATTTTGCTATCGCCTGGTGCTTAATACCTTTTTTGAAAACTTTTGCTGTTGTAACCGCTTTAAAATGATTATAGTAAATTCTATAGCATACTTGGGCCCGACTACCTAATTTGCTGAAAATAAACCATCAAAAACGTGTGATTTAAATATCACAGGGGTTCAGTTAGTTTCAATAAATTTAATGCAATTTTCGACTGCTACTAGTTTATGAGGAGTTTGTTTTCTAATTATCCCGGATAAAAATTATCTAATGGGGTAAGGTCCGGATGTCTCAGTGGTCACTCTTCTAAATCAAATTTATTTTTTTACTTGTTTTTCTAAACTTTTCTAAAAACATATCTTTTTCATATACTAACAAATTCTGAAAGGGTGGCGTCTTATAAGTACAAAAAATAAAGTGACGAAACGAGCGTTGACGACAGAATGGCGAACGTTGCTTTATTCTACCTGAAGAAAATATTGTGTTTTTATATCATGTGGCAGGGGTGCTCAAACTTGAGCTGCTGGCGATCTACCTCAATATTTTTAGACTACTTACGATCGACTCTGAGAGGCTGCAAGTATGTGTGATGCAGGGTTGTGGTACATACACGATACATACACCTTACCTACCTACCTAGGTAGGGTGTACCGTAGCATATATAGATATTAGCTTTCCGCACAATATACATTATTTTAGTCAAGGTTTGGGTTAGGTTTAGTTAGGTTCTTTTCTACAATATCAATGAAAAAACTCATAGTTATTCAAAATTGCGAGTTTATTGGTTGTTACAAAAGAAAAGAGTTACATATAGTGTTAAACTTAACTAAGGAGTGACTTTGGATGTTGAAGCGTGGCACTGCATTTCCTCAGCATACTTTTCATAAGATGGTACGTAACCACTGAGTGCTAATCGCAAGCATGATGACATATGATCGTCAGTTAGTCGATTGCGATATTTTGACTTAATTATCTTTATTTCAGAAAATGCAGACTCGCACAAGTAAGTTGACCCAAACATTGTTGTCAGTTGAAGGGCGATTTGCCTTAGATTCGGATATTTATCTTCAGATATAAACCACCAGAAATTTGTATCAGGTGCTGTAGCTTTGAGATGTATATCTGATATAATCTGCACCAACTCATTTTCAACAGAACATGAGTTCATATTAAACTGACTTGCTATTTCAGTAGCTAATTCTTCAATGTTTTTACATGAAAAAGGATAACTCATAAATGCCAATTTACTACAATCATAAAAACGCATTTCGAATTGTCCCAAAATATTTGATAATTCAGCCTCATACGTATCATAATTCAACTGAGGAATCCTTGCTTTCAAAGACAAAAAATGTTTCAGATCGTTTCTTTTCATTTGATCTATCATAAGTTGCAATTTACTTTTAAATGCGTTTACTGCGCTAATCATCTCAATAACAGTTTTTCCTTTACCTTGAAGCTCCAAGTTAAGGGTGTTTGAGTGCATTGTGATGTCAGTCAAAAATGCCAAATCAGTCAGCCATTTTTAGCTTTTCAACATCTGAGCGTCATCACCTCTTTCGTCTAGAAAAGCTGTTATTTCGGGCAAAAATTTTTGAAACCTTTCTAGGAATTTTCCGCGACTCAACCACCTGACGTCCGTGTGAAGAACTAAATCAGTGTGTTCAGCTGACTCCCTATCTTCCAACTGCACCTTAAACAGCCGCCGTTGCAAGCTACGTGCACGGATGGAATTCACAATCTTTATTGCCCATAATTTCCTCCGTGTTTAAGACTTTTTAACACAAAACTTGTTGATGTATAATGCAATGGATTGAAAAAAATGAGGGGAAATCTTCATCAGACACAATGCCACAAAACCGTTTTTGTTTCCAGTCATTGCTGGTGCTCCATCGGTTGTAATGCACACTAATTTATATATTCGTAGCTTGTAGTTTTTTACAAAATTGAAGAAAACGTCATATATATCTTCGCCACGGGTCTTCCCCTTCAGAGGAATGATTGTCAAAAATTCTTCCTTAGCCAACATGTCATTGAATACCATCCGAATAAAAATACACAGCTGGGCAGTGTCTGTCACATCGGTGGATTCGTCGAACTGTAAAGAAAAGTATATACATTCCATGATATAATTTTTTAGTTTATCTGCCATGTCCTGACTCATGACTTCAATACTTCTTGTGACAGTCGGACGAGATAACTGAAGTTCTCTAATAGCAGATATGATTTCTGTTTTATTTTTAAAATCTCCAAATAAAGTCTCACCCGCTGCAATAAATGCTTCCTTCACAACCGATCCATCTTCGAATGGTTTCTTGTGTTTCGCCAATATATGAGATATTTTAAATGACGCGATCGTAGCAGCTTTTGATTGTTTGGCTGGTCTTGTGAACGTGGTTTGTTCTTTTTTCAAACAAGATATCAAATCACGTACTTTTCGTTTTCTTAATTCACTCTGTGGCGGAAAATCCTTTTCATAGTTTTTATGAACCGTGTTATAATGCTTCTCTAAGTTACCACGCTTAGCTGTTGCAACTGACGCATGACAAATAAGACAAATGCACTTATCCTTCACCATACAAAACAAACATTCTTCCTCCCAATCGTTATTAAAATGATACGTTTTAGATTTCTTCGCTTCACTCATTTTGTACTATTTAATAATAAACTTTGTATCGACGTAGTATTGCCTTCAGGTTGCAATTCAGAATGACTCCAATTCCTGCAGGCGCAACATTTATATCGGCGTGAACAAAAGTCTCGAATGTTCCCGTCAAACGCGCCGCCCGAAATTTCTATAAAAGCTGCAGGAATAAAAAACGCGGCTTTTTTTGACAAGCACCGCGCGTTCCTTTGATAAAGCCGCCTTTTGCCGCTAGCAGAGTGTTATTTTATTACGTAATAAATTTTTGTAGTTTAGTTAAGTACCTACTTATTAAAAAAAATTTTCTTCTCGAGATCTACTCAAAAACACTCGCGATCGACCGTTCGAGCACTCCTGTCATTATGGTAATATGCCGGAACGTTTCAACAAAGGGACTAAGCAGTGGAGTAAAAATTTAAATATGACAAATTGATAAAGCCAGGTGTCGTTTTCTGCTCTAAATTTATTTTCCTTTAATTTCGTGGTTGTTTAAAAAACTTTGATCAACAAAAACAAACAAACATACGCGTTGACATCCCAAGTTGTTGAATGTGTGTATGCAACATACAACATTATCCTTCCTCTGTCCTCCTGAAGTGAAGTGATAATATCCCTTGATTTTAAAATTTTGTTTAATTTTGTATTAAGTAAAACAAACATGAAAATAAATAATAACAGAAACGGATTAAGGTTAACTTTAAAAAATGTATCATTGTTTTTTTCAGGTTATAGATTTTTTAAAAATAAATAGAAAGTTAAAGTCAAAGACTGGGATACATTGATTTTTGTAAATATATTGAATAGAGGTTTAAGGATGAAGGGGGGCGCGGTCATACAAAGGGGCAAGGGGATCGCCCCCCCCCTGTCCCCCTATACGCTATGCCACTGGATAACCCAACTGTACGCAAAAGTTTTCTGTACAAAATTGTTGGTTGTATTTTGAAGTTGGAAAAAAACTGTTGTGTACATATTGATATATACCGCGTTGTTCAATTGTTTTTGTAAATTCGTTTTCGGTAGCCAGTAATATAATTTTTCCAGAATAAATAGGATAGTAACAAGATTTGGTTTGGTAAAATATGGATATTACGATTTTTTCTTACCTTCGCCATATAGTCCGGAAAGCATTAAATGAGTAATTTCTGATTCTAAAAATTCTTAATGTGCAAATTAGACGTCATTTTCATTTTATTAGCAAAACCTCCTCAGCCTATACTTTTTCAAGCCGATTTATCCTCGTCAACAGACTATAAAACAGTAATTAAACAAGAACAAATTATTAAAAAAAACGAAAAATCGGACTGCTTAGAGCTATTATATTAACATAGGAATATATATATATATATATATATATATATATATATATATATATATATATATATATATATATATATATATATATATATATATATATATATATATATATACATATATATATATATATATATATATATATATATATATATATATATATATATATATATATATATATATATATATATATATATATATATATATTTACCTACACTTTAGTCTAAATTCGGACGCGAGAAAGAAAGCTTCGAAAATGCTATATGTGATTTTGGCGAAACGTCAGCAAAACTGTTCTATTCAGAACGACAGTAGCGAACGGAATGAAAACAAATTGCATTTTTCCATCCGTGGATTGCTAAGAATCAATATATATGAGTTTAGAGTTTGGGACATCTGCTCGACTTTTCCCGTGGTATGATTTTTACCAAAAATACACAAACCAGGGGCGCCCATCAGACCTATTGTTAGTGCTGTTAATTCGCCGCTACAAAAACTGGAGAAATATATTTCTGACATTATGCAACCAGCTGTACAAAAAGCTGATTCATTTTTAAAAAACTCGGAGCTTTTCACTCGAATTAGACGAGACATCGTTCTTGAAAAACACGATTTCATAGCAAGCCTAGATGTCAAATCGTTATATCCCAGTATTCCCACCGACGAAGCATTGGAAAGATTGTTATGAACGAAGATTTCCAGGCACATATAATACAACTCTCGGAGCATTGCCTTAAAAATACTTATTTTTCATTCAACCGACAAATGTATAAAAAAATGGATGGTGCTCCAATGGTGTCCTCGCTATCACCAGTAGTCGCGAATTTATTTATGATATACTTCGAGAAAGAAGCTTTTGTGAAAGCAAGTTTAAAGCCCAAATTATGGATTCGTTATGTGGATGACATATTTATTATATGGCAACGCGGTCAAACAGAGCTCGAAAAATTTTTGACTCACATAAATTCAGTCTATCCCAGAATACAATTTACTCTAGAGTTAAAGGAAAACAACAAACTTCCATTTTTAGATGTTCTGGTCACGAAATTGCATAACGGACATTTCAAATACACCGTGTATAGAAAACCAACACATACAGACAGACAGTTAAATGCAAGATCTCATCATCACCCAGCACAAATTCAAGCTGTGGCCAATACCCTAATATCCAGATTGAGACTAACTGTAACACAAACGAGACAAAACGAACTTAAGCAATATCTAGTGCTTTAAAGAAAAATGGCTACATAAATCACACCATAGAGAAAGCTATTAATGCATATAATTTCTGAATAATAAAAATTATGAACGGGGAAAGCAACAAGCAGTCTTATCATATGTAAAAGGCACAATAGACTGAATCGGAAGAATTCTTTGGAAACACGGCATACAAATAATACACAAGCCACAAACAACCACTATAGGTAAACTACTTGGAAACCCAAAAGATAAAATCAAACTGGAAAACAGGCGAATATCAGCAAGAGTGGAAGATCATAAACTCAGCATCAGAAACAAACAAACAACCTCAGCTCTATTCCTACATCATCAGAAAACCCGGCAACAAAATAAATGTCTATGGTTGTAGGGAGATTGCCAATATAGAACATTATAAGACCAGAATAATCCGAGAAGCCATAGAAATTGAAAAGCAAGGTGATTTGAATAAAAAAGACGAGTCATTAAAACTACCAACAGTGTGGAAGACAATAATCGACAAATCTAAAATAAAAAAAAATTAAGCGCAACAACAACAGCACCAACCGGAAAACATAAATAGCGACCAACGGCCGCTCAGATATAACCTTCGGCCCCGGGTGGGGGTATAAAAGGAAGCGTCGCAGTCACCAATACTTCGGACGCGAGAAAGAAAACTTCATAAATACCAAATGCGATTTTGGTGGAAACGTTCTTTTCAGAATGTACAAATGCACGAAACTGAAAAAAAAACACAAATATCAAAACTGAAATGACAACAATAACAAATGTCAAATTCAACTGTAACTATAAATTGAAAGCTAGCTTAGACATTATGAGTCAATCCATGATGGTTGGCTATCTTGAAATCTTTGTCCAGCACGTTATATTGTTCCCTTGACGTATTTCTTGCATATATTGAGGCTTCCCTTGAAGTGTCATCCTTTTCTTTCATTACTGACTTAGAGAAACACGATGCTTATAAAGCACGTCTTTGATATGTCATCGATTGAGGACGTGGGTAAAGATCCAATAAATCAACTGTATCAAAACAGCTTTTAAGTCGGGAAATATTTTAAGAAGCCTACGAACTAAAACCAAGCCCGATAACACAAATGACAGACATAACACAAGAGATCATAAACTGTACGTTTTAGCTCTAAATTTTAATAATATTCTTAGACTTTTATAATGTGTGGCCTGTATATTTTTGATTTTTTAGATTCTCCTTATTATTCCCTTTGCGAAAATGTGTGGTATCTCTAAACTTGGATCGGCAGTTTTTGAGATATTCGACTTTAAAATTCCCCCTTTGAAATTCAGCATATAATATCCTAGTTAATTTAGGTTAGGTTAAGTTTGTGTTTAAGATGTCTTGATGATAATGTAAAAAATTATTGATATGTTTTTAAAATAAAGAAATATTTTATTATGAACAATAAATACTAAATGAGAATTTATTAAATAAAATAAAAAATGACAAATAAAATTAAAAACCATAAATTCTAATTATTCACATGTCCTCTTTGGTTGGCGAAGCACCTCTCAATATTTTGTAACAAATTGCGATTAATGCAGTTGAAAATGATTTTCGTTTAATCTTGCCATTTCTTCCCCTAATTCTGTGTTTCAGTATAGCAATATTTTCGGGTCTATTTTAGTAAATTTTGATTTTTAGATAACCCCATAGAAATACATCAAGCGGCGTCAGGTTTGGATCGTTTGCTGGCTATCTTATATGTCCATTTCTAATGGATATTTAAAACATTGTACTTTGGAGCGCCATCCTGTTGTCAAATGAATGTAAATCTCGGATTTAAGGAATATTGTATAACTGCTGTTTTACATTATTTTCTAGATATTGAAGATATCTGACACCAGTAAAGGCCGTTTTACATGCTGCAATTCTTTCTTGCAAGTTACAATAGTCTTGAACAAAATCATGCGCAGTGGCAACACATTTGTACCTTTTGTCAAACTGCGCATGCCTTTGTTCAAGACTATTGCATATTGCAAAGGAGAATTGCAGCATGCAAAACGGCCTTAAGACCTTCACGGAAAAAGATTGGTCGTATAACCTTATTTTTTAGAATACTACACCAAACATTTAAACTGTGCCGTCCTTACATTTTTAATACTTGAATTTTGTGAGGATTGTTTGTCGTCCAAAAATGTTTACTGTGACGATTAAACATACTAATAGTAGTAAATTCAAATTCATTTATTTGTCAAGGTAGTAATTACAACATTATTTATATAAATTGATTATATAGCTAGCAGTTGACAAAAGCGCATTGTACAGCGATTATAAAAAACCGATGCCAATAGCCCAAGATAGGGCTAATGTTGTGCAAGCGCGTGATATTTAATAAAAATAATTAGATATAAAGTATTAAAAAAACCCTTAAAAAATTACTAATAACATAGTTTTAGCCCATTAGAAAAAAAATATAAATTAATTACTAATAGATCCGCCCGCGCATCAGCATTCATTTAAAAGATTTGTTTTAACAACTTTTTATGTATAAGTCTTAACAGCAACAAAAAAACACAGGAGGCATCCCACTCTACAATATATATATATATATATATATATATATATATATATATATATATATATATATATATATATATATTATATATATACATACACATACACCGATGTTCACTGCATTTCTATTTCATTTATATACTGCATACGATTCCGCGTTGCTCAATCAAAAGTTTACATTTAATATGCTCTTTAAATTTATTATAAGAGAACTCTTTTACATTGTTAGGTAGCTCATTCCAAAGATTGACAGCAAGAAATGAGAATGATTTTTGAAATTTGGAAGTTCGGTGCTTAGGTATGCCAAATTTGTTGATGTTTCTTGTATTGTACGAATGGAAAATATTATTAAAAATTGTTCTCAGGTAAGGCGGTTGACCAGTTTTTAAAACTCTATATATAAAATTGTACATATGATATTTTCTACGATTCTTCATATTTAAAGCTGAGATATTATTTAAATATGGAGTTATATGATGTCTAAACGGTATATCGTAAGCAAACCACATGCAAGAATTCTGTAATTTTTGTATCGTGTTTGCCACTTGCATCGTTAGAGAGTCGCCATAGACAATATCTCCATAGTCAAACAAAGACAGTATTAAACTGTCACACAAGTAATATTTTGTTTTGGATGGTAGTAATCGTTTGAGGCCATAGATTTTTTTAAGACGCATATAGGCGATTTGAAGCTTTTTTTTAACATGCGAATCGAACTGTAAGGATGAGTCAAATATAATACCGAGGTTTTTGGCTTCACTCGTTACAGGTATTGTTGTATTTTGGACTTTAAGGTTTAAATTATCTTTAATTGCCTGTTCGTTCATTTTATTTGAGCTAAAAATTAAAATATGTGATTTTTGAGCGTTCATTTTAAGATTATGTTCCTCAGCATAGATATATATATATATATATATATATATATATATATATATATATATATATATATATATATATATATTTAAATCGGTATTAAATCGCTCTTGGGATATGTTGAGATTTTCTATTGTTGTATTGTGCTACATAGAGAGAGAGAGAGAGAGAGAGAGAGAGAGAGAGAATTTAGTATAAAGGCGCGTCGACGTCTATAGGTCATTTGGCGCCTGTCGTAGTGTTGTTTACTTATTATATCTTATGGTATAGAGATGACTCTTTTAAGAACTCTATCACGTTCATTAAGTTTGCAGGAGTAGGATCAAAGATATTTTTAAGACTGTTGAGGTTTAAGTTGCAGGCAGTTCTAAATGGATTTAACAAGATGCATTCGAGAAACAGGTGTTTGACAGTTAGACGGACATTACAATGATTACAAGTGGGAGGGGTTTCGGATTTCAAAAGGTATTCATGAGTGAGCTTTGTATGTCCAATCATGGATCTAGTAGTGCAGGATGAATGTCCCTGCTAATAAAAACTTGGGATAGATTGGTGCCGTTATTGAGAGCATCCTTAGCCAACGCATCCACCACTTCGTTCCCTTTAATTCCAACATGACTTGGAATCCAAAGGAAAGACAATGCAAACTCCTTACGGTCAAGTTCCACCAATAAGTCATGGATATCTTGGCATATAGGGTGAGAGGAAAAGGGGTTTTGAATGCTCTGTAGAGCGCTCATCGAGTCGGATGCAACTGTCCAGTTCCTATGGAATGATTTCTTTATGAAGGTCAATGCCTGCATTATAGCAAAAAGTTCAGCGGTGAATATGCTACAATGGTTATTAAGAAGAAAGCTACTTGAGCCTTCAGCGCAATAAAAAGCAGAGCCAGAGTGCAAAAGCGTTTTGGAACCATCAGTATATATAAAATTTGAGTTAATGAATTTTGTGTTTTGAAGTTCCTGGAACCGATTGATAATGAGACTATGGTTGTAATTTTTATCAAAACGAGTAAGTTCAAAGTTAAAGTGATTTTGGGGAAGGGTCCAGGGAGGGAATTTGTTAGGATGGGGGGGAAATATTGAAGGGAGGGAGAAGTTGTATTCAATTGAAAATTTTAAGAAACGAATATTGCTGCTATGAGTGAGATTACTATTCGTATAAACAGTCAAAGGGATTCTGGGATTGAAGAAGGGGTCATGGATTGGTAAGTCAGGCTTAAACCAGAGATTAGTAGCATATTTTAATAGAAGTAAAGTACGTCTGTGTTGTAGAGAGATGGTTTCATTTATGCATTGGAGACTGGGGATTGGACTGGTGTGAAAGCCGCCACAGGACATGCGAAGACATTTATTTTGTATGGAATCCAGAGTTCTAATATAGGAATCTCTCGCTGAAGAGTAAACTATGCAGCCATATTCTATTTTTGATCAGATAACTGATTTGTAGATTTTAAGAAGGGTGTGGTTATCTGAACCCCAATGAGAGTTTGAAAGCATTTTGAGCAAACGAATGTCTTTGGAACACCTGGAGCGAAGATATTTGAAATGATCCCTCCAATTTAGATTGTTGTCGAAGATTAGTCCTAGGAATTTAATGTTTTCGGTTACGGGTATTTCAGAGTTTTGGAAAGACAAGATATTCATTTTTGGACAATTTCTCTTACGACAAAAGTGTACGACAGAAGATTTGGAGGGGGAGAAGGTAAAACCGTGTAGGAGAGAGAACTGATTCAGGTGATTAAGACCTGTTTGCACGAGTCTTTCTGAAGTTCTAATACTACTACTGCAGTAGTATAGTACTATATCATCTGCGTATAATTTATAGAGTAGACCTCCTTTTACGGAAGCCAAACTGATGTTTGTCCAATAAAGAATTCTTTTCCAGGTACCAGCAGAGTCTGAAGTTAATCATTCTCTCAAGAATCTTGCCCAAGTGATTAGTAAGGGATATAGGTCGGTAGCTGTCTGCAGTTGTTCTGGGTTTATTATCCTTATGGATCGGAATCAATATAGACCTACTCCAAGAGTGCGGAAATATTCCACTAGTCCATATGAGATTGTATATTTCTAAGAGGAAATTAATAGCAGATATAGGGAGGTTAACAATCATTGGTATAAGTACTTCATCCGGACCAGGAGCGCTGTTTCTGCTGGAAGAAATGGCATGAGAAAGTTCTTTAGAGTTAAAGGGAAAGTTGTATGAGAATTCCGTATTGCTTGCAAAGTTAATGATGTTCGATTCCTCTGCTAATTTCCGATTCAAAAAGGAGTTGCTGAAGTTCTCATTACTGGATTGATTACTGTAGTATTGGGCAAAGCAATTACTTATGTCAACTGTTCGAAAGATCCACTGGTTGTTATGTACAAGCCCCTGGATGACCCTTGTTGGCTTACCCTTTAATCTCTTGACCTTATTCCAGATTTCCTGGCTGGAAGCCTCATAGTTTAAGCTTCCAATGTAGTTCCTCCATGAGTTGCGTTTGGCTTCATTAACAATTCTCTTAGCATGAGCGCGTTTTCTTTTGAAATCCACAAAGTTCTCCATGCTGGGATTATGTTTGAAACGGTTAAGTGCAGATTTCCTCTTTCGAATAGCTAACTTACAGGCAGGAGTCCACCATGGAACAGGAGGTTTAGAAGGTAGGATATATGATTTAGGTATAGCTAATGAGGCGGCATTATGAATTGATTTCACAAAGAGATCAATTGTGAAATTGAAATCAGATCTGTTGAAGGGAGGAATTAACAGTGATTCCCGGTACAGTAGCCAGTCAGCCTTAGAGAGATTATAAACAGGGTTTACTTCAGAGATAATTGGCCACGACAATGGTCTTAGTATTATTGGGTAGTGATCACTTCCATATGTATCTTCCAAGACTTCCCATTGGAAGTTTGAGGCTAAGTCACTGCTACAGATGGTTAAGTCTAGGGATGAGAAGGTACCGGACGATGAACTAACGAAGGTGTGGGAATCGGAGTTCAGGAGGGAAAGGTGGAATTGTGCCAAGCAGTTTTCAATTATATCACCCCTGCGGTCAGTGTGTGTGGATCCCCAGGAGGTGCTATGTGCGTTAAGGTCGCCGGCTACTATAAATGGGGGGGTTAGTTGCTGAAACACACTCTCTAGATGATTGTAGGTTAGGTCGAGAGACGGGGGAATATATATGTTATATATTGTAATATGCGAGGGCAAGTGAGTACGAATGGCGCATATTTCCAAGTCCGAGTCTATTTGCAGATTTTCATAGTGTATGGATTCATGGAGAAGGATCGCCACACCACCAGAGGATCTCTCTGCATTAGTTCTATCCTTCCTTTCTACATTAAAGTTTTTAAGCGAGGTATTCTTCGACGGGTTGAAATTGGTTTCTTGAAGCAATATAACGGAAGGAGTGTGCCATGAGATCAGGAGGGACAAGTCATGAATACGGGCATAATAACCGTTCATATACCATTGTAGAATGGACATAACGGGTTATTTGTGTTTAGGTTTTGACTTGTTTGTTGTAGATAGCGAGAGTTCTGAGTCCAGAGACTCATCAACCATCATCTCTAGCAAAGACTCATTTGAGGATTTCAGGGTGTTGGATTTGGAGGAAACTGGTCTAGAGGAAGAGCCAGATGGCTTAGTTTTGGAAGATTTCTCTGGGGGTTTTTTGGGGATTGAAATTGGGGTTTTAGATGAGAGGTGGGATTTGGAGTGGGATCTGGATGAGGAGGAGTTTGAGGAAGAAAGGGTGCTGGAAGGGGGAGGGGCAGGTTTAGTTTGGGGTTGAGATTTAGGAGTGGGAGGTGTGTTAGGAGGGAGTGAGGGAGAAGGGAAATTGAGGGAAAGATTTTGTAATCTGGTGGGTTTGTGTAAGGAGGGTTGAATATCGCACTGGGTGGCGATAGAGCAGAGTTTTTTTGGGGTTGCAGCTACTGAGCTGTAGGGTGATATAAAGGTAGGGTTTTGCAAATTGTACTTTCTCCTAGCTTCGAAGTAGGAGACTTTCTCAATAGTTCTTATTTTCTGAATTTCAAACTCTTTCTTGAATATCGAACAGCCTTTGTATCTGGGAGAATGATTTTCTCTACAATTAACACAAAAGGAGGGGAGAGAACAGGAAGTTTCAGGGTGAGCTGAATGACCGCAAGAGGGGCATGTTGATGGGTTTTGGCACGTTTTAGATGTGTGTCCAAATTTATTACAATTGTAGCACCGCATGGGATTGGGGATATGTGGTCTTACTCTGATTGAAAGATATCCAGCTTTAATGGTGGGTGGAAGAGTGTGAGTATTAAAGGACAGAACAAAAGTGTTGGAATTTGTGGCTGGGTGTCTTGGAGGAAGTCTGAATATAGCTATAACTCCTTGCTCACCGAGATTTAGCAAGATTTCTTCATCTGTACAATTAGCAAGATCTGAACTCGTAATAACTCCCTTGATGAGATTTAACGACGAATGTGGCTGGGTTGTAACAGCGTAAGTGTGGAGGGTACTGAATTTCGGAGCCATATTTGATTGAGCTTCATTACACACTTCAATCATGAGCGATCCATCATTCAACTTAGAGGTATTCTTGAGTGTGCCAAAAAATTCTTGGAGAGACTTGAAAATGATGAAAGGGGAAGTTTCTTTGAAGGATCCTTCATTTCTTTTGATAACAAAAAATCTATTATATGTATTATTTATAGGTGACTCTACTCTCGGTCTCTTGGACCCGTGATTCTTGTTTATTCCAGTAACAGGCAGGCACTTGCTAACGGTCGAGAGGGGCCTACGCGACCACCCGCTGCATCGACCGGAACTGGGGATCCGACCCCCTGCTCCGTAAGGTTATTCCCTATGGTTGTACGATCCATGGTAATAAAGAGGACATATATTGGACGACACTGGACAAGCACAACATGACTGGGGCCCCGGGTTTGTCACACCCGTAGCTGGAAGGATGACTCCCACCAGCACCCCCTGGGGATGAGAGAGAATAGATAAAGTGGATGGGGAAAGAAGTAGAGTAAAGAAGAAGAGAATTGGTCTAGAAGAACCAGAATAAATAGAAAAGTACAGGAGTTGAAGGAAGAACAGAGAAGGAAGGGAAACCCACTCGAAAAGAAAGAAGTAGAGTGAGAGTCCAGCTAAGGGTGCCTCGTGGGCGCCAACCACGTACTCACAAGTAGTGAGCCCCCGAGGGGGCTACATAGAGAGAAAACATAAGTGGACCCAGTATTGAACCCTGCGGAACCCCAGCATATATTGAAATATATTCTGATTTTTTTCATAACATCATTCTTTTCAGCTGCAACACATTGCATTCTGTCTTTCAAATAATGTGCTACACATTTTAGGGTCGAAAAAACAAAATAGTGAAGTTTCGCTAACAATAACGTATGGTTTATTGTGTCAAAAGCTCTACTAAAGTCCAACATTGCTAAAAGCATGTTATGTCCATTGTCTCCATTAAACCTTATGATATTGACAATATTTGCAAGAGTGGTGGAGGTACTGTGATGTTTGCGAAATCCTGACTGACAGTTATTTTTGTATTCATTTGCGTAGCTGTATATCTGGTTATAAATATGTTTTTCTATAATTTTAGATAGAACCGAAAGTATACTAACTGGTCTAAGATCTGAAAAGTTTTTAGGATCAGCAACTTTTGCCAACAGTTTTATTACGGCTTTTTCCATATGTTGGGAAAGATATTTTCCACTAAACAGTTGTTTATTATATTTATTAAAGGATTTAAACAAATGAAAGGCACAGTTTTAAATCTCCTATTGATAGCATGTCCTCACCAACCGCATTAGTTTCAATTTCATTTATATATTTTTGTATCTCAGTGAAATTTAAAATTTAATTCCGTATTATTAGAATACCTATTCGAACTGTAAAATTGTATTTTCTTCGTAGATACAGAATCAGCCACTTTAGACCAGTCTCTGAAAAATATATTTAGTTCTGTTGGACGCAATAGATCCTCGGGTATATCATTAATTTTATTATGCGTTAAACCTAATTGTTTTGCGTTGTGCCAAAAATATTTTCCTCCTTTTTGCAACACCTGATTGTAATATGTAACTTTCTCTCTTAGGATTGCATGTTTGGTGTAGTTTCTGAGTTGTCTATAGTACTGCAAATTACCTGGGGTTTTATTTTTTTGGTATTTTGGATGTGATTTATCTCTTAATTTAATTAAAAGTTTAATGTTTGGTGTTATCCATGGAGTAAACAATTTTTCGATTTTTTTTATGTTTCAGTGGTGCATGTTTATTTATGAGAGGAATAATAAAATTACTGAACAACTCTACTTTTTTATCAATATTGTGAGTGCGATAAATAACATCCCAGTCTAGATGCGATGCGTCATTAGCAAATTAATTAAAATTTATATTCTGATAGTTTCTACATTTAATATATTTATAAGTTATTATTTGCTTAGGAAATATAAAAACTGCATAAATTAAATTGTGATCGGTTACTGATTCAGACATCGGAACCGATTCTGAACTGTAATATTCACTGTTGTTATTTGTTATTATTATATCAATAAGGCTTGAATTTTTTGTATTTGTATTCATCCTAGTAGGGTCCTTATTATGTTGATTCAAAGTGACAAGCAAATTCAAAAGTTTATTTTTATGTATGTTATCACCTAGAAAATCTATATTAATATGTCCCACAAACACCATTGTGTCAAAGAACAATACTGTTTGCCCAAAAACATCTTCCAAAGCATCAAGAAAGGTATTCACATTATAAGATGGAGGCCTATATAGGCTAGTTATTAATATATTTTTTTGTTTATTACAAGAGAAACGCTAATATATTCAAAGCCGGTAGGCATGTTATCAAAAAAAATTCTTGAGAACTGTATAGACTTTTTAATAAAAAAACCTACTCCATCACCTCTTCCATCTCTGTCCTGTCGTATAAGTCTATACCCAGGAACGCAAAAAAATGAGCTGTCATGACTTGAGGTTAACCAGGTTTCGGACAAATCAAACTGAAAATTATCTATATAATTAGTCAGTTCATCAAAGCCAGTATTCAAAGAGCGTACATTTAAATGTGCAACGGTAAAACCGCCTGGTTGAGCTTTATTATGTCTGGGGCCCTCTCCTACATGTCGGTAATTACCGCCACCTTCCATTGTATATCAAAAGACATCTTTCGGGACCCTGAGGCGCGCGTAGCTCCACACATTCATTCGGGCGTTTAAATAAATGAACCTTACAATTTAACCTAACTAACAAAGATATACACAAACATAAAAACGATTTCATTATGTTGTCCCTAACAATCTACGCCGGTAATAACTTTTTTTATAATAAAGTAGAAAACAAGTGTAGGTAAGTAAATGATAAAATACCTGTATTATTATATTCACTGGTATTCAAAAAAAAAATTGTAGACTTAGAATACCTATGTGCCGTTTCATACAGTTACACATGGTTTTTATAATTGTATCAAATATTAAATAAAATTTTTTATATAAATCAGCCATGTAAACAGCTTCTAGCAAACTTAAATACATAGATATCCGAGAATATTACCCACTAAATATATACAGGGTGCCCCAAACTCGTTGGTACGTTAGCCGTAAATCCAGATGTAGCCGTGGAATTTTATTCAAATTCGGAACGGAGATAAGAGGTCAACTGAACTCTTAAAGCAAAATATTTTGACATTTCTGTTATTTTCGGTTTGAGCGGAAGTGACGTCACCTTTGTTATCTTAAAGGGGACACCCTGTATTTATTAATTAATTTTGTTTCGTTGTTTAATTCTGAACATTTTTTTATAACATACTTGTACCTTTATCTTTAACCGTTTTTGAGATAATTGAGATTAAATAAAAAATTGGAAGAAAAGATGGCACTAATTAAATGGCAATTTTTTAGAAAGTACTAAACATAAAGAGACAAAAATTTGGTGGGTTAAAATATTAATATGACCCAACAAGATAAATGTCATATTATACATTTATTTTATACAGGGTGGCTCAAAAATCGTATCATGTTAACACATTTTCTTTTTGCAATAACTATGATTTTTTAAATCGAACACCCCGTATATTTTCTAAGTAATGTTTTCTCTGTAGAATGCTTATTTCAAAAAGTTATAATGTTCCTATACCCATCTTCAACGGTTTTTTAGATATTCAGGTTTTTATACTGGAACGTACTAAATATCCTAAAATTTGTGAAATTTAGTAGCTGGCTATGATATGACAGGTTTAAGCAAAACAAACTATCGTTGACTATCAGAAGAGCAACTTAGTCAACTACAAAATTTTACAAAACGTTTCGAGTTTTGCTTTCGTTATGATCAGTTTATGAAAGTAGACATTACTTTATTACCATGTTATCATAAGGTGAATAAAGGGTATTGAAAATTCAGAAGATTTGCGTTAATTAAAAAGGACCTATAATTACTCACGTTCTGATATTCTAAATCTGTTTATGATTCATAAAAAATACAATCGAATAGAAGCAAGAACATGTACAACATTTAACTAACAATATCCCTATCTACCATCACTAAACGAAAGAAAATTCAGAAAAGTTGAAGTTAATTTAAAATGCTGACGGTTTTAAACAAACAAATTTAGGTTAGTTTAAAAAGAGAATGAAAAGGTTAGAGTTAGATACAATATTAACATAAAAACGGGTTTGGCGGCAATAAGTATTACGGAAAAAAGCCTTAAAATTAATAAGTCCATTAAAACAATAACAAAAATAAATATTATTCCAAACACTTTCTTAAACATCAATATGAATAATGATAAAAATAATGTTAATTATCGAAAATGTCCTCCATTTGCCGCTAAACATTTCAAAATAGATGTTTCAACATGCTGAGTGGTATCTCTTCTAACTTCTTCCCCGTCTAGGTTTCGAAAAGCTACGCGTACCCTATTTATTAAATCATCCTTGGAAGTAACTGGCGTTTGATAAAAAATCTAATGGTGTAAGATCAGGTGACAGAGGTGGCCATAACCAAGGACCCATTCGTCTAAACCACCTGTCATCGAATAAGTGATACAACAAAGTTGAAATTTGTTGAGTGCAATGTGCCGGTGCACCATCTAATTGATACCAGCAGGATGACCTTACGTCAGGGGTTAAAGTATTTAAAAATGGCCCTAAAGTATTGTTAAGAATATCTAAATACTTTTCTGAATTAAGATTTTCATCGTAGATGCAATACTGAAACTTATTGTCCATTAGTATACAAAAAACATTGAAGCCAAATTTGTCTTGAAATCCTCTTTCCTTTATAAAATGTGGGTTTTCTTTTGCCCAAAAATGAGAGTTCCTTCTGTTAAAAATTCCTTCTCGTGTAAATTTTGACTCGTCCGACCAAATAACTTTTTGTACAAAACTGGGATCTTCCTGCATTTTTATTAAAAACATCTCGCAAAACTCAACGCGCTGAATAGCATCTCCCTCTCTTAAAAATTGCGCTGTTTCAAACTTATAATTGTGCATTCCGTTTTTGTTTAAAATTCTTTCAATAGACGAATAGGAAATTCCCAAATCACTTTCTGCACTGTAAATCGAAGCATGATAAGCTTCAAAATATCCTAAAACGTTAATGGTATTGTCTTCATCTCCAGTAATGGGACTAACCTGAATCCGTTCGGTTTTAATATCGCCATGGTTTTTAAAATTAGCCTCAAATTTTCTAAATTTTCTTTCGTTTATTGGTGGTAGTTGGGGATATCGTTCATTAAATGTTCTACATGTTCTTGCCACTATTCGATTACATTCTCCATGAATAATAAACAGATTAAGAATATCAAAATGTGAATAATTATTTACCATTTTTGAAATTAGGAGAAGAAAAGGTCAAAGCTTGTTACTGTTCTGACAGTCAACTGTACTTTTCTTTTTCCAGAACCTGTCATATCATGCATAGCCATCTACTAAATTTTACAAATTTTAGGATATTTAGTACGTTCCAGTATAAAAACCTGAATATGTAAAAAACCGTTGAAGATGGGTATAGTAACATTATAACTTTTTGAAATAAGCATTCTACAGAGAAAACATTACTTAGAAAATATACAGGGTGTTCCATTTGAAAAATCATAGTTATTGCAAAAAGAAAACGTGTTAACATGATACGATTTTTGAGCCACCCTGTGTAAAATAAATGTATAATATGACATTTATCTTGTTGGGTCATATTGATATTTCAACCCACCAAATTTTTGTCTCTTTATGTTTAGTAGTTTCTAAAAAATTTCCATTTAATTAGTGCCATCTTTTCTTCCAATTTTTTATTTAATCTCAATTATCTCAAAAACGGTAAAGATAAAGGTACAAGTATGTTATAAAAAAATGTTCAGAATTAAACAACGAAACAAAATTAATTAATAAATACAGGGTGTCCCGTTTAAGATAACAAAGGTGACGTCACTTCCGCTCAAACCGGAAGTAACAGAAATGTCAAAATATTTTGCTTCGAGAGTTCAGTTGACCTCTTATCTCCGTTCCAAATTTGAATTAAATTCAAAGGCTACATCTGGATTTACGGCTAACGTACCAACGAGTTTGGGGCACCCTGTATATACAATAAATAATCCATTAGCAAATGTTTACTACATAGTAGTAAATGTATCTTCATCGGTAAAAAGTATATTGTGTAAAAAGAGCGGATTTAACAAACATCTTCTTAAAATTTCTTGACAAAAAAAATTAATCTTTGCCGTTTATGTTCTTCAGTTAGACCATGAACGGGTAGAAATTTATATGGGTGATAATTATAACGATGAAGAGTTTGTTGAATATTGCCAAATGATTTTTGAAAATAAATCTCTGCACGCTTAAGTTAAAGTTTTCGTTTGTATTTGCTCTTCTTCTATTTGAACTTTTGGTATCTTCAAATTTTTGTACTATATTTTTTTACTATATATAACTTATTGTGCTTCGTGTTGGGACGCGACGGTTCCACCAGGAAATTGCCTATGATACTCATTATGAGTGAGGTAGGATTTCTATTATTGACATAATATAAGCGTATTATATTTAATTTGTCTTCAATGGAATAGACCAGTTAGACAGATTTCAGGTAAATTAACTAGGATAAGGGGGGCTTTAAAGTCGAATATTTCAAAAATTACTGGTATAAGTATAGACATATCACACATTTTTGAAAAGGGGATATTGAGGAGAATCTAAATAATCAAAAATATACAAGACATTTCATTAAAAAAAAACAAAATTTGGTACGCTACTAGTTTCTGATTCACCCTGTATATTTAAAGTTACTTTTTCTAAGAATTTCCTTGAAATTCATACAACGTTTGGATTTATTGTTTTTTCCTATATACAAAAATAATCCCTGAAAATGGGTGGCAAAATATAAATAATGACCCTATTTACACTCAAAAATAATTTAAGATATCATTATTTATTTTGATTTTTAGAATCTAAATTAATATTTATTAATAAAGTTTTAAGTTTTTTTTTAATAAGATATGTTTCTACTTTTGCAGTATTTGAAACTAAATAAAACATCTGAATTTGAAACGAATTAGATACTTTAACTTTGTGATATACACAACTTTTTCGTTTAACAGAATAAATACAGCCTTTCGGAAACGACGCAGTTCACTCAATTTAGGGGCCGGGAAAGCGATCCTCAAATATATTTTTCCTAATCAGTCTTATTAGAAGAATATAAAAATCCTCGTTATCATAGCGACCTTGTTAAAAGCAAACGGATGGCTCCCCTGTGTACATGTACACGATCTGGATCTAACCTCCAGGGGAGCAAAAATCGCATTACTGATATGACTTTATGATATATATTTTCGAACTGATTCCGATTAATTAACTTTTATTTTAATCTTGCCTCAAAAAGTTTCAGCGTGTAGGCGTAGGTTTTTTATTTTTTTGTTTTGTCTGTGTTCGCTGTCTAGAGCTAATCTGATAGGTCAATAACTTGTCCGGTTTGTTGTTAGTTCAAATCTTTGTAATGGGCTTTAAGGGCAGTTAAATAGTAGTAGTGATGCATGTTTTGTTCCGATATATTAAAAATTAATTTAAATTAAGACTGACTAGTAAAGCAAAAGGACATGCTTAGGAACATTCATAGAATTTGAATTTTAAAACATTTTTTTTAATAATCCAATTTGTTTGACTGACAATGGGATTTTATTAAACCTAAATTTTTCTGATAAGTTGCACAACTGCTTTTTATTTATATCGTATGCATGCTTATCTCAAAATAATCACACTTCAGCAAAAACATTTTCGAATGAAATGAACCACTAAAAAATAAAACATAACAAATAGTTATAATTTTGTAAGGCACTATATGGTTATAAACGTCTACTGTTACTGCTTTAAGTTCTTAAAGAACTAATGTTAAAAATTTATCAACAAGTTACCGATACTGCTACAAATATAAGATAAAATAATGACAATGGCTGCGAATGCTGCATATTGTCTTTAAATTTACGAAAACCTTTTGATCCTGCAAATCACTATATATTATCAAGGCACATTTGTCAGTTGGGAATTAGGGGTTTAACATACCGGGTGTCAACGAATCTATTAGACAGGCCATGACTTTTAAAATATTTGATGTATCAAAACGAAATTTCGTATAGGTAAATAGTACATAAAGAGGAGAGTTTTCGCATATTTTTGACTTTCCGGTGACTTCCGGTTTTACCGGAAATGACTCCAGTTTCGATTTTTTAAATGGAACACTCTGTATATTTTTACATTTTTGGATTCCTGAGACAATTTTGAATTAGAACGTGACATTTTAAAAACTTTTTACGCCTACTTGATTTTTTTATAGCCATTTTTAAAATTGCATCTAGGTGGCCATGACCGGACGCAAAATAATCTGAGGACGTGAAATGATGACAGAATAATACAATCGCTAAATTTTAGTGAATAGTCTGATAGCCAGGAACAAGAGAAGTTGATAAAATCAAATTTTTGTGTCTAACTATGTTTTTTCAAATGGCGACCCTCTTTAGACAAGCAGTTTTTGAAAAGAGGATTTTTCTGCGAATCTAACGGTACTAACTTTTTTGCGATTGGATTAAAAATAAGCTCAAAAATTAAATATTTCTTAGTAAAATACTCGATAATCAATTATTTACTTTTATCAAGTGTGCCATGGATATCACTGCTGGATATTACGTAGGATTTTTAATTGTGACAGTTGGTTGATCAATATTACTTACGTTGGACCTATCTATGCGTCATTCTCGTAAAGTCTGCCCAGACTATCTCTGTTGATGAAAAGAATGCACGCCTATGCGCCTAACGTTCGGAACAGCAATTTTTTTACAGTTTTCTGCTGCCCCTCTTCAGATATCGTCAACAAATTTACTCGTGCAAATCTGTATCTTTGGCTAACAAATAGTTCAGAGTATTAAACAAAAATACCAAAAAAATGTAAAAGCACAATATTCGAGTTCACTGTAGATGTTCAAAGTGCATTCCTCAGGGGCGTGCGGTGAAATTTTAAGAAAGGGAAGCAATTTTTAGAAACTTACCTATTTATAATGTAATTCGATTCTTCGATCATTTTTTGCAATTGATTTTCAGATACTGTTAACACAAGTCTTCTATTATAGTTCCACCTAGTAGGAGCCACTTAAGGCAATCTTTTGTAGACAATGGAGTCCAAAGCTTGTGTACGTTTTGTTGACTTAGCAAAATAGCAGCCATGCCACTTAAAGTAACGAAAAATACTTTACACTCTTTAATGTGATTGATGGACTGGGATAAAACTAAATTTAATTTATGAGCAAAACTATGGACAAACACAGCACTTGGGAAAGTTTCTGTAAACTGTAAAAAATAAATTGCTAGCCATTTAAATTGTTTTTCCGGATAAAAAGATCTAATAGAGTTTTTCATTTTTGTGGTTAAATTTTTCATAGGCGGTTTTGCCCTTCCTTTGGAAATGATTCGAGGCTTATCAGCGAAGTTTAATGTTGAAAATCCCTTTATTATTAAGACACACACCACACATTCACACACACTTTTCATACTAAATTCTCCAACGTTTTCAACGTTATTACCGACAGCCGAAGTTGACGGTATTTGCATATCCACGTCCGTATTATTGTCTTCCATATTGCACCATACACGTACATATCACACATAATACGGATAGCCGTTCAAACAAAGAATCTACTCCAACGGTAGCTTCCGCCACCACTTAAAGCACGCGAGTGAAATGCAAAAATTGCAAACAGCCGGTGGAAAGTTCAATAACCTCTGGCTCGATTCACAATACCAGAGATGTTCTTAATTATTTAATTGAACATTTTAATAATAATTGTATGGCTACCAATGACTCAATACGGTGGCCCGCCCGTTCACCGGATCTCACTGTTCTCGATTTCTTTATTTGGGGATATGTAACAGCCCCAGCCACTCTTGAAATCATAGAAGAAAGGATTGTACATGTATTTAGAAGTATTACGCCTCAAATACTGCACAAAGTGTTGAGAGAAGCAATTGAACGAGCGGAGAAGCGGCCCGCATAAGTTCTATTCGATATTCTGTTGTGGCTGGGTCGGAGTCAAAGCAGCATTTATTATGGGCTTGATAATTAAGATAATATTTTAGCATTTTTAATTTAAACTAAATTAATGGTTTCCAATTTCAAAAATTACATTTTAGAAGATGTTTTGTAATTTTTTTTGGGGATGCACTGCTTTCCTTGCTTCCATGGACTGCACGCCCCTGATTCCTCCTTGTTCGAACACATTTCCGCTCGTTCAATTGCTTCTCTCAACACTTTGTGCAGTATTTGAGGCGTAATACTTCTAAATACATGTACAATCCTTTCTTCTATGATTTCAAGAGTGGCTGGGGCTGTTACATATCCCCAAATAAAGAAATCGAGAACAGTGAGATCCGGTGAACGGGCGGGCCACCGTATTGGGTCATTGGTAGCCATACATTTATTATTAAAATGTTCAATTAAATAATTAAGAACATCACTGGTATTGTGAGGCGGTGCTCCATCTTGCTGGAAGTAAATACGGCGTAAAACTTCTAAAGGTAGATCATTAAGATGTTGCTCAATTTCATTTTGGAGAAGGCCTAAGTACCTAACCCCTGTTAATTGGCCTTGAAATAAAATTGGCCCAATTATTCTGTTACGACACCAACCCAGACATTGACACCAAACCCCTCTTGAAAATTTCCTACTCTCATTTCATGTTGATTTTGTTGGGACCAGTAACGAGTGTTTTGCTTGTTAAACATACAAGTTGTTAGTAAATCTGGATTCGTCAGAAAATAAAATAAAGTTGATAAAAGTTGGGTCAATTCTACAATTTTGGAGCAAACTATCACAAAACAATACCCGTCTATTGCCATGGTCAGGATACAAATGTTGGTGTAACTGGTACTTAAAAGCTCGATATCCGTGTTTCTTTAGTATTTTTCTAGCTGATTCATGACTTAAACCCAGTTCGTGATTAATTTTTCTTAAAATTTTTATCAACTTCAGCCATAGCAAGAACGTTAATCTCCATTTCTTCATTTATAATAAATCTGCATTCCGTCACTTGATTTCCTTCTTGATGCCTAAAACAATTTTCGAGATATGGAAAATACTGATGGACTGGATGTTGCCGGTCGGGGTATCTCTGAGCATACAACTCAGCAGCATTCCTTGAATTTTTAGGACATTCTCCAAATATTAATAACATATCGACTTTTTCACTTTGAGTATTCATTATTCAGTGGCGGCTATTAAGGGAAGTAGGTGAAGTGCTATTTCACCAGGAAAAATAAACAAGCAAACATCTAACTATATTTATTATATAACTCCTAAAATTTTAGTTTTTACATTCATTTATTCACCTAATTGGCAAAAAATAAACTGTATATCTCGAATAAATATTTTACTTGACCGTTTGCGACATGTCTTTTTAAAACGTTCAATCGAATTTTATTATAACAACTATAACAGTAGCGCAAACCGCTTTGACTTTACTGGAGGTGCTATGTTTAGTTTATGATTTTCATACTATGTTGGCATGACAACGCGTATCCAATGACGTCGAGCCCAGCGCCATACAACGCTCTCGGTGAATTGCAGGCGTAGTACACTACACCCATGTGTCGTTCAGTTTGCGATGGTTATTTACTTTTATTTTCCCGGATTTCGCTGCAACCGGTGAGTTCCTTTGCAGTTAACTTGACTGTTTTGTGTTATATTTATTTAGGGCGTTGTTACAACTTCAAATTCAAAGTTAGTGAATGTGATTGTTTAAGACTGGAATAAATTAAAAGACGTCTTTGAATTTATTACAAATTGTGATAAATCCAATGAAAAATCAATCAACCTTGCGAAAGGATTTTTAGGTGAGATGAACGATTTTGAATTCACGTTTCTGGCATTAGTGTTTAATGACATTTTCTCAATCACGGACATACTATTTGACGTTCTTCAAAAAAAAATTGCTTGGCATTCATTTTTGCATATCCAATATAAAACGCTATCGTGAGGCGCTCTGTAAAAAAAGAAATGAACATTTTTTTAATACCATGTTTGATAAAGCAAATTCTATTACAGAAATAAATCGTTACAAACGTGAGCTTGCTAAGCTTTCACCTGAAGAAATTAGGGCTAAGTATAGAATCCTTTTTTATGAAATATTGGACCATATTTTAATGAAAATGACACTAAGATTTCAAAAACTTACTTTTTCATGTTTGGCAGGCTCTGCTAACTTTTCCGAACATAGTTTAAATTGTCCGACTGGCCCGTTTGAAAATTTGTGACAGTTATATGGGGAAATATTTTCAAAAAGTCGACGACTTAAAAATGAGCTTGGTCTTATTTTTGCCAATGAGAGTAATTGGAATATATCGCTGCAAGAACAAGTGAAAAAAATTAATAAAAATAAATATATTTTTACCGAAGCATATAAATTGTTTTCCCTTATTCTGACAATACCGTCGACAAGTGCTTCAGTGGAAAGAAGTTTTTCTTGCTTCAAATGTGTAAAAACTTATTTAAGAAATGCAATATCTCAAGAAAGACTTACTTCTCTTGGCAATATTTCAATTCAAAAGGAATTTCTGGAGGAGATTAGGGCAACTCATCCATTTTATGAGGATGTTATAATAAATTTGCTGCTATGAAGCAGAAGGAGAATTGATTTAGTATACAAAATTTAAGTAAGTTGTAAAAAAATATTCTACCCCCTCCACATATAAAAAAATTCTGGAAAAAAAATTATTGCGATATTTTCTTGCTTCATTTGCACTTGATTTACTTTTTCACCCGCGAGCCGCCACTGACATTATTTTGACTTTTAAAAACAAAAATAATACTGAAAATCAAGAAAAATAAGGAATTCTTATGTCTACTCAGGAAGAATAGGTAAGTGTCAGTGTCAAAACAAAAAATCCTACTTAATATCCAGCATGGCTGTCGATGGCATACTTGATAAAAGTAAATAATTGATTATCGAGTATTTTTCTTAGTAATATTTAATTTTTGAGCTTATTTTTGAACCAATCGCAGTTGTTCGCAAAAAAATCCTCTTTTCAAAAAGTGCTTGTCTAAAAAGAAACGCCATTTGAAAAAAAAAATAGTTAGATACAAAAATTTGATTTTATCAAATTCTCTTGTTCCTAGCTATCAGACTAATCTCTAAAACTTAGTGATTGTATTATTCTGTCAAAATTTCAGGTCCTTAGGTTAATTTGCGTCCGGTCATGGCTACCTAGATGCAATTTTAAAAATGGCTATAAAAAATCAAGTAGGCGTAAAAAGTTTTCATTATGACTCAGAATTATATAATAAAATAAAAATATATATATATTCCATTTAAAAATAAATTGGAGTCATTTCCGGTGGAACCGGAAGTGACCGGAAAGTAAAAAATATGCGAAAACTCTCCTCTTTATGTACCATTTAACTTAGACCAAATTTCGTTTTGATACATCAAATACTTTAAAAGTTATGGCCTGTCTAATAGATTCGTTGACACCCGTATTCAAAAATATTTGTCTGACAGAATACAATTTGTACAAATTAAAACCATTAAAAGTTCAAATCTATTAATGAATTGTGGAGTCCCACACTCAAATACCACATTACATAAGACAAATACAACACAATACTAGACAAACAGAGGATTAATAAAAATTAATTCTGGAAAACGGTCAATTCTATACACTAGCATTATCACCTAGAATAATTTACCAAAGAAAATCAAAGAAGTAAATAATTTAAAGAAGTTCAAGAAAGTACTAAAAAAGTTTTTCCTGGAATAATGAATAAAAAAGTTATGTATTATATTTCTATTACTTGTTTTTAATGTTAAAAAATTTTTTACATTATAGCAGTATCCCTTGTAGTTTCTTCGTATTATGAATATTTTCTTAATATTTTTGTATTTTTAGTTGACTTTTTTCCCTGTTATAGTTATAGTTGGTTGGAATTAATAAAGAAATAAATATATTGATGTTATCCAACTAAAAAATTGTCAAATAGAAAATTAACTGACATTTGACATTTCATGAATAATCGGCAATTTCCTCGTATTCAAGAAGCAATGTTGCCAAGTGTAATTCCGTTTCGTCTGGGTATAATTCATTGATTTTATATTAAGATTGTTATGAATATTTTGTTATATAATTAATATTTTGTTGAAACGCTGAAATCCGGACACAAGGGGAAACGGTAAAAGGTTAGCACCAAGTTAGGTGCCGAAGGCATCATCGTTAAAGCCATAACATAAAAACTCGTAGTAAAGTTGAATCGAGGCCAGCGGAGCTAGACAATGTTTATGCACTAGATACATCAGTACTGAGTTAGCACCAGGTTAGGCACTAGGTTAAGGTCATAACACATAAAATCATATACCCGTATTTTAACAAAACCTATACAGTTAGGTGGATCCGTCCCCTATACTAACACCAGCCTCATCGATAGAACCATGATTAAAGCCATAATTTGAGCAGTACCGCCCATGTGGAACCTTTGAACCTAAATTAAAAGTGGTTTCTCGAGACTCCTGTATAAGGTAGATTTTTCACAAGGAAAAGAAACATAGACGTTATAGTGTCGGCGACACCTTGGCGGTAGGGTTGCCAAGTTTTCGAAATGGAAAAGCGGGAGGTTTGAAAACAAAGCTGTTCACTTACCTGAGGCAAAATTTTTGAGTGCTACAAAAAAATTTTTACGAAACAGCCAAGGAAAACAGCCTATAACAAACTATTAATAAATTTTTATTAATTATTTATTCATTCATTTATTTATATATTTATTTATTTATTCATTTATTTATTTATTTATTTAAAAGTAGGTACAGGGTTATTGATTATAAATGTCCCCCCTTTAACTTTTTTTTTGGCATTTTAGGAAAAAAAATTAAATATAAAAGTTGCTTGGAATAAGATAAATTTTTAAAATATTATATTTCTAAATATACAGGTTGTGTCACAAATGTGCAGCAACTGCCAACTTTGTTATTTTCAATACGATATCATATCTTTTTTTTCATTTTTTGATTCTACATAAAATTCTAAGCATATTTGATGTAGCATACCCTATACCTAACTTCAACTGTCTCCAAACTATAAACAATTGAAAATTGGCACTTTTTGCACTTTGACTCATTATAGTGGCAAAACGGTTAAAGATAAAGGAAAATAAATTTCACTTTCCCATCTTAAATTTTTAAGAGCTATGTGATGGTCGTAATTGATGGTACCAACGAAGGTACCAAATTTGGTACCAATGGTACCCACTGTATATTTATGTTATTAGATAGCTTTTAAAAAGTTAAGATAGGAATGTAAAATTTATTTTCTATCTTTAACCGTTTTGCCACTACTTATAATGAGTCAAAGTGCAAAAAGTGCCAATTTTCGATTGTTTGTAGTTTGGAAACAGTTCAAGTTAGGTATAGGATATGCCATATCAAATATGCTTAGAATTTTACGTAGAATCCAAAAATGAAATAAAAAATATGGTATTGTATTGAAAATAACTAAGTTGGCAGTTGCTGCACATTTGTGACACACCCTGTATATTTAGAAATATAATATTTTAAAAATTTAACTTATTCCAAGCAATTTTTATATTTAAATTTTTTTCCTAAAATGCCAAACAAAAAAGTTAAAGGGGGGGGACATTTATAATCAATAACCCTGTACATACAAGAATAAAAAAACAATATTATGCAGTCTATAGCATCGGTATTTATTATGTATAAAACCTAATAAGTATGCAAACACAATTTCAAGACATTTTTTTTTGTTCACATTTTCCAGCTGCCTTTGCATTTTTCCAGTATTTGCTTACCATCTGCTGTTTTGAGATATTTCGCAAATTCTGTGCACGACTCGGTAAAATTATGTATCACCATTAGCTCAGCTTCTAAAGTTTTGACACTTAGATTGTTTCTGTCCTTTCTCCATGCATGTGTCATCAAACTGAAAATTCTCTCACTCATAGCATTTGAATGAGGCACGGCAAAGGCAACTGATGCGATTTTTTCAAAATTAGCTGCAACATGATTTTGAAAAAAGCAAACCCACTGCTTATCAATAGAAATATCAGAAACCTTTGCTGGTAAGTTCTTATAAAACTCCGAGAGTTCAACATATTCTTCAAAAAGCGCGTCCTCATCAACTTCAATATGGAAATCTGAACAAATTTTGAAAAAATCTTCTAGTTTTGGTTTGTTCTTTAGGATCATAGCGCTCAGGCACTTGAATTTGTTGTCTTCATTGTAGTTGTACCTAAAACCCAAAAAAATAATTATGTCTTAGATACCTCGATAATACATTAAAAATATTCCACAGTGACTACAATATTTATGATTCAGCACAACAATAATTATTTGAATAGTAGATAGAACTGAATGTTTTGCAAAGCATATTTTGAAGGATTTCTTACCATTTTTTCAAATAGTTGATGATTCTTTCTAGGAATGCATCCGCTTCACGCTTGAACAATTCTACTTTCACGAGGTCTTCACATTTTCGAAAAAAAGAATTTGCAATAGACCCATAGAATTGTTCTTCTCTTTTTTTAATTAATGAGAGTTTTAAACTGTTCATTATCGTAAATAATTCAATCGCCAGCGTCTCGCTCGATTCCAATTTCCCAATTATTCCATTCATCAAATGTCCGACGTGTAGTATGAGTCCTGAAACATCAGAAGAAGATAAGATAAAGCAAAAGTGAACCCAACGGTTTGAAAATGGTTACCTAAATATGCTTCAGCTAATTCGTCTTCCAAAAATTTCTTCAGCATTCCAGGTGGGGATTCCTGGGAAAGGAAATATGACTTAACTGGAGCAAAATGATTCAAAAATCGTTCAGTTGCAGGAATTAATGAAAGCCATCTTGTTGGTACACTTCTTAAAAGCTGCGACCATTCTTCGTCACAAAAAATGAAAAATTCTTTGAGCTCAGTAACTTTCTTTGTGCTGCTACTGAATTCGTTGAAACATTTGATAACGAGAGACTCCACGTCATATTTTAATGCGACTTGTCCAAACTTTCCTGCATTATGGATTATATGGCAAACACAACCGACAGGAATCAGTCTTTCATTTCTCTTGCGTAGCTCAGTGAACACACTCTGTTTTTTTCCGAAATTAACAGATGCGTTATTTGCACAATATGCAATCACATTCGCAATATTTAGGCCAGCTTCGTCTAAATGGTTGATCAAACTTGATTGATTGATTTTTCTGAATCACTTGAATAAAAGCTTAGAAATTTTGTGTGAACCCCCGACTCTTTATTGAAATATCTCACGATAAGAGGAAATAACTTGACATTTCCTTTATTCGAGGCATCTGTCGCAATCGAAAATGACTTGTTATTCACTAGATCTTTCAAAATTCTATTTTTTGACTCTGGCCCAAGGACTCTTGTAATAATTTGCGTGGCTTTTGTTCTACCGCAACCATATTTTTGTGCTATTTTTGAGTCACAAAATATAGTTTTAAACAATTTTCCACCGCAGTCTGTGGATGCGTAGCTATGCGAGTGCTTCACACTCTGAAAAATGAAGCTACATTCTGCATGTATCGTTGCCAGTTCATTAACACTTAATTTCACCTTTCACCACAAAACTATTCGCAAAAAAAAATTAAACACAGACGCTCACAAATACCTGGAACACATCACTCGGGGATAATAATAATAACGATTGCTTTCTGGGAATCCCAAATCTAAACAATCTAATATTTAATATGTCATTTGTCAATCCTGTCAGCGTACATTTCAAGCTTCAGGCGCTTTTTTAAATCCCAGTCTTAAATATTAAAAATCCAAATGCAACCGGAAAAAAAAGAAGAGAATGCAAGAAAAAGAAGAGGTACTTTTAGTACATCTAGCTGAATCTGCTTCTGCCTTCTGCTAAATGCCAAAATTGTTGGAAAGCGGGAGTTTGCGGGAGTGGGCGGGAGTTTTGTTTAAGAGCGGGAGTATAGTTTTACGGCGGGAGGCATGACGAAAAATCGGGAGTCTCCCGCCTAAATCGGGAGGGTTGGCAACCCTACTTGGCGGTATAATGAATCGAAAATTCGGTATCATGATGGATTTATAATATTAACACCAGGAAACAAAAGAAAATGTAAAAATATTGTGTCTTGTATGTTAATTTAATATTTCCTGTATTGGAATTTGTTTATAAGGGTTAGTAAATTTGTTCTATGCTAAAAAATATTTTGAAATACCAATAATAGTATTTGGCCTCGACAGAACTTATAAGCATAAAAATATATAAAACATCCAGATTCGCACGATACATTATTCTCGCGTATCGACCAATATGCAGCGGCAAATAAAAGCCGAGAGCAAAAAAAGACGCATTGGAATATTTCATGGATTCTGGCGTATTTCCTATCACAAAGATAAACTACATATATACGTGCTCGCGAAGCTTTTAAAACTAATTTTACGGAACAAATGGTACATGCTTTTGACCAAATTGAAAAGAGAAACCAGTCAATTCGAAAGCTATTTACAAAACTAACTAGGTTTGCATTTCGTTTTTTTTTCAACGAAATTTTTTACGGGAATACAGTTTGCCCTAAATGTGATCTACCAAAATTCCTCATGGGTCGAAGTCGATTTAGGAATTATTCAGATTAAAATTTAGGTTTTTATATATTTTTTTGCCATTGTTGTGGATGTTTTTTGCCGTGGTCTAAGCAAAGGTGTCGTGTGTGCCTGTAGACGTCGCGGAAATCTTTCTTGTACCAGTGGGGGCTATTCAGGTGAAGTAGGTGAAGTGCTACTTCACCAGGAAAAATAAACAAGCAAACATATAACTACATTTATTATATATCTCTTAAAATACAAGTTTTTACATTCATTTATTCACCTAGGTAATTGGCAAAAAATAAACTGTACATCTCGAATAAATATTTTACTTGACCGTTGGCGGCATGTCTTTTTAAAACTTTCAAACGAATTTTATTATAACAACTATAACAGTGGCGAAAACCGCTTTGACTTTGCTGGAGGTGCTATGTTTAGTTTACGATTTTCCTACTACGTTGCCATGACAACGCGTTCACGATGACGTCGAACACATGGAAGAATAATGTTAACCAGCGCCATACAACGCTCTCGGTGAATTGCTAACGCAGTACACTACACTGGTTCAGTTTACTTTTATTTTCGCGGATTTCGCTGCAACCGGTTAGTTCCTTTGCAGTTTACTTGACTGTTTTGTGTTATATTTATTTATGGTGTTGTTATAACTGTATTTCGTGTCGGGTTTATTAATTTTCATTATTGATGAATCCGATCACGGATGTAGTTTTCATTTTGTTGGAAACTCCATTTAATCGATGGAAGGAAAAAGATCAGAGTTTTAATCGTCATCCTAGTTTTCGGCGTACAAATAGTTATGTAGTAGTCAAATATTACAAAAATTGTTTTGCTGGCCTCGTTTACTAGTTTCCAACGAATTCTCAGTGTGGAATAAGGGAGGATTTGCAGGTATGTTAAATATATGAAGGCCTTTACATAAACAAGAAGACTCGGCGGAGTATTTTAAATGCGAATTAATGCTAAAAACAAACCAAAAAATCAAAGCACTATAGCTGACACTTTAAAAGGAAATGCTAAACTATATAAACACATTTTAACGCAGTTTTGTACCTTGCAAAACAAGAGTTAGTCTTTCGCGGCCATGATGAGAGCAGTGGGTCAATAAATAGGGGGAATTTTAAAAAGCTTTTAGGTTTGTTAATATCGAGAAGTTCCCAAGAAGAAATTAAGCAAACATCTAACTATATTTATTATATATCTCTTAAAATTTAAGTTTTTACATTCATTTATTCACCTAGGTAATTGGCAAAAAATAAACTGTGAATCTCGAATAAATATTTTACTTGACCGTTGGCGGCATGTCTTTTTAAAACTTTCAAACGAACTTTATTATAACAACTATAACAGTGGCGATTAAATAGACTATTTATGTGATTGGTAATTGACGCAGCTTTGTACCTTGCAAAACAAGAGTTAGTCTTTCGCGGCCATGATGAGAGCAGCGGGTCAATAAATAGGAGGAATTTTAAAAAGCTTTTAGGTTTGTTAATATCGAGAAGTTCCCAAGAACTAAAAGATCATAACGAAAAAATTAAAAATGTGTTTACTGTCGACTCGAAAACTATTCAAAACGAAATAATTGAATGCATTTCTGATTATTTACACACAGTTTTTTTCTGTGCAAGTGGATGACACCACTGATATTACGCAAACCTCCCAGTGGTCCATTATTTTAAGATACGTTAATTCAGAAGGTTCAGTAGTCGAGAGATTCTTAAGATTTTATAATGTCAGCTCTGATAGAACGTCCGAGAATTTATATTTTCTATTGTATCAAATTTTGGACCAATTTGACTATAAACATAAATTAATAGGGCAATGTTACGATGGCGCAAGTGTGATGTCTGGCCATCTAAATAGTCTTCAAAAAAAAAAAAAGAAAAAGCGCTGTAGGCTGTATTTGTCCATTGTGTTGCGCATCGTCTTAACCTTATGATGCAGCAAAGTTTAAAAATATTTCTAAATGTCGATTTTTTTTGCAAGTCTTAGTGGTATTTCCTCATTTTTTCATCACTCAGCCAAACGAATGTGCATCTACGAGGCGTATACCAACAATTACAGAAACTCGTTGGTCTTCAGATTCGAAGTTAGTAAATGTGATTGTTCATGACTGGAATAAATTAAAAGACGTCTTTGAATTTATTACAAACTGTGACAAATCTGATGAAAAATCAATCCGGCTTGCGAGAGGATTTTTAGGTGAGATGAATGATTTTTTAGATTTCACGTTTCTGGCATTAGTGTTTAAGGACATTTTTTCAATCACGCAATCACACAATATAAAAAAAAAAAAGAAATACATTTTTTAAATACATGTTTGATAAAGCAAATTCTATTACAAATCTAAATCATTACAAACGTGAGCTTGCTAAGCTTTCACCTGAAGACATTTTTTATGAAATATTGGACCATATTTTAATGGAAATGACATTAAGCTTTCAAGACTGTGAAAAACTTACATTTTTATGTTTGGCAGATTCTGCTAAATTTTCCGAATATAGTTTAAATTTTCCGTTTGGACCGTTTGAAAATTTGTTACAGTTATATGGGGAAATATTTTCAAAAAGTCAACGAGTTAAAAATTATCTTGGTCTTATTTTTGCCAATGAGAGTAATTGAAATATATCGCTGCAAGAGCAAGTGAAAAAAATTAATAAAAATAAATATATTTTTACCGAAGCATATAAATTGTTTTCCCTTATTTTGACAATACCGTCGACAAGTGCTTCAGTGGACAGAAGTTTTTCTTGCTTCAAATGTGTAAAAACTTATTTAAGAAATACAATATCTCAAGAAAGACTTACTTCTCTTGGCAATATTTCATTTTAAAACGAATTTTTGGAGGTAATTAGGGCAACTCATTCATTTTATGAGGATGTTATAAACAAATTTGCTGCTATGAAGGATAGGGGAATTGATTTAGTATACAAAATTTAGGTAAGTCGTAAAAAAATATTCTATCCCCTCCACATATAAAAAAATTCTGTAAAAAAAATTATTGTGATATTTTCTTGCTTCATTTGCACTTCACTTACTTTTTCACCCGCGAGCCGCCACTGTTATAAACTGCTTTATGAACCAAAAGTCGATCCAAAAACCGAAATGTTTGATATTTATTTTTGTTTGTTGTCATAAGCAATAATTTCAGAAAATAGTCATTTATTTGTGTGTTTCTGAGAAAAAGTGCATACCATTATATATTTTTGAAAAGGTAAAAATAAAGACAAATTTTATACTCTATAAATATACAGGGTGTTCCATTTAAAAACATAAAGTAGTGTCCGATAACTTTTTGACCTAACCCTGTATACTAATTCCGAAGATGGAGTTGAGTTTTACGAGAAAAGTTATATAAGAAACAGTTTTCACATTTTCGATAAGTTATCTGGTATTTGAGATACGAGGGGTGCCTAAAAATGCAATATTTTCAATTTAGCCCTGTATCTTAAAAACTAAAAGGGCAATAATAATTTTGTTAACGGCATCTTTAGTTTTACGAAAAAGTAGCACACTGTCGCGAAAACCGCAATTTTCCATCTATAAAAATAACGGCGATACCCCGCAAAAGTACCCAAAATTGGACACCTTATACATAGATAGAGGCCAGTTAATACAGATCTGTGTACTAACCGGAGATAACATTAACATTATTCTAGGAACCCATTTTATCCTCTCCCCAAAATTACAACCTTCTAACTCTAATTGAATTACCGCAGATACCGATCTCCGAGATTTCCCTCAATGAAATCGTAGGATTTCAGCGAAGGACCACGTAACTCAACACTTAACGAAACCATAAATCATCCTGTACGTCTTACGCGAACCATAATTTCCGGCCTATCAAAATCACTCGGCTGCCCCTTCCCCTCCGATTTGCTCACCCACCGTCCGGCTGCGGGGGCGCCCCCCCTTATAAAGCAGATGAAAGCGTAGCGACGCCGACAGACGCCTCCGGCGCCAGCGTACGTGTTGCATCAGGAAGCAACAGTTCCCGGGCGAATATCGTGGCGATCGCGTTGAAAATACAGAAAAAAAGAAAATGGGCAATTTGGGTCTGATCAATTTGTTCGTGTGTTGTGTTTTGGTGGCAGCCGCCCTGATCGACAACAAGGTAAGTTTTCGACGGGATTTTATTCAATTTGTTTTAAGCAATTCATACTAAACATCAATATATTACATATTCTTCAACAAAAATGTTTATAAAAGTTGATTTTTTAATGTTTTTAGTTTGATTAACTGGACTGTAATTATATCTATAATTAAATAATACATTCTATAATCTTTTACTTACATTTTTCAATTTTATAATGAGTCTATTTTTTTTGAATTTGGAAATGAACTTATTTTCTCTTTAAGTGGTGTTCAATAACAGTACCCTCTAAGTCCTTCATTAATTTCCATTTTTTATAAAACTAAAAAAAGTCTTTGATTGGTCTCAGAATGAATTTTAAAAAATTTGTGATTTCTATAATTAATAGTGGATCTTTTCATTCTCATTTGCTCAGACATTTTAAAAGTTGAATCTGATTGTCTGACCTTACTTGGTTGTCTTTTTATAACGACAAGTATATATGCACATTTAATAATGACGCCTATTTAAATATATTTTTTCTATAACAATAGGAGGCTTTGGAATTAGACACACACACAGTCTGTCTTTGTTATTTAGCCTTTTTAGGGTCTAATGATATTGTTTTTAGTTTAGTTCATCATTCTCATTCTATATTTTATCTTCATTTGATCAACCTTATATATGAGATACTAAATTCTTGGGTTAAAATGGATTAAATTTAATTTTTCAGATTCTTAGTTACTTAAGAATCAGGAAAAGTTTGATAAGGTAATGTGCCGAGCAGCGCCTGATCGTTTAAAATAAAAAACGAATTAATAGAAACAGATAGAAAAATAAAATGAAAATTAATGAGAGACTTGAGTTTGAAGCTGAGAATCAAGATGATCAATATTGGGGTCAATATCATTAGGACATAGGCCCAAAGTGTTTTTCAAATTAACATTTGTAAGCCGACTACGATAATTATTTTTTATTAATTTTCATTAAGCTGCTGACATTTATATGTGCTAGTGAATGTACAAATTATTTTTCGTGCGAAAACTCCAGGCTGTGGATATATTTTGTTCTGTAAAATTTCCTAACACTGGAACCTGTAATGGAGTCCAGAACGTAGCAAGTTGTGGTGTAGTGTGGTTAGAACTCTTGTATTTTGATCTGTAAAATTTACTTAGTTACAACTTCATTTGTAGGTGAGGAGGAGCATTTTCAACAGGATTTGCAAAAATACTTAAAATCGTAAAACCAATCAGTGAATTGCTCTGACAGTGGTTTCAATTCTCTAGCATAGTGATAGTATTCAATGTTTTCGTGACTAGATAATGTTTGAAAAATGAAAGCAGTTTTTACTTTTTCAGTTTTAACTTTGCTTTGAATAACTTGAAGATGACTGTACAGCAATTTACCAATTGCCCTTGTTTTTTAAGCTTCCAGTTCGGGTTGTTTAAGTGTCCTGTGATGTCTACCAGGAATGCTAAGTTACAAAGCCATGTTGGACCACAAATTTGCGGTAATGTTTCCTCTTTCATTTCCATAAAATCAGCTATATCTTTTCTAAGGTCATAAAATCTGTTTAGCATTTTACCTTTGCTTTGCCACCTTACTTCGCAATGGTATGTCACATCATCGTGTTCTGAAGAGAGTTCGTCCAAAAATGCTTTAAACTGGCGATGGTTAAGACCGCGGGATCTATGAAATTGATGATATTTACTACCACGTCCATAACGTTCTTCAGTCGAATGGACTCAGAGCACAAGTTTTGTTGATGAATAATGCAATGCAGAATTATTAAATCACATTCTTTCACATTTACAGCGGTTGCTCTTTCCTTCAGAATTCCGATAAAACCTCTCCGTGAACCGAACCGAAATCAATGCCTGGCTTTATGCTTTACTATCTGCAATTCCACCTTTTTCATTTACGCTAGTGATATGGCGAGACGAGACGAGATGAGACTAAGGGTCCATCTCATTTTGTCTCGACTTTGGCTAATCTGGTCTCGTCTAGTCTCGAAGTTTGACGACCTTGTCTTGTCTCGTTTCGATAAATCTCGACTCGACTTAAAGTGTATTAACCTATTCGGTTAAAGGTTAAATAAATATGTTCAATGAAGATGAAGTTTTAGCTATAAACACTCACAGTGTATCAGTGACCCGCGCGCGTTTACAAATTGATACTCTCCACATGCCTGTATGTTGATACCTTGAAAATGCCTTCTAAACTTTTGTTTGTTAATTTAATTGGTCAAAAGACGTAATTAAAAAAAATAATCGTATTTTTTATAACAACATTCTAACAATGCTGACTGTAGACTTTCTGTTTGTGTTGTTATTAGAAAAATTGCTAATTTACAAAATGTCAGCTTTGATAAAATAATTTTTTGACATTTATTATGCTACAAGTTTGGACTCCTATTCTAACAGTGTGGTATTTGCTATACTAACAACTGCATTTTCATGCTAAATAATACATATTTCAATATTAAAAAAAATGGCATTTTTATAAATTGACTTCAATTTTTCTCCCACGTATAGGTAATCTTGACTAAAATAGCATGATTTACATTTTTAAAAAGCATTGACCTATCGAAATTCTTTTCGATTAATGTTTTGATATGTCTTATTTTAGGTATATTTTGCTTTGTCCATAAAATTGTAAAATTTTTCTGCGGCAATAAAGCATACTTTTGTTTGTTTGTTTGTTTGTTTGATGATTGATATGGACTCATACCACAAAAATAATTTATCTATTTTTGTGCCGATAGTTTCAATTGTGTGACAAATACAATAAAGCAATAAATGACCCTTTTATATAGACGACTGTAAACGATTATTAGCTGGTTCTTCTTACATATTATTAGATTTTTGTATGCGCCTGAAAATTGTGAAAAGAACATATAGTCAGTTGAATATAGATTTTTGTTTTGACAGGTTCAATTATGATTGTCTCCCTTCCTTAGGTTGTTTTGAAAAATAAAGCAAAAATTATGATTTATTTTTCCTACAACCGTCATATAAAGCAGTGGCGGCTCGTGAGTATATTGAAGGGTGAGGCTACATGAGGTTAATTTTGTTTAAATGTGAATAAATTTCCACGTCACCCATGAGGTATTATTCTGCGACGCGTTGACTTTGTTTTAATGGAGGTCATCGCCAATAGCCCTACTAAACCATTAAAAACTAAAAAAATAAACTCTAAAAAAAGTGGTCTTCACTAAGTTCTGACAGTAATTCCTGCTCTATTGACATCATTGCTAAACCCGAAAGTCGTTCTTGTGTCATTGTGTTTCTTAGGTAGGTTTTGATCCGTTTAAGACATGAAAAATTTCGTTCGGCCGATACACTTGTTGCGGGAATAGTTAAAACTAAATTAAAAAGCTTATATGCTTCCGCAAAAATTGCTTTAAAATCTTTAAATAACAAAGCTAGACTTTTCTCGACATCTAAATTTGAAAATTGTTCATCCCTATATAATACAGAAAGCTCATTCTTTAATCTATCTCTGTCAAAAATGTTTGGATAATTTTTTAATAAATTATTTAATAAGTCGTCTGGAAAGCATTTAACATATTCCGAATATTTTGTGCAATCGACTAAAGCAAAGAAATTTAAATTATTTAAATTTTCAAACCGCGTCCCTAATTGAAGAATTAAACAGTCTATTATTTCGAAATACAATATTTTATATTTAGTAAAAATATCAAAGTCGCTACAACATTGCCCTCGACGTGTGTTAGTTGGCAGAATAGTGGCTTTTTTAGCAATATTGAAAAGTTCTTTGAAATGGTCCTCGTTTCTAAATTCAATAATTCGTTGCTTGGCAAGGTTTATTTGCGAAATGCAGTAATTTATATCTAAATGCTTTAACTATAATATTTGAAACAGTACATCAGTGCAACTAAAAATTTGTTTATAAATATGCGTTAAAAGGCAAAATTCGAAATCATTAAAATGCTTTAGAAATCCTTTTGCACCATTAATAGATTCTGTTCCAGAACTTAAGTCATTAATAATAGTTTCAAATACTATAATTAAATTGTCCCATTCATTAGCCACTAAGTTTAAAATTTTAGACCGTATATACTATCGCGTTTCTACAGCTCGCGGAATTCTTTTACCTACTATCTGATTAAGCACAAAAGACTGTTTTGGTGATTGGTGGAAATAATTTGGTATTCCTAATAAAGTGGCAAAAAATATACGACTTTGGGTAATCAGTTTTGTTCCCTGTTGTAAAACTAGATTTAATCTGTGGGCGCAACAATGAGTAAACATAGCTAAAGGAGCAATAGATCTAACTTTTGTTTGAAGCCCATTTATTTCACCTGCCATAACACTAGCCCCATCGTAACACTGCGCGATCAATTTATTTTTAAAGTCATAAGGCTCTAAGCTGTTTTGTATTAAATGAAAAAGGCTCTCGGCTGTTCTATTATCGCTAACGTCAAAAAATCCTAAAAATCTTTCTTTTAAAGATCCGTTGGTCACATACCTAACTGTTATCGAACACTGTGATTTTTCTGTTATATCAGTACTATCATCCGCAATTACGCCAAAAAAACAACAATCGGTGTCATTGATTTCTTTTTTTATATATTCTTGAATATAGTCATGTATGCAACCAATTAGTTCATTTTGTATAGTCTTAGATTGTCCCGTAAAAATATTACTAAATTTAGCACAATGTTCAGTAAGTTCGGCATTTCTTTTTATTAAGCATGCAAATATTTCCTTAAAATTGCCACGGTTAAAAGAATCTGTTGTTTCATTATGACCTCGAAATGCCAAGTCCTGTTTACCCAAAGTAATAGTAACATCAATTAAATAATTTAATAATAAACGGTTTTTTCGAACATTTTCATTATAAACAATTTTATTAAGACTTGCATTTTCTTGTAGTGCATCCGCAATAGTCGCCCTATTTTGCTCCAGTCTTGTAAGTGCTACCGAATTTTTAATATGCTCTCTCGAACTTTAATGCGATTTTACTGCTCGTGAAAAATTTTTTAAATCCGAATATCCGCCCCCTGAACTCCAATTATTTTTGACGCAACTTAATAAAATACAAGGCCAACAATATAAGCTTTCTTTATAAATACTTCCGCATAACCACCTATAAATTTCGTACCAAGATATTTGAAAAGTTCTTGAATATTTTTTACCTTGCCTCTTATCGTTAAATATTGCTAAAATTTTCGGCGTCGGACGGCTACCTAATATCTGTTTCTTTTCAGTTTCGCTTCTTCTTAAAAAAGGCGTTTCAATTAATGAAGCAATAATGTCGTGAATAGGATTCATTTCAAAAGCAAAAAGCAAATACAAAAAATGGAACGGTCCAACTTACCAAATCAAAACAAAACAAAAACTTACTCACGCGTATTTATTCACCTTAAAAGACAGAACGCCCCCAATCAGCGATTATCGCAATCTATTTCCTATTTCTTTCGCAGCCACACGCACCACGTAAAAAGAAGCCGTTGGAATATTTCGCTAGTCATGTGATTTAAATAACCAATAAAAGCATATCCAAGCTACAGATTTATCGCCTCAAGAATGCAATAGAAAACGCGTGCATCGGCAATCGCCATCCCGCTCTGTCGTAATCAGGTGACTCGCCGGCATCGGCACCGGCCGTTGATAAATAGGTCAGAAGTCGAAACTTTCAGTGGTCAGAATTTATTTTCTAAAATATTTATTATGGGATTATATTTTGTTTTTTTTTTTAATGTTATTATGTTGTAAAACTGTTAAAAAGTATATTTCTAGTTGGTAATAGATAAAAAGTTATATAAAAAAATTCTCTTTTCCTTTATTTTGGGGGTGAGGCGCGGCCTCAGAGGCCTACCCTGACGAGCCGCCACTGATATAAAGTATACAAGATTTCATCCATTTCGATGCATAAAAGACCTTTTATTGGGACAACTAAATCATTAAATAAAATATTACAAACGGGTTACATTGAACTAAAAATACTATTATTCGTCATTATCTTACGGTTTGCCGCTAATAAAAGGTGGGCTTTTGATTTATAGATGGAGGGTTTTGCGTTTTATTTCAACAAGATAACATAGCTTATATGAAGGTTTATTAAAATTATTAGCTAAAATCATAAAAGTTTAAAAACCAATATCCACTAGATTGCATCTTGTAAATGTCAAGGCCCTGGGCATGCATAATTACAATGATCTAATTTATTATTGTACTAAATAATACATTTTAACAAATAAAATGTTAATAATAGGACAAAAAATTTTACGCCTGGAGTTAATTAAGAAATCAAAATTCTTGGGTTTAGACCATGTCAAATTAAAATTTCCGATGTCTCGCGTACAATTGAACAAGGCATCTTCAGGGATCTTTACTGCAAAAGTTCAAAACACCGAATGAGCTCTGATGAGCATTCCCATTGCCTTATCGAACCCTTTCTAATTCTTAAGTAACTGAGAAAAATTCAATTTTACTAATTTTAACATACACATAAATACACATCTTTGAATCTAGAAGACATAGACCGTGCAGTTTCACCTATATACACTTAACCGTAGGACAAGGAATTTGATTAACTCCAGATTGCAAAGGAATTACATCTTTTGATTTTATCTGCGGTACCCTGAATGAAAGGGAAAACTGCACTACTCATTGGTTGAGTATCCAATACTGGTTTAGGTCTGGGATTATTACAATACCTAATCGAATGCCTAATATATTCAGGGTAATATCTGCTTGATTTGAGTCAGTTTTTCTGTTTCTTCGGTAATTGAATTTGTATGACATATTGACAAAACCCTAAAGACTAATGAATTGATGACAGATGGTTTTTTGAGATGAATGAAGGTGAGAACTAAAATTTAAATATCTATGCGTATGTATCGGTTTCCTGTAAACAGTATGACCTAAGGTGTCGTTCTCTTTCTTTTGTACTAACACCACTAACAAATTATAATAATCCCATACCTAAAGCTGCAGTAAACTGTATATAGGTGAAACTGGGGGGTCTGTGTCTACTAGACCTAAGGAACATGAAAGGTGTATAAGTAAGGAACAAATTTTTCAATCTGCTGTCGCTGAACACTAGCACACAGCAGGACACATGATTTCCGTAAAAGATACTAAGGTTTTTGCATCAGTCTCGGGTGAAAATTTTAATAGAGACACTACCTACATCATGCGTGGAAACCAATCGTCACGGTAAGTCACGCGTCGACTGGCACAGATCAAGTAAACATATCTGAACTCTGTTCATCGGAGCTCAATCAGGATTTGATCTTGTGGCGTGAAGATCCCTGAAGATGCCTCGTGTAATCGCAGGCGAAACGTTTGAAAGTAATTCCAATTTAACACGGTCTAGACACAAGAACCATGATTTCTTAGGTTTTAATAATAGGTATTCCGGAAATGTTTTAATTTAAACTGAAATATTGCTTATATTGGAAATTGTTACAAGAAAAATGCCTCCATGTAGAACAAACAGTCTGAAAAACTAAGAAGTGTTTAGCTTGCTTTTGAGGCTTTTGATCTATTGTTGTGTTTCCGTAAAAAATTGCCCTCAAAAAGAACTCTATTCTCTAGTCTTTCAATTACACCCATACAATTACAAACACAACATGTTTTGTTTCGGCTGTAGCTTCTTCGAGTGTATTTGTAATATTATGTTGGGTGGATGCTAAAGCGTTGTTAGTTAAATGTGTTAATGTTTCCTAATAAATTAATTACATACAAAGTTAAACTTGTTAATATATTCTCTAATTGTTAAATCTATAGAAGATTTCAGATGTTCATGTTATTTATATAGGTATATTTTTCGGTAAAAAATCACCCAATGCTCTTCAATTTTCCGAGGTTTACGTTTTTAATAATTGACATAGCTACACTTGTTTTTCTTTTTCTTTAAATAAATTAATATGTAATATGTAGAAAAATTAATTGTAATAGTTTTGTAATATTAGGAAAATCCAGACTGTACAAATGCTATATATACGAGTTAAATAAAAGTGCATTTTATGCTGAAATAGCTGCATGTGCCAAGTCGGTTTAATAACTAGATAATATGTTGACCAGTCTAACTTTGTATATGTAATCCGTTTATTAGAATACGTTAATAAATAGAGCTAACAATGTTTTACCACCCACTCTATAATATGGCAAAAATAGTCTATAAAATAACAGTTTAAACAGAACATGTTTTGTTTGAGGGTAATGTGTGAAAATACGAGGTATAATTTAAGTAACGTGATTGAAAATAGTGTACTATATACAATTCAAATGTAAATCAATGTTTGTTACAGCAGATAAATCCTCCTCACGTTGTTAACATTTTATTCCCGTTAATCTATGCCGCTTGTTGCAGTGGCCATATATTTTGCAATTAAAAACGGATTAAAATCACTACGCTACTGAGATTAATACGAAATGGCGCAGTTTGTAGGATTGAAATGCAATTGTCAGCAGTTTTCAAAGCGGGAAATATTGGATGACTGATTCTTGGAAATAATAATTGGCAATACGTTTTTTCCATTAATAAATCCATTTTCAGTTTTAACTATTATTAAAATTTTTACAGTTTTTTTGCAGATATAAATGGTTGTAATGTGGGCGTTATGTACCTATTTTCTACCTCTGATATTCTGGATCGAAAACTTCCTAGAAGAAAATCAGACTCCAATACCAGCTAAAGTAACAATGAACATATATATTTCGTTAACCCAAATATAAATATCCTAACCTAAAAAGCAAATGAATGGCATTGTGTAAAACGATATCGTTGACACCCGGTATATGTATATATATATATATATATATATATATATATATATATATATATATATATATATATATATATATATATATATATATATATATATATATATATATATATATATATATATATATATATATATTCTGCCAAAATTCATTTTAGGCATACTTAGCTTATTAATTACAGATACAACCTTAACTATCAAAAATTTACATAACAAGTTTGAGCAAATTGAAAACCAGCTTATAAAAAAGTTACCAAATCATATTTTTCAAAAATTTATTATGTAACACACAAAAATACGAAAATCTTTTTAAAAAAATAAAACAGAACAACATAAATAAAATAAATAATCTAATCCTTAAAAGAACACCTAAATCTACATCAAACACAACGTCAATGTGGGTAGAAAATCTAACTAACGAAAATATTCCAAATTACGCAATGGAAATTTTAAGCTTAGGCCCAAATTTTGCAAATGGGAGTAAGCGATGATAAATAATAATAATAATAATCGTTTATTATTCACTAAAAAAAATAAATACATAATTGTTTTCACAAATAAAAAAAAAACATAGTGAATAAAGGCTAGCATTTCAGACTTCTGCGCAAAAGGCAGATTCTGTTCTTACAATGCTGCCACATATCTTAATGTCCCACTTATGCATGGCAAATATAAAACTGTTACTGCCAAAAATATTCAGAGTGGCGTCACTTAAAAACAGCATATTATCAGATATAACAACATATATAAAAACAAGAAATATGCCAAGTTTCCTATTTACCCAAATATATATAGTAACATCAATTAATATAATTTAATATATAAAATATTTTTTTATATATATTTTATATATAAACAATTTTATATATATTTATATATTTATATTATATATATATATATAATAGTCGCCCTATATATATATATATATATATATATATATATATATATATATATATATATATATATATAATATATTTCATGCGATATTTACTATCGTGAAATTTAAATAATATCCGCCCCCTAATATTATTTAACCTAATAAAATACAAGGCCAACAATATAAGCTTTATTATATAAATATGTTAATATATACCACCTATATATTTTCGTTTCTTATATATTTATATATATATATATATATATATATATATATATATATATATATATATATATATATATATATATATATATATTGGGCATGTATAAGAAAAAATCTAATTTATTAGTATACTAAATATCTACTTTAACAAATAAAATGTTAATAACAGGACGAAAGCTTCTTTGGAGTTAATTAAGAAGTTAAGATTGTCTTTAAGCATTTCCCAATCTTTTTGTGTGTACTAAAGATCGTGTGTATGTTAGATCCCCATGGTATCTTAAGTTTTGTATTTGTTATTTTCAGGTATCTATTGTGTTAATAAAAATTATGTTATATATTTAAAACTAGCGGATTTAAGTATAGTACATCTTACATAAAGTTAGGCTATAATTTTGTGTAGAACTAGAAAATATATCAAGAAGTTTACTATCTTATTTAAAAAAATTGACTAATGTCACTACAATATTTGCGATGTATCGTGTACATTTAAAAGTATCTTTTAACATAGATGTAAAACAGGTCTATACACTTTATTTCAAACATTTTTTTTAACACACATGGAAATTTTTGGGCTATTTTTAAACTTAAATATCTCGAAAGTTTTAAAAGATTTTTTATTGCGGTTTCCGACAAATGAGAGACATTTTATGGTTTGTAAGTGCTTGGATTGGATTTCGATTTAGCTAGCTTAATTCATAAACAATGGTAAACAATACAGTGCAATTTTTTTCAAATTTCATTTCTTTCCAATTTTTGAAAAAAATATATTGATATTTTTATGGGTTGTTTTGGGGGAATGAGAGGATCAAAAGTAAAATGTAATTTGAAGAGTTGTTGAATAATTGCCGTAGTATCAGAAAAGTTCAAATTTTACTGATAATTAACTTTTGTGCATATCAGCAACTTGGATCTAAATAACACTTTAAAACAATAAAATTAAAAAATAAAACCAGTTTCGGTGTTTTAATTGAAGGTTTCACTACAGGGTGCTTACTGCTGATATCCAAGAAAGTTGATTTCTAGCTAAATTTTAATGTTTCTAATACTACGACAATTATTTAAAAATTCCTCAAACTAGTGTTTATTTCGACCCACTGATTCCCCCACAATAAATAAAAATCACAAAAAATAGTTTTTTCGAAAATGGGGAAAATCCAATTAAAAGCACTTATACACGATAAAATTATAATTATAATATAATTATCTTTGAAATTTTTTTTAAGTTTAAAAATAGCCCAAAAACATGAATTATGCATTTCAAAGTTCTATCACTATAGGTAGATATTTAGTAATAACTTTAAGATAATATTCATGAAAAAAAAATACAATAACAAGGTACAATATTTTAACAAGCAAAAGTACAAGTAATTTATAGAAAGGAATAGAAAAATATTAGGGAGTCAACACTCAAGGACTGCTTAGGCGTTACAGAAATTCTAAAATTTACAGATTTTTTTGAAAGTCGGAAACATTCAATTTTATTCTCTAAATGCTGCACTTCTTTTAATTAGAAATTAATTGATTAAATTAATTTTTTTTACAAACCACACGGTACACTCATGACGGTAAAAAAAATTAACAAAATTAATTTGCTGGAATTACATTTCCTGTATCTCGTATACATTGATAGCGGTAGACATAAGGATTTTATTCTTCTTTTTTTCTAAAAATGTTTCGCTTTTAACTTGTTGCTACCTATATACAAATAAAGTGAACACGAAAGAAAACCGGGCGGAGTTCGATTTAGGAAGGCCGGCCAAGAAATCTCTTTAAACCAGCGGTGTTCCGTCGTTCTTTAAATAATATGACACTCCTTTTTGACTATACGCACTTCAGATAATTAAAAAATGTAACTATGCTTAATGAACCTTTATTTATTTATTTATTTATTTATTTACACTACCCCACAGGGCAGTAGCCCCTATTATTGGGCAGGATACACAGCAAATATTAAGTTATACAGATAAACAAATATATATCCAGCAATATAAATTATCAAATAGCTAACATATATAGTTAAATAACTAAAACTAAAATAACTTATCAAATATTGAACATACTATATAATTATAAATAACTAGAACTAACAGATTTAATATTTTTATCATTACAATGGAAAATATCCAAATAATCCTTCAAGCGATTGTGAATAGAATACATATTGTGCAGTGGGGAGAATTTTAAAACGTTCGTTCTAGATTTTGGAAGGTAGAATAATGGTGATGACCGAGTTGATCTAGCGGGCACGTGAAAAGTAACTTGAGATAGCAGATTAGGAGCAGACATTTTATTATTTATGAACTTGGACAGAAATAAAAAAATATTGTCTTCTTTTCTCAAGGGTGTCCCATTTAAATCTTAAAACTAGACTTTGTCGGGAAATATCAAAAGGTGGGTAAGACCCATCAATTTTAAAACTCAGAAATTTTAAAAATGTATACTGCACGCTTTCTAATTTGTCAATATGCACTTGATAATTAGGGTGCCAAACAGAGGAGGCATACTCTAACCTACTACGAACCAGAGAATAAAAAAGTGAGCACAAGGTTTCAGATGACTTGAACTCCCGGCTAGATCGTATAAGAAATCCTAAAATCCGATAAGACTTGGCAACAATATCCTCGATGTGATGGATAAATGAAAACCTGCTATCAAATATGACTCCCAAGTCTTTAAAATTTTCAACTCGTTTCAGAGCAACACCGTCCATATGATACTCATACTGCATAGGAATTCTTTCTACTGAATGTTAAAACATTACATTTATTGATGTTAAGGGACAGTTTGTTTTTTTCACACCATTGACCAAGTGTAAAAGATCAAGACTCAAGTTCCGGCAATCATCAAGAGAGCCAATTGTGCGGAATATTTTTAAATCATCAGCATAAAGCAAACAATTATTATTCATACCGTTAACGATGTCATTTATAAAAATGTTAAAAAATAAGGGACCCAGGACAGACCCCTTTTTTTCAAATTTCCGACGTGGCAACAAAAGTATCTGAAATATGACACCGATACTGCACAAATTGAGACCGACTTAAAAGGTAGCTTTGCAAAAATTTAACCAAGTTTCCCGAAAAGCCAAAACTGGATAATTTAGTAAGTAGGATACCGTGATCAAGACGATCGAACGCTTTAGAAAAATCTGTAAAAATAACGTCAACCTGTGTATTACAATCCAGGCTCTCAGCAATGTATTGAGTAATAGTACAAAGATTTGTTACAGTCGATCTACCAGATACAAAACCATGTTGTTGATCAATTAGAAGAGGAGTAACGTAAAAAGATAACTGGGCGTGAATAACAAATTCAAAACTTTGCTAAAATTGCATATTATAGCAACAGGTCGATAGTTTTCTATTTTACTCCTATCATCTTTTTTAAAGATTGGGCAGATTTTTGATTTTTTCCATACATCTGGAAAAGTGCAGTTTTGCACACATAAGTTAAAAATAACTGCTAAAGGTTTGGCAAAAGCACTTGCGCAGTCTCGCACAATAAATGAAGGGATAAGATCAGGCCCAGTGGTAAATTTAACTTTTAGTTTCTTACATGCAGTTTCAGTGGCTTCAGGCGTTATGTTAAACAATGAAATTAAAACATGACTAATATTTGAATCATATGTGTGCGCATAATCAGTAGATGTTATAAAAGATTCCTTAAACATATTTGCAAATGAGTTAACAATGTCCATAGGGTTGTTCAGTTCGGAATTTAGGTAAGACATCGTAGAAGGCAGAGTACCGCATGACTTCCTAGAATTTATATAGGACCAGAATGACTGGGGATTACTCTTAAATTTTGTTTCTACATTAGCTAAGTAGGATTGGTAGGATATGTTAATGAGATATTTTACCGTCCGCCTGGTTAGTTTAAAAGCTTCATAATCATTTACTCGCTTGCACCGCTTATACGTACGCCACTGGGATTCCTTCTTTTTTAATAAAATCCGTATATCACTTGTAAACCAAGGAGGATATTTACTATGTTTAGCCTGCGTTATCGGAACTGTATCTCCGAAAATAATATGTAAGTGCTGATAAAATGCTGCGACCGCATGGTTAGCATTAGGTTCCTCGTTAAGGAACGACCAATCATGTTCGGACAGAAGCTGGTACATTCTCGGAAAATTGGCCTTTTTAAAATTATATGCTAAATTCTCTTTCAGATTAAACTTATTTTGTTTGTGAATGTAAAACGGAAAAGAAATTAATAAAGCGGGGTGATGTAAGTCAATGGATATCACTGACTCATCAGATTCAGTTACACAACAGGATTTTAGGGTACAAAAAACTAAATCAAGAAGCCTTTTATTACAATTTTCTATCGTATATAATTGCTTGAAATTAAAGAAGTTTTGGAATTTATTAACGGCTTGCATTTTTGAGCTACACACGATATCGCTTATATTCATATTTTTTCGGTATTCCGGAATATTAAAATCACCTAAAAATATAATATCTAAATCCATATTTAAAGCAGGCAAGGCAATAAGAATCCCAAATAACTCCTCATATGCTGCGAAAGTAGGCGGAATATACATAACAATTACAATAATTTCGAAAAATCTCCGAGTGATGCGCAATCCCAAAATGTCTATACTAGGGAATGTATCTGAGACAAGATTTGTTTTAATAATTGTGGCCGTAAAATATTGTTTGACTGCAAAAAGTACACCTCCGCCTCTACTGACGTTGAGAAGAGAAGTTCTACGATCAGAACGGAAAATTGAATATTTATTAGAGAATAATTCACTGTCAAACTTTTATCTTTATCTATATTTCTCTGTTTTCTTTCGTGTACCCACTTTTATATCTCTTTTGTGTTGCAAAAACGGCGAACTTTCGAATTTTAAAATGATTTAATTTTGATTTTTCTTGATCGATTTATCTATCAATATATTTTTTCTTGAGTTCTGTCATTTACGGTTCCCGGTCTACTGCCTACGTCCACTATTATTGGACCACCCAGTATAGTGATACACGACAAGTCCAGATTTTACAAGGGCAGCCAGCATCAGATCCAGTGAACGAGATTTATCAAAATTTTAATTTACGCAGTTCGACTTTGGGCTACTCGGGTATGCCAAAAGTGGCCGTCTGTCTGTCTCCGTTTGTCATATTATTTTATACAGGGGCCGTCATTGTGAAGTACTATACAGGGCGTTTCCTAATTGCGTGCTGATGTTAAAGGGTGTGTTTTTATGTCCTAAAAGTCTTAATTTTTAAGATACAGGATGGTAAAGTTTAAAAAGAAAACATTTTTTTTCATCCCAATTCTGATGCTATTGTAGATAACTGCATGCAATTTGATACACGTCTTCTATGCATTAAGGAGCATATGGATTCTCTCAGGTTAATTACATATGCACGCCACTGGTACAAATTTCAAAAATTCATTGTTAATATGAAATGCCCTTTTATGCATAAAAGACGTGTATCAAATTTAACACAGTTATTTATCTATAATAGCATCAGAATTATGATATTTTTTGACACCCGGTATTGAACAGAAAATTAATTATTTTGAAGTAGTTTATTGACAGCTACTTTATGAACAATTTTACAAAATATATGAAAAAAAAACTAAGCCATTTTTGACGCTGACGGCTATGATTCTAATGGTTCGGTTCCTTCTAAATCGTTGTCTTCCTCCGAGAATGATGAGGTTTTGTCGTCACTACTTGAAGATCCCAGTGTAATAACTAAATCATCAATAACCGTTTCAATTTTACCATCTACTTCCCAGTATTTATCTTCAATAGAACGAACAATGTTTAACATACCATTTCCAATTTTCACCCGATAGTGAGTCAATCGCTTCTAATGTTATTTTATTTAAATCTTTAATTGAAAGTTCACTGGTGCTGCGCTCTAGAATATATTTTTTTACTCCTGCCCATGCAAGTTCAATAGGGTTGAGGTCGCACATGCATGGAGGCAGCCTTAAAGGTGTATGACCGAGGTTACGTAAAAGACCGTCAATTTTATACTTTTTTTTCTCTAGGCTTGTTGGCTGATATTACTTCATATAATTGATATTTTCTCCATGTTGGATCACGTACAAGATTGTTCGATTTAAGTCACGATATCATATGAGCTTTTGTAGAGTATTTAGTTGGCACTTTATCTTCTACGTGAGAATGATACGACGCATTATCCATTATCACGACTGATTTGGGAGGAATGTTAGGTAGAAGCTTCTCGAGCAACCACTTTTCAAAATTATCTCTATTCATCTGTCCATGATAGTCTCCAGTTGTTAGTCCCGAGCGAAAAACTAAAGCAGCACCTGGAACAAATTCGGATTCTGAACTAGCTTGACCTGTAATAAAGCGACTACTAGAGCGGATTCCCTGGGCAACACCTGTAACACTTTGACTTTGCCAGCATTTGTTCACTGTCACATCATTATCTACCCAGGTTTCGTCTAGATACACAATATTGCGTCCTTCTTGCCTATATTGCCTTACAGTTGATAGATATTTCACCCGCCAGTGAACAATATTTGGTCTCCCAATCAGCAATTTTCGTTTATTTTGGCACTTGCTCCATACAAAACCATTTGATCGTAAAAGCCGATTTAAGGTTTTATACCCGTACGGAAAATCTATTTTGTTCTTTACAGCACGAAGTAGGGGTTTGCAAGTCGGAATCTTCTCCAAGTTTATATAAAAATCCTCTATTGTTCGTCGAATTACTTGAAAATCACCATGGTCAATTTTATCTTTGTATGATAAGCGGGGTCTTTTTTTACCAGGAGATTTTAAAGGTGAAATAGAACATGAGCGATCATTATGTTCTCTTTGAATTTTTTTTACACTACTTTCCGAAACACCAGTGTAAAATGCAGCGCGTTCTGTTCGATTTTGAATTCGAATTGGAATAATCAAACTATTATTTTCAGCTTCTCTAGTACAGGCCTCTATAACGCTCGCAATACTTCACGTGCATCGCTTCGAACTGTTCTTCCTCTTTTGCTCGACATCGTTACTTCGAAATAATAATTCAAATTCAACGCAACGCATTTATATAGAAATGAAAACAAATACTCGACATGTATAGGCGCCACTGGAAATAGCTAGAACCTTCTAGCGGCAAATGCATGGAGACTCTAGGCATATCCCAATTACAAGTGGACCAGTGCGAAATTTACTAAATCCTCGATTAATTTTCCGTACCGCTTAGCTGGCGCACTTTATAGGTGAAGCGGCAAACTATTACAACAAATAAAATAACATAAAATTTATTCGCGTACAGGAATTTTACTTTTCCGCTTGCTTAAGACCTTGAACCTTTATTTTAAAGACCTCCCGGTTTTCTTTCGTGTCCCGCACTTTACCAGTATCGCACAAATTTCAGCGCCCGAACAAGTAGGTGTAAATAAAATAGAGTTTCTTCTAGTAGCAAAAACAATGTATGAGGCAACTAAAATTCTTGCAATTTTTTCTGTGGTACCCTGAATGAGAATATTGACAAATCCCTAAAGACTAATAAATTGATGAGGGATTGTTTTTGAAATGGATGATTAATTAATTAAACGGTTAAGTAGTGCAGTTCGACCTTATTCAGGGAACCACAGACAAAATTTCAAGAATTCTGCGGATATCCAACATTCGTACAATCTTTAGTACACACAAAAAGATTGGGCAATGCTTAAGGGCACCAAAAGATATAATTCCTTTGCAATCAGGAGTCTATAAAATTGATTGTTCCTGCGGTAAAGTGTATATAGGTGAATCTGGACGGTCTTGTTTAATCCGCTGTCACTGAACACCATCACACAACAAGACGCATGATTAATGTAAAAGATACCAAGGTTCTTGCATCAGTCTCGGGTTATTATAAACGAACAATTAGATAATCTATTGAAATTATCAAGCATCCTGAAAATTTCAATAGAGACGCGGCCTATGTGCTACATCATGCGTGGGATTTTGATCTTGTTTAGTAAAGATTCCTGAAGATCCCTAGTGCAATCGTAGGCGAAACGTCGACAAGTAATTCCAATTTAACCCGGTCTAAACCCAAAAACCATGATATCTTAATTGTTAATAATAAGTTATGCGGAATTGTTTTAATTTAAATATACACTTAAAATATGAATTTCAAAAATGTACCTGAAATTCTGCTAATATTTATTATTATTATTGTTATATATTTTTTCAAACATTTTATTTGGCCGCCATTTTGTTTCGCCTTTTTGAATTCGTACTACAACTTACGAGTTCATATCACTTAACGCTTGCAAAAAAGTTGTAGTTTTCCAGGCTGATTTTTTAAATGTTTTATTAGACCGCGATTTGGTTCCGCTATCTTGGATTCATACCAAAATATTACCAGTTTATTCCTATGTAACATTAGATTTTTGTGCAAAATTTAAGTTAAATCGGATAAATAGTTTTAAGTAATAATTTTTTAATGCTTCACTAGTCACTGTTCCATCATATTAGATTTTTATCAAAATACTACCAACTCATCTCCATATGACCCTTAATTTTTGACCAAACATTTGCAGTCAAACGTGTAAGTAGTTTATATGCTATGCTGCAAACTGATAGACGACAAACAGACAGGCAGACGGACGAAATTAATAAAACATAAATTTTTTAAAAATCACCCAATGCTCTTCAATTTCCAGTGGTTTACGTTTTTAATAATGGACATAGCTAAATTTGTTTTTCTTTTTTTTTAAAATAAATTATTATGTAACATGTAAAAAAATTAACTGTAATAGTTTTGTAATATGTAATTGTAAATTCCCTGTACTGTACAAATGTGAGTTAAATAAAAGTGCATTTTATGCTCAAGCATCTGCTAAGTCGGTTTAATAACTAGACAATATGTTGACCAGTATAATTTTGTATATGTAAACCGTTTATTAGAAAACGTTAATAAATAGAGCTAACAATGTTTTACCACCTACTCTATAATATGGCAAAAACAGTCTATAAAATTACAGTTTAAATAGAACATGTTTTGTTTGAGGGTAATGTTTGAAAATACGTGGTATAATTTAAGTGACGTGACTGAAAATAGCGTACTATATAAAATTCAAATGTAAATCAATGTTTGTTACAGCAGATAAATCCTCCTCACGTTGTTAACATTTTATTCCATGCGGCCGCATCTATGCGGCCTGTTGCAGAGGCCGTATATTTTGCAATTAAAAATGCATTAAAATCATTACGCTACTGAGATTAACACGAAATGGCGCAGTTTGTAGGATTGAAATGCAATTGTCAGCAGTTTTCAAAGCGGGAAATATTGGATGACTGATTCTTGGAAATAATAATTGCCAATATGGTTTTTCCATTAATAAATCTATTTTCAGTTTTAAGTATTATTAAAATTTTTACAATTTTTTTGCAGATATAAATGGTTGTAATGTGGGCGTTATGTACTTATTTTCTACCACTGATATTCCGGATCGAAAACTTCCTAGAAGAAAATCAGACTCCAATACCAGCTAAAGTAACAATGAACATATATATATATATATATATATATATATATATATATATATATATATGTATATGTACAATATAAAAAATTGAAGGGACTGGCCTTTAATCTAAAAAGCTGCAGTGGAAGTGTAGAGCGTTAGGACAGGTTATGTTACATTTTTTTAAAAAAAAAAAGGGTGTAGGACAAAGAAAACGGCTTCCTTTATGAAACCGGAGGGAGAGTCATGTAAAGAATATTTACAATGAAAAATCAAAAAATTCTCCAGAATATAGCTTTCAATACACCAAAAAGGTAAGTAAAACAAAGACGACTTAATCCATATAATTCAAAGTGCAAACATGCGTCCCCAGACAGAAGCCATATTATATAGAAAAATCTGCAAATTAAGGAAATCATTAATGATTATGAAAATCATGAAAAGTCACAAGATAAGCGAGAGAATTGGCAGCGTTGTAAATAAATGTCAAACGAAAAGCTGACTTATTGATTGGTAGGTGTTTTCGTTAACACTAAATATGGTAAAAATCTTTCTCAAGGGTTGTGACTACAATCCTGTTCCAGGTTTGGGACTACAATCCCGACACGTGGTTGTGACTGTTGTGTAATAACGTAAAAACAGTGCAAATTAAAATACATATTTTAATTTCTCATTAAAGAAGCTGGAATATAAATAAACTATAGAATTTTAAAATTAAAATTAAAAACAGTTGATATTTTTAATGGAAAACTATTTTTATTGTTGGGTTGGTAAATTATTTTCTGTGTGTCAACGTCGCTAGCAGCTGTGTGGAGATGTTACAAATTATCAATAAACTTTTCCTATTAAGAGAAAATATTTCATTTAAATTTCAACTATTTCATTGATCGAGATTTTTATAAATAAAAAACTGGTACTAAAACTACAAATTAAAAAGCAGCTGGTATAAGAAACTTAACGTTCAGATGTAAAGTTAGCTAGACTTGGTTTGCCAAAACGATTATTCAAAACTTTTGTACTTGCTTCTAAAGCAGAAGCCAAAGCGCTTTGTTTAAGCAATTATGCAGAACACTATTGTTGTTCACACTTGTAATATATCACAACGTACAATTCTCTGTTTATGTAAGACGTCCAATTTTTTTGTTCGAATTAAGTCAAGCAAACTAGGAATACAGGGTGTTTAAAAAAGCATATGTCATCGCTTGTGAGGAAATTTCCCATTCAAAAATAAAATTAAAAGTCCATATCAACATGAATCCTATCTCGCGTCGTTTCTAAGATACAGGATAATTTTTTTTATTTATTTGAATTGTTTCAATTTTATTTAAAGCGACTGTAGCAATCCGAATGAAATTTGGAGGGAGAAAGTCATTTAAACTAGCACATATTTCAGGAGTGTGCGTGTAGGCGGTCGCTGCAATAATTTTCTAAAAAAAACATGTTCGCCACTGACTTTCTTATTTTGGCTGTTTAGTGCCTGTTAAAAGTTAACTGTTATGTTTTGTCGGTTTTGATCTCTTTTATGACAAAAATGCAATTTAACTAATCTCTATGAAGTGAAGCTGGATATTAATCCGAATAATCTGTTCAAGCAATATTAATAAGAAACAGATTGTGGTCTAAATACTATGAAGCACCAGCACATTTTGCTGTTGATTACGTTTCGGAAATATACGGGCCACGATGGATTGACCGGCCACTAAGATCCCCTGACTTGAATGCTTTGGATTTTCATTTATAGGGGCATTTAAAGGAGCTCATAGACAAGACGTCATTACAAACATTTGAAGAACTTTTACGAAACAATCCTTTCGTCGACAATTGAGGCTTCTAAGGAAGCTGATGGTGGCCTATTTCAGCACATGATGTGATCTTTCTCAGGTAAATAATTCAATCTAAGGACTTTTAAAATTTATTTTAAGAAAAAAAGATCTTCAGGACAGTACATAATTAAATTTTATATTTCTCATAAAAGAGATCGAATTTGACAAAATATCAAGAGGTAATTTTTATTAGTCACTAAACAGCCGACATAACTATGCTAACAAAAGATAAAAAAGTCAGTGATGCACATGTTTTTTTTTTAGAAAATTATTGCAACGACAGCTCGCACGCGCGCCCCTGGTGAAGCTGTCCATGAATTTTTATCAGTGAAATTTGTCCTTTTTACCTCCAAATTACTTTGGGTTTGCTACTTGAAGTTTGAAATATACCTAAAAAATTTAAAGTATCTCGAAGGTGAGAAGAATCTCCCAACGATGGCACATTTTTGAAACGCCCTGTATATTACATACTAAGACATTGTAAACACCCGTGCATATTTCGTTAAAACAGTCCATTTAAAAACATGACTTGTTTTTATTATTTATGTTTACAAATGTATATAATGCATTCATATTGCTTCTTCCTCTTTAGTGTTATTACGTCTATAATACATTCGACTCATTGTTATTCATTGAAAACAGCAATAAAAGTGTCGACGGTCGTGACATTTTCCTGTTTTATTCGCCCCATCTAACAAATTGAAAACCCCTTCGGAATTATTGCTGTCAAGCGCATGGAACTGTTGATCTCGGGCATTTTCTTTGCCTCTCTGTGACAGATTGTTTCTGTTTCTGAAAAGGCACCTTCGATATTCGTTTTTTTAGTTGTATAAAAGCACGTTCTCTGGTTTGGAATTGACACGAGTTTATTTTCCAAAGATGTCGATAAGGTTTCATGTTCATTTCCTTTCAAAAATGCAGATTCAAATTGTTAAAAATCCCTTGTGCTTAGACGTATAAAATCTGGGCATAATAGCTAGGTGAAATATGCGAAAAGAAAGAAAAAAACAAAGAATTCCAGAATTCCAAAGTACTAGTTTCTTAAAAAAAAAATGTTAAAACGAGGGTCATACTCCAGTGAATTAAGCAATTTTTTTTTTGCGTATTCAGTCTTGTTCAAGAACTATTGGGGTTACTTCTATATTAAATAAGCTAAAAAAAATTGAGACCTATTTTGGCACGGTAAACTTGTTTATAATCAGTAACTAACAAACTATAAGAATAATAATAATAACCATAAATACCAGTTTTTAATAATATATAAGTTTCATATCAACAGTTGTTACTAATGCGAACTAAAACATAATTATTTTTTATATTACCAAACACTTTGGTGTGCTTTAACAATTAAACCTTTTAGTTCTATTTCGAATTTAAATAGCCAATTTCGGTAAATGGAAGAAATTGGAATATTTTGACGAGATCGATTAAGAAACACTAATTCAAAATTCTCAGTAACATGTCAATTTTCGACAAAGATCGAAATCAAAGTGTCCATCAAACAGCATCTTCTTGATATTCCGCTTAAGTTGCTATATGTTCAACGGTTTAAGATCTCCATTGAAGTCATTATAAAAAGGATTATATTATAGCTAAGCAGCGTCGAAAAAGTGTCGTTCTATGCACGAGTAGTGTTAAGAAGTCTGTATATCTAAGGTTTACTGTATACAGTTCGCCTCTATATGATATTTAAAAAAAAAGATATGAAGGCCTAGAAGGCAAGGTTATTAATATCTTTGTGTGTCAATCTAAACGCAACAAATAATCTGAGCACATTTAAAAATAACATTATAGATGGCTGCGAACTATCATTTTTTCGTTACATTAGGTTACATGTCAAACTGACAAATTTTAAAATTTTGAAAGAGACAAAGCTTATCGCAAATATTCGAAACAAAAAATTGAAGAATATCTATAATATTAAGCAGTGTTATCGTGCGGGTCATACGATTTATCAACGAAAAACTTTTTAAGTATGTTTTTCTTTTATTACGTGTAATCATACCCTCCGCATAAAATCCGGAAGATGAATTAGATACACCTATGATATTTTCATACGAAAAAAGAGGATAAACATATAAATACCAGCAGTTGCAAAAATCTTTGAGCGATGTCACTTCAAAGTCAGATTGACAAGTCAGTGACAAAATGAATAATAGAAAGCAATTTTCAGGTTTTTGCATCCAGAAGCGAAAAAAAATGGTATTAAATCTAATAAAATATTACGAAAATGAAAATTCACCGGTCAATATCCAGGAAACAGTAGCAAAAGCTCTGGAAATCGGTATAAGCACTGGAAGGTTTTATACACATCAAAAACTAATATAACCCTTCAAGTTTTAAAAGGAGCTTTAAAAAATCGAGGCATATTGGAAATTTGACTAAAATCGTTGTCAAACAAAATTAATAAAAATGTTGGGTTTTCGATATAAAAAGAACTGTAATTGAAGATTTTTATGCGAGTTGCCACATATAGCAAGTCAGCGCATCTAGTTTTTAAAGAAATACACGGAAAATGTTAATTCAAAATTTAGAAAAGTAGTATTTTTAGACGAGATTTGGATATTTTCTAATGGAAGTGGTTCGAAATCTTGGTAGGGCGAGCTCCGTAAAAAGTGTCAAGAGAAAAAAGGGATGTGGGACGGGAAAACGGTTCATCATTTTGCATGTGGTTCTTCAACAGGATTTCTTACAGGTGCAAGTTTACTGTTTTCTTCAACATCCAAAAGTATGCACTACCATGATAATATGAACTGTGGACTGTTTGAAAAGTGGTTAAAAGAGCAACTGATTCCAAATTTAGATGCTCCATCTTTAATCATTCTGGACAATGCATCTTATCATTCAATAATCTTAAATAAACAACCTACTTCATCCTGGAAGAAAAGTGATATTTATGACTGGCTAATAAAACAAAAACAAAATCCTTTACCCAATATGCTGAAACTAGAACCTCTTTTAATGGCAAAATCTATTAAAAAACCAAAAATATATGCCGTAGATGAAATATTACGGGAAAATGGACATGAGGTTTTACGACTGCCGCCATACCATTGCCAGTTTAACGCAATAGAATTATTATGGGCTAGGGCAAAATCATATTACGGAAAACACGTGAACGGAGGTCTTACATCAGATGAAGTGCAAATTGTTTGGCAAGATTCATTAAATTATATTACGCCGGAGTACTGGAAGAAATCTGTGGAACATACGGAGAAATTAATATTGGATGGGTGGAATCGAGAACGAGTTCTAGATGTCGAAATAGCACCAATGATCATTGCGCCATTTGAGGACGACTCAGAAGATGAGGACTTTTTAAGTGATGATAATATTTCTTAGTCTATAATATTAAAAAGTTTCTGAATGATTTGACGTGTATAAATCATAAATTGCATTATGAATATCCATTTTTTGCATTATAACTTAAGTGTTTTGCCTTTGGATTTTTTCGTGTACATTTCTTAATCTTCTTCGGAAGTAAATTATGTTTTTTTTTCATGCACAGGTTTCTGTTTTCTTCCTTATACCAATTCTCAGAGCTTTTACCAAGGGCTCCTAGATATTAGCCAGTGAATTTTAATTTAAAAATTTTTTATTAGATTTGACACCATTTTTTTGCTGCTTACTTTTTTAGTACATTTGTAATTTTGTAGGCAATAAATAAATAATTATAGAATACTTGTTCCAATTTTAAAGCAAGTTTAAAATAAGTAAATTTTTTTATTAATTATAAGACAAAATTTGATATATAAAAATCGGTAAAATCGCTATACTAGAAACTCGGGGTTAACGAAAAATACAAACTATATATATATATATATATATATATATATATATATATATATATATATATATATATATATATATATATATATATATATATATATATATATATATATATATATATATATATATATATATATATATATATATATATATATATATATATATATATATATATATATATATATATATAGCCAGTATTTTTCCCATGCATGGCCCTTAATTTTAGACTGAAATTTGAAGAAATCGGATAAGTAGTTTTTTAGCTATGCCGCGAACAGACAGAGTGACAGACAGACATACCTACAGAGAGACGGAAATGAGAAAACATGTTTTACGGCATCTAGGGACCCTTAAACGTAAAGATCTAAAAAAATCTCACGAGGGAAGTAATAACTAATTATCTTGTGTTTTTAGCAAAAGTGTACAATATTTTTGCAAAATAATTTTTTTTTGTTATCACAATACAAAAAAAAGACAAGTTTTTCTTTGCACAGGGGTGGCCTGCAAATGACACTGTATAAGTGGTTAGATTTTTAGGTCAAGCGGGGCTCATAATTTTTGGTGATTGATAAAAAAATCTCACTTTCATTAAGTGACTGTATAAACAGAACATATCCTGATTGTTCCACTGATTCGAACCGCCTTCCGACTTAATTAAGGCGCTTGCCATTTTATGTATTTTTGTTTTGGCCAACCAAAAAATTTTAACCAAATACATATTTAGCTAATTTTCTTATTTAGTCCGTCGGCATTTAATATATAAAATAATATTAAGTGGCTATCTTAATAATATTGCGTAATATAATAAAAAAAAAACTATTTTCTTTCTCCCTGTATATTTGTAAATAGCCCATCGAGATTTAATAGCTCGATAAAAGAATCAGACAACATTTTGGTATTCACTGTGTTTTCTGATTTGATCCATAATGTTGAGGACCTTTGGACTCGTACGATAAGCCCGCATTCGACTATAACTTTGGAATTTCACAAAACCTGCCATTTTGGGGGAAAATAGCTTATTATGAATCATTATCTAAAAAAAGGCAAACTATTTTTGAAATAATGCGAAAAAGTAAACACATAATGCAGATTTTTTTGATTTGTATATAAAGTTTAATGGTGTAAGAATACTTAATGATTATTTTTCAAGCTGTATTTGTATATCGAATAAGCACATAAATACAAGGTCTGAGCTGAATTTTGAATTGAAAAATGAAGAAAAGTTAAAAAAAATCTTGAATATTATAAATACAATTGCTGTTGGTGTGGACAGTTTACCAATAAAAGATTTGAACATTTGCTTGGCTTTTTTGTATAAAACCTTTGATTAATATAATTAACACCTGCATTCTGGAAAATATTTTTCCAACGATGTGGAAAATAACTAATATTTTAGCTAAATCAGCTAGCAAAATTTCAATCCTGTGGAACTTAAGACTTAAGGATCATTAGCATTTTGCCGTCAAGCGCACAAAACTGTTGATCCAGAACATTTTCTTTGCTTCTGTGTAACAAGTTGTGTCTGTTACTGAAAAAACACTTCAATAAAAGAGAGCTTTCTTTTTTTCTTAAAACGAGATATTCTTCGATACCAATTCGTTTACTGCGAGTTATAAAAGTTCTTTCTCTGGTTCGGAGTTACATATTTCTTTTTGGTCTTTGAAATAAAAATAATAAGCAATCTATTTTTAGTTCCTGAAAAGGGCTTCAATTAATTTTGCTTTCTGCTTTATTTTTGTCTCGATGAGGGATATTTTTCGATATTCGTTTATTCCGTGCTAAAAAAGTTCTTTATCTGATTTGTTGCTGACACAACAATAAGCAATCATCGTAACTAATTAATGTTATAGTGGGAGACCCCGGGCTAAAGTAAATTTTGTGAGCATGTATGATGGAATACTGTTGACAACCGTAATGTGTTGAGTAAAAAAAAATATAAATTCTGTTAGTCAATAAGCAATGATAAAGATCTTTTGTTTAAAATATGGCAGTCTTTTGCTATCACGACGTTACAGTTGTTATTTCTAACTATTTTCCTGAAGTGTCGCCTTTAAATGTTCGTAAACTGATTACTAAATAAAATGTTTGATTAGAACAAAATTAGTATGTCTACATGAATAAGCCTTTTTTAAAGAGTTATTTTTGCGTAAATTTATTGAACTTTTAAACCTAGTAAATTTAAATGGATTTTAAGTCAAAAAGGCGCTTTTGCTGTCTCATTGTGTGTGTCTCGAAGGTGAATGCTTCTAGCAACTTCAATAAACTATACATTTTTTATGTGAAAGTATAGCAACTTATTTTTCCCCCTCCCTGTATTGTAAGCAACCTATTTTGACACTGCTTTGACAGACGTAACTGAAAGTTACTCAACAAGGTATTGGTTGCCCTTAACGACAGGATGTAAGTCAACTTACATCCCTAGGGAAATAATAATCTGAAATTATTATAAATAGCTTTAATTCTTGATTTCATCAACATATTACAAAAATCCGGGCAAAAATCTGGTGATATTAATTGAAATGAATATTAATGGTACAATTATTACAATTATTTACATTATTTACAAAATTTGGAAACACGTTTTATCGTTTCTTCTCGATGTGTATTACATTTTCTGACTCCACAGATCCTTCATTTCTAACCAATGTTTCTGTCACTGTTGAAGCACTGCAAGAGACTTCTGGCTGGGTGTTATTGTATAAAATTTTATTCGCTACTTTCTTTTTATTATTGAGGCTCTGAGCTACGTAACTTTATGCAATAGTAGCGAATTTCCATCCACCATGTCGCTTAATAGCTAATCGTAACTAATTAATGTTAATTAATTATTTGCTAATAAAGTTACCGACGTTCTTCTAAAAGTGTGTCCAGTATACATTTTGAAGTTTTCAAACTTTAGAAATTTCGCAATTTTACTTGAAATTGACGAAAAGGTATTTTTCCCGACAGGCTGGTTTAAGCACTTTCCGTTTTGATATTGCATAAAGAAGCGTGGATTAATAGTCGTCATGTGGGATCTTGTATCAATGTACTCTTGAATTATTTTGAAAATACAAACCTGAGTGTCGCCACTTCTTGTCACTGTAAACGTACATTCCATTTTTGGAGTCAGGAATGGTCACAATTATGACTTCGTGACTTATTTTAACATTTTCCATTTTCATTTCACAGAGTTCATTAGAACGGTACGCTCCAGCAACTCCCATCACCATTACGACCTTCATCAATAAGTATATACCATCGGGGGCTTCAAGCATGAACTTATTCACATCTTTCCTGTTAAACACATTCGATTTTTTGGGTCTATAACGATCATTTTTTCTTTTCAAAAATGCTCGAAGTTTTGGATACTTAGAAATATCTATATTTTCCTCTATAAAAAGGGTCGACTTCAACATTGAATACTCACACCATAAGCGTGATGGGGACTTTAATATAGCACTTTTTTCGTGGAAATACGCCAAAAACAAGGTTTCTGGGACTGCGGTAGCCGTCTTGCTTTGGCATTCTTAAAGGATTTATATGCTGCTTCATACCTTTTTTTCGACTTTTCCGGTAGTAGAGATAAACAAGCAATATTCGCTGATTCTTCTATGTCTGAAACATCCATTTTGTCTTCACAGAATTAAACAATTCGACTTCTTCAAACTTTTCGCCATGAATTGTCAACTTGACGTTGTTGATAAAATAAAACTGCGTTTGTTGCTCTGGCAACGGATCACGGCTGCCTTTATAATTTAATGAGAATGCTATCGAATGTAACGATAATGAAAATTCAAATATATTCAGCATTTTTTTCTAAACATACAATACAGGGAGGGGGAACAATGTTAAATACATATGGGATGTAAGTACATTAACAAGTCTCGAACTCGTCCTCAACTGATAAATGTTACTTACATCTCTTATAGTATAAATAACTCTTTAATATCCAGATTCATATACTAAGCCTAAAAATATGCCAATCTTTTCTGAAGGGAAACAATGCTTTTCAAAAAAAAAACATGGAATTATTGAAACGCCTTCTATTATAAAATATTCTATTGTATTTTTAACATAGTAAGTTGACAATTTATTACAATTAAATCGAATCAAATAAAATATTTCAATTATTATTAGCTTTAACTTAAACGAAAGCTTCCTACACTGCAGCTCCATATGGGATCATGAACTCTCGAAAGGGAAGGCATAGACGATTACACTTGAGAAGGTTTATCCATACGTAAATGTGTCTACACAATTTAGGAGATAACGTTTGAGATAAAATTAATATTAGATAGCTTTACTTTAACGACTTATTTGAAATACGCATGTTTAGCATTTGTCATGAGGAAAAGATAAATTAATTTGTTCTATTGGTATAGTTTATTCCGTTACACTGACAAACACAAATAAAGAATAGGTTTTTCAAAGATGTGTCAAAGTGACTGTATATTGAGGTCGTACTAATTCTAAATATATCCAGAAATAATTATAAAAATACAAATCATTGTAATTTTTTAAAAGTACTAGTTTCTATTAAAAAATATTGAGACAAGGGTCATACTCCAGTGAATTATGCAAAAGGTTTTTGTATACTTTTAGAAATACAAGAAATTTACTCTTGCACATAATCTATTGTGACTACTTCTGTATCAAATAAACTATATAATAATAATAATATTTGATTTGCAGAAAAATATTGCTATGCTATTTCGGACAGGTTACAATAAACTTGTGTAACTAACTAACAAATTACATTAATAAATCACCAGTTTTCTTCTTGGAAGTACTTTGGTAAAAATGACAGTCCTCTCACACAAGTTTTGAAGAATAGATCATCAATGTTACATCTTAAATACAACTTGCACCATTATATTACTATGTGGATAATACAACATTAATAAGTTAAATAGTTACTAAATGTAAAGGATTATAGTGGGAAGAGGGCAGGCAAACACTGTGGTAATTTATATCCCAACGTTTCGTGGTCAATTACCACTTTCTCAAGGGCCTATAATAAAGAAAAAGAAGAAGACACATTACATTTGGTAATACTATGATAAACCTATGGAAGTTTTCACCATGCTCCGGTTCGGCTAACCGCTTCGAACCGCAAGAATTCACGATGTAAGTAGTGACGTCACCAGCTGAATGGTTCGATAACTGGTCTGTCAAATTGCTAACCATATCGGGGATATGGTCCCGATCGCGGTTCCAGAAACAAACAAAATATAGCGGTTTGTTTACAAATTGGAAACAGCGAAATTATTTATTTTTATCATTAAATAAATAATTTCTATAGTCTTCTAGTGTTATTCCTGGTTTTGTGTTTGATTTTGTTTGGGTTTTTACATATTTGAAGGTTGATGTCAAACATTTTCATGAAAAATGACAAATTGCTTATTACAGGTACAATAATGCTATTAAAAAAGAAACTTTTACCCATAAATTGCTAATTGTTCCTCCATATTTGTTACTATTTTTTTGCAAAATCAAAACACAATTAATGATTTATATTAGCTGTCACTCGAAATCAGTAACCACACGTTTTCACCATATTCTACACAGGCGTCATTATCTGACAGACCAGTGTTAAACGTTTGAGACCAACGGTTAGTGAAACCGGAGCATGATGAAAACACTTTACCTAATTTGAAATGTCAAAAATTGTACTTAACCCTATTTAAAAAATGACGAGCAACAATAAATTGAACACATTAGGACAAGAATAAACATTGTTAATAAAAATAAACATTGTTTAACTTACCAATACCTCACGCGGTCTGGATGCCTTTATAAATCATTTTAGTGTATGTAAATTTATATAGCTTCATGAGATGACTGCAAAATCTTAGCAAATACACCCTTTTTGCCTTTTTTAGTTGTTCTTATAAACAATGTTTTATTTTCGACTGATATAGAAAACGATATGAAGTCAGATATTACAGAATTAAGGGTTTATCGCAAATAGTGGAACTACATCAAGACCGCGTAGTATGTCGTATACAAAGTCAACTAATAAATAAATTAAATTTAAAAAAAACATCACGAAACATCTAATCTAGTAGGTCACAAATCTAAAATACAACAGATGTAGTAGTGGATCCCTATAATCCTCTACATTGACCGATTTACAGGGTGCTATACGAATTCCATAGTTACTAAAGTTATTCGATTTTTCCACAAATACGCATCGTATTCTTTTATCTTATACTTATTATACTTTTGACAGTTTTGAAGTATTCAAAGATTTAAGAAAGACTACCTGATAATTAGAAATATCTTTTTAGTTACTAACAGAATTGTAGTTAGACATTAATTACGCTTAGAAAAGAAAGTCTACCTTGATTAGCGATAGTATAGATAATTTTATTCATTTAAAATTAGTGCCATTATTTGCAAGTGTTGAAAGCTAATATCTAAAGTCATCGAATTTTACCCCTGACACGTTTGGGCGTTAGACCATGACACTATCCGAAATATTTCACCTTTCAATTACCATTTCCCTTGCAGTTTGTCGAGAATTTCAGTAATAATTAAAAGAACTTATGTTTTGGCACAGACTTTAATCCTTATGGACAATTAATAAACGCCACCGTGTTAATAAACTGCGTAGGTATACACTTGATTGTTGTGCAAATTAAACTGACATTTTTTATCAAATACCCAAAACTTTATACTACATATAGTTTCGAAGGAACACTCACACGGTTCATATTTAAAAGGCATTATACAAAAAGGATAGCAAAACATATTCTAATAATATAATTTCGTATTCGAGACCTGCACGTTAAAAACGTGTCTACGAAAAAAGCATAAAGAAGAGTTGCTAACGACGAGGGTAACATATTCCACAAAGGGCTTCAGGGACTGTTATTATAAAAAGATAGCTTTATAAAGGACATATTATCGCCGTACGCTATACATTTCCGTGACAAAGTAATTTATTTGACAAAGAAAAGCTGATGTATTTAGAAGCATTACAGAAAAAGGTGGGTCCTCATTGGGGAAACCGTATTAAGACAGCGCCCTTGCTGTTCAATTGATACATTTACAGTTTTTTGTAATATCAAAATATTAGCAAAAGTTTAAAAGACATTAAAATAGATTTAAAGTATTTGAAATTAAAAACTTGGGTGAATTAATTTCACTATAATATAATTTTTTAATAAAATTTAATGAACAATACTCATCTTATGTTTTGGTCTAAGTATTTTTCTTAAGAATAGTATAGATGGATACTAAAGAAACTATACTAACAGGAATAGGGGTTAAGGCGTTTTATTGGACATATTTCAAAATATTTCTGATCCCGATAAACATCTCCCATTTTCGTCGGTCCGTCGTTCGGTCTGTGCTCGGCATTGTTCAAAAACTACTTGTTCGATTCATTTCAAATTTTGAACTAAAATCATGGGTCATATGGGGACGAAAATGTCACACGTTTTGCTCAAAAATCAGGTGTGAAACAGGAATAGAGTGGTAAAATTTTATTGCGATGATGCAATGACAAATCGAAATAGTTGGTAAAATTCCATCACCCGGAATAAAACTTCAATATCGAGAAACATAATAAATGGTATAATTTATTTTTTAAATGCTAACTAAATATAAAATAAATTTAAAACAATGAAAAGAAATCGATAAATCCGCCTTTACCCACCACTACTTTGGTAGAGAATTCCATTAAACACACATAACATATTATTTCACCTGCAACCACTATAGACAAAAACACATAACCTTCAGGCTCAGTAAATAGCGCATTACCCATGATAAATCAATCGCACGTTCACCGTAAACCAAACCCACGGACACCGTAAACAAAACGCACAGTTGAATTTATTTATGCGTGAACTTCAATACTCCGTGAGTAGGCCCTGATCGCGTAACCGCTCGTCAGCAGCTGTAGTCATAGTACCTCTCAAATAGAAGATACAAACAAACTTTTTCGACTGGATAATAAGAAGTTTTAGTTAATTGTAAGTTTCATTATTCGAAAAAGAATATCTACGTATGTAGTAAGAAGTCAAGTGATAGTGGTCGTAAGTAAAATATAGTTACAACACTTATTACTTAATATACTAATGACTTTAATATTTTTATTTCATTAAAATCCTAAAATGGGGAGCATGGTATGGGGAGTCCAGTTGAACGCCACTAAGAGACAATCTCACAAATTAACTCCCAATTAATACCCACACCATTCAAATGAATAATCAAATGTTTGAAGCCAAAAATTCCTTTAGCTTAGTTGGTATTACTGTTCAGCTAGATCTCACTATGTTACACATTTTTTGTTCCTGGTAAACCAATGTTTTATACTGATTATTTATGCCGAAACCCCCATGAAAACTGTATTTTTTATTCATAACTTTGCTTTTGTGGACAAGACATTGACCTTTTAAAACTTAAGTAGTGTAGTCAGTAACTTTTGTATATTTGTTCCTAAAAGGTGAAAAAAAAGAATAAGAAAGTTTAGAAATATTCATTTATTTATACCTGATACGAATAACAAAACGATTAAAAATTAATATATTTTCTAGATTTTCGACTATATTGTAAATCACTTTCACGTATGAGCCCCCAAACATAGTCTCCCATCACATTTTCTTTATATTGTCCTTGGTAGCGACGCTCAAAGTCTAGTATATCCTGGTGGAAGCGGTCGCCTTGCTCCTCAGAGTACGCCCCCATATTCTCCTTGAATTTATCAAGGTGACTATCAAGTATATGAACCTTAAGGGACATCCTACATCCCATGTCACTATAGGACTTTACGAGATTTTCAACCAGCTGTACATAGTTTTCGTCTTTGTGATTACCCAAGAAATCTCTTACCACGGCTAAAAAGTTTTCCAAGCCAATTTTTCGGTTGAATTAAGCATTTTGGGAAATTCCTGACACTTCATGATTTTTCTTATTTGTGGTCCGACAAAAATTCCAGCCTTAACCTTTGCCTCAGACAGCTTTGGGAAAAATCCTTGTAAGTTCTTAAATGCTGATGATTCTGTGTCTAAGGCTTTGACAAATTGCTTCATAAGACTCAATTTGATGTGTAGTCGTGGCATTAACACTTTTCTGGTCCACCACTTGACATTATGTTTCCCCACAGAGAACTCCGTCCGTTGGGTCCAATCTTTTTTGTAGTAATGAGCTTTAGCATACCTGCTGTCCCAGAGACATAGGTAATATGGAAACTTGGTAAAGCCTCCTTGGAGATCCATTAAAAATCCCACCATTTTAATGTGTCTCCAATAACATCCCAAGCATATTCTTCATACTTTAAGACTTCTAGCAAAATCTTAACGCTGGTATAATCCTCTTTAAGGTGAACGGAATGTGCCAGTGGAAGAGATGGATACTTGTTGCCATTATGCAGTAACATAGCTTTGAGACTTCTCAACGAGTTATCGATAAGGAGGCGCCAATCGTTCGGATTGCAGGGAATTCCAATTTCCTCAAACAGACCGGTCACATTATGACAAAAGCAAAGCTTTTCTTGACATGTAAAAAAGCTGACGAAAGATCGGTGGCGTTTTCTTTGACTTACGACCTGCACACTTTCATCTAATAAGTTCCATTGTTTTAGCCTTGATGTTAAAAGCTCGTCATTTGGTAAGACCAAGGTCTTTTATTAGATCGTTCAGGTCTTTTTGATTGGGATAGTATGGCTTTCTATACTGGGAATCAGCTTCTAACTTGTACTCTGGATCTTCAACTTCGTCGTCTTCGGATTGGCTACTTTCTTCTGAAGAGAATAGCATTCTCGGGGGAGGTTTAGGTACAGGAAGCTCAAGAGGTACTGGTGCTGTAGATGATGGAATATCTAGATATATAATAGCGGGTGCGTTTTTACCAGTTCGGTGTTTGGGAGGATCTACCATGCAAAAATAATAGTTGAGTAAGTGATCAGTGGTTCCCGCCAAATCCTTGGAACAGCAAATTTTAAGGCTCTCTTTTCTCTTCTAAACCACCCTGCAAAAAAATCAAAGTTGCAAATCTAATTTTATTGAAAAAGATTTTTACAACGACATATTACCTTCCAGAGTTTTTTTGCAATTCTCGCAAGTGTAATGAGGTGCCCACGGTTTGTCCTGATCCCCAACAGGCATGCCGAAGTACGCTTTGTAAGTCTCACACATTTTAACTGATGCATTCACAGAGTACTTTCTTCCTCTCGTCTTAATAAATTCACCACAAACTCTTGACATATTTTTATTGGGCACGCACGTGTATTGACTTTAGTAACTGAAAATAAACAAGAGCTAAGTTGCAGTGAAATGACAGGCCACTGACTTGAAACTATTAAGTGGTTGACATTAGTAGTAGTGCGTTCCGAAAGTTATCCGAAGTTGCAGTACGTTCATATTTTCAGCTTGGAATGAAATAAAGGGGAAAAGACGTAAATTCACCGATTTTGAAACAGGTCAAATCCTGATCTCAGAAGCAAAGTTTCTGTAGAAAACTAAAGTTTTTTTGTGAGTCAAAATAAATAAAAAAATCGGGAAAACACATGTTGAACCCAAGAACAACATTTTTGAAAAAATATGTCACATAGTGTCTTCGCTGGCATGATCGCATCACCTGAATTGTAATAGCAGCGGCGAAAAAAAATTGGGTTTTTTTTTCCGGGCTTAAAAATATATTTTTCTTCTGCCAATTTGTTTTCGCTTTATGCTTCGCAAATCAGACCCTGTCTTGAGTATTGTTCGCAAATATGGGAAGCAGCTTCTCGTTCAATCCTTAATATTCTTGAGTCTGTTCAAACAAATGCTATGCCTGATACTTATTTGTACTGATTGATAATCAGTACAAATAAGAATATTCTTATAAGCTTCTTGGGCTAAGACCCAGTCAATAGCATAGAATATGGCAGCTGCTTCGGCACAACAGATAAAATATTTATTATAAAAGGCATTGTTGTGTATTTAATTTTGGAGCGTAATAGGCTCCTGAAGATTGTTTTTCCGATTTTGATCCATCAGTGAATATAACTAGATAATTATTGTGGTATTTACTTAGGAGTTAATAAACCTTAAATTACAGGGTGGGTCATGGGGATAGTTATGGATATGTATGTCTAGGTTAACAAATTTTGCTTTATATTCCATTTCATATAGTGTTTTGGGTTTAAAGAGTATAGAGTTAAAATAAACCTAACCTAACCTAACCCATATCGTTGCATTGTTCATAGGCAACTGCCGACGCTGGAGAATTTGCATGCACAACCGGTTAAAAACAAAATGTCGGTTACGCCTCAACGTGTGGAGTTCTCCGCCTCCTTCTAATTAGAATATTTGCTTCAGAAAATGTTTTTACTCAAGAGAATTTAATTTTCACAACGATTTTGGTAATCTATTACAATTAAAGGTTTCTCTTTAAAGCATTTGAATTTAAAGCTTTTTCTGCGAACAAAAGAACGTACAACAGCTATTTGTGGAGTGAACAATGAGTCTAACATGCTTGAAATTTACGGTAACAACAGCTTTTGTTCGTGATAGATTCTGGCAAGTTGTGAACGGTATTTGTTATGAATGATATACATTTTGTATACTAAATCAATTCTCCTATCTTTCATAGCAGCAAATTTATTTATAACATCCTCATAAAATGGATGAGTTGCCCTAATCCCCTCCAGAAATTCCTTTTGAATTCACATATTGTTAAGAGAAGTAAGTCTCTAAGTTCTTGAGATATTGTATTTCTTAAATAAGTTTTTACAGATTTGAAGCAAGAAAAACTTCTTTCCACTGAAGCACTTGTCGACGGTATTGTCAAAATAAGGGAAAACAATTTATATGCTTCGATAAAAATATATTTATTTTTTCACTTGCTCTTGCAGTGATATATTCCAATTACTCTCATTGGCAAAAATAAGACCAAGCTCATTTTTAAGTCGTTGACTTTTTGAAAATATTTCCCCATATAACTGTAACAAATTTTCAAACGGGCCAGTCGGAAAATTTAAACTATATTTGGAAAATTTAGCAGAACCTGCCAAACATGAAAATGTAAGTATGAAAATCTTAGTGTCATTTTCATTAAAATATGGTCCAATATTTCATAAAAAAGGGTTTTATACTTAGCCCTAATTTCTTCAGGTGAAAGCTTAGCAAGCTCACCTTTGTAATGATTTATTTCTATAATAGAATTTGCTTTATCAAATATGGTATTAAAAAAATGTTCATTTCTTTTTTTACAGAGCGCCTCACCACACCATTTTATATTGGATATGCCCAAATGAATGTCACGCGATTTTTTTTGACGATTGTCAAATAGTATGTCCGTGATTGAGAAAATGTCATTAAACACTAATGCCAGAAACGTGAATTCAAAATCGTTCATCTCACCTAAAAATTCTTTCGGAAGGCGGTGTAATATCTTCTTGTTCTGGTTCGAACTACATGCTTAAGAAAATAATCAGCGTGCACTCCTTACTGTGTAACACTTTATTCTGCTCTTTTTCTAAATCTAATTACAATGGTATAAAACTACTTAGACTAACCTAATTAATAAAATAAATAATAATTTGATGATTCTATAAACTATTACTCCATATTTACAACAATCGAAAAGCTGTGCTGGACATTGTTGCAATAAGTTATTGCCTTAATTATAGTTCAATGATATGGCCTACTTTTGCAACTTGGATTCCATCACACCTTCCCCGAAAAGCAAAAAAAAAATATATACATATAGATTTTTTTCTTTGTGGAATTAACTAAAATAATGTTTTATTCTATTTTTATGTATTTTTACATTCTTATTTTTAATTTTTACCACTACATTTGGATCATTATCCTCCAAAACTGGATATGGACCATTAAATAAAGCTTCTAATTTATTATTTCTACCGTTATTTTCTACTAAAACCATATCTCCTACATTATAAGTTTGACTTTTACAACTGTTTTTGTCATACTCAATTTTGCGTTTATTTTTTGATGTCATTAAATTATTTCTCGCGTCATTCCACGCTGTTTGCCACCGAAATTTGAGTTCCTTAGGATAATCATAAAAATTATATACTGGATCGACTTGATTAACGATGTTAGATGGAATATTACTGGATTTTCCAAATACGAGTTCATAAGGTGTGTACTGCGTTGACGTGTGTACACTGTTATTGTATGAAAAACACCAATAAGGAACCCAAGAGCTCCAGTTAATAGTTCCTTTCGACAGTTGCATGCGTAGATATGCACCCAAATGCTTATGGGTATTTTCAAGGGCTCCTAAAGTTTGATGGTGAAATGCTGTAGAATTTAATTGTTTAATTTTAAGCAGCTTACAAGATTCTTTAAATATATTAGATAAAAATTCGGTTCCCTTGTCTGTTACGCAAGAAACAGGAATACCGTAACGCAAAATAAAATTTTCTACAAATGACTTTGCAACAGTCAATGCCTCTTTATTGGGAAGCGGATATGCTTCCACGAATTTTGTTAGCTCACATTGAAGTGTGAGTATATATTGATTATTTTCAATATCAACTGGTAATGGACCGACTAAGTCTAGGTATACTTTTTGAAATGCTGAAGTAGCCGTTGATGATATTGTCATAGGTTGTTTATTTGGTTTTGAATGCTTGTACCTTTGACATTCGTCACACCTTTTGACAAAATCCTCAACGTCATTCTTCATGGTTACCCAAAAGTAATATCCTTTTATATTGTTATACATTCGGTTTATCCCTGAATGTCCTCCCGTTGGTAATGTATGAAAGTCATTAAGAATTAACTGACGTAATTCCTTATTTTCTATCCTTTGTTTATCTTTTATAATACTGAGTTTAAGATTTGTCTTGAAAATTTCGTTTTTACATTTAATCATGCGCATGTCATTTAAAAACTGATTAGACTCATTATTTTTTATAATAATTAATTCCGGAATATCGTGTTTTTTACATAATTTCTCCAGATGCCTCAACGACTCACCTAAGTTCGACGTTGATCGGTATTTCTGGGATATGTACACTATCTTAGAATTGACGTCATACATTAAATTTTCATATTCAGTTTTTAATTTATTATTAAGCTTTATTTTCGTAAATTCATTTTCACGTACCGGCCGTAGTTCTATTATTTGAGTTTTAGGGTATTTTAATATTTCCACTGCAACAGGGTGATCAATCCTGTTTTCCATGGAAGTATTATCACTTGTCATATTGGGTTTTGTTTTGTTATTTTTTGTCTCCGAACGAGTGATTGCGTTTAAACTGGCACTCACTTTATTATTCATTTCTTTTAATTCGTTCGACTCTATACACACACGTGACAAAGCATCCGCTGTAACATTTTCAGCACCTTTCACATAGTGGATTGAAAAATCGTATTCCTCGAGCGTTAGCCTAAATTTTGTGAGCCTACTAGAAGGATTTGTCATGCCAAATAAGTATATTAAGGGACGATGGTCCGATAATATTATAAATTTTTTACCAAATAAATATGGTCTAAAATGTTTACATGACCAAACGATTGCTAATAATTCCTTCTCTATTGTACAATAGTTTATTTCTGCTTTATTTAGAGTTCTAGAAGCGAATGCAATAGGCCTGTCATCTGAGTTCGACAATACAGACCCCAACGCGTACCCACTTGCATCGGTTCTAAGAATAAATTGATTATCTTTTGAAAAATTTGGATACTGTAACAAGGGCGGACTAATAAGAGACTGTTTTAAAGTTTCAAATGAGTTTTGACATTCTTCAGACCATTTAAAAACTATTCCTTTCCTAGCTAGTTTATTTAAAGGGTGAGCAATTTCTGCAAAATTTTTAATAAATTTCCTGTAATAATTTGCAAATGCAACGAAGCGTTTGGCTTCGTCACAATTTTTAGGAACTGGATATTGAGAAATAACCCTTGTTTTTTCAGGATCAGGTGATATACCTTCAGATGAAATTAAATGACCCAAATATAAAATTTCCTTTTTTAAGAACTCACATTTACTAGGATTTAATTTAAGGTTTACTTGTCTAAGGCGTTGTAGAATTTTAGTTAAATTTTGATTATGATTCTGTAAGGAATGTCCAAAAACTATCAAATCGTCTAAATAAACAAAACATGCCTCGTAATTTAAACCCGCCATTGCTACAGTCATCAACCTTGAGAACGCACTAGGACTTATTTTCATACCCATTGGTAATCGTTTCATTTGAAATTGTCCTCTGTCCGTTGGAAAGGCTGTACAGGGCCTACTCTCAGGATCAAGTTCTAATTGGTAATATCCTTGTGCTAAATCAAGGTGCGAGAAATAAATCGCACCAGATAGGGAATCTAGAATTTCCGTAATATTCGATAGCGGAAATACATCATTTTGTAGGCGTTGATTACATAACCTAAAATCTATTATCAATCTGTGACGTTTAACGCCATTTTTGTCCGGTTTTTTGGGAACTAATAAAAGAGGTGAAGACCACTCTGAGTGTGCTTCCTCTATAATACCCTTTTTTAGCATATCGTCCACCTGGTTATTAATTTCCTCTTTTTGAGCATGAGGTAACGTAAACTGGAGTTGCGTCCTCCTTTAACCTTATTTTTTGCTTATATAAATTAGTAACTGTTAATGAATCATTTTCTAAGTGAAAAACATCCGCATATTTAGCGCATATTTTTTGTATAGAATTTCTCTCTTCTACGTTAAGGGCTTCTGTATTTACAAGATCTAAAATTGTATCAACTCTGTCAACGGAGATTTTATTTTTTGTAAAAGAATAAACATCATATTTTGATAGATATTCAACTTTAGGCTCAAAATTTTTATTTCTCTTTCATTCACATTCAATAGCCTTACAGCCACTTTTTCGGTCTTGCAATACTATTTGCGATCAACACTCCCTCACATAATTCATCATTTAAAATGACACATTCATCTGTGAGACTGGTACAGCAATGTGTAATTATTTCACATCGGGGTGGAATAACAATAACATTTATCGCCAATTTTTCATTCACCGGTTGTAAAATTTTTGCCGAATTTTGATCACCGTCCGCTTGCGCTAAGGTTAAATTTAATAAAAGTTGCTCGATAGTTTTCGCATAATCATCTATACTTTTAGTATCTTGTCTAACGTTATGCAACTGATTAGCTAAAGCTGGTGCAGATTGTTTTGTAAGAAGTTGGTTTTTTATATCTGTGACCAAAGCACCAACATTAGTATACGTCGTTTGTAATCTTAATTTCGCGTTTTGTGTTAATTTGGCCTTTAAAACATATTTGATTAGCAATACTTTCCCGTTGTCGTCAAGCAAGTCGTTATATAATTCAGTAGCATCAATCAACATTTTCGTAGTTTCTTCGGTACCATCCATAGATGGCAACAAAGAAGCTGCGGTTCGCAAATCAAATTTTTCACTCATTGTTGAACTAGGATGAATGCCCAAAACCAAATCAGTCTCTGCGAGCTGTAATTTTTTTTTATCTTTTATGGCAATTAACCGACCTGATAAAATAGATCTAGCTTTATCTATGTTTTCTCTTATTTCTAATACATATTTTTGAAAATGTTCTAATTTATCGGTGTCATGCACCTGTTTACTATACTGATCTCTGAAAAAATTTATTTTCTAATGTTTCTACGTTGCTACTTAATTTATTTACCCTATCCAAAGATTCTCTACGCTCTAATGACTCCTTTTTTATATTTATGATAAATAATGAAATAATGTTATTCAATTTATCCAAATCGCTTAAATCTACTACACTCATTAAATAAAATAATTATCAATAAATTTAAGGCAATAAATAATATCCAATAAAATTGTATAGTGCTAAAACTATGACTTACTAATTATGTTAATACTTAAGTATGTTCATTGTCCATAGTCGCCTAAGATAAGTCCATACTGTCCATATTCACCAATACTAGGGGCTTTATCAATCCCAACGTTGCGCACTAGCGGCCTTTTGCCACACTAGCACGTGCCCTCGTTGCTGACCACCGGATTGGTTCGGCCAGTGTCTTCTTTTTTTTTCGACTTTATAAGTCTTGGCTTCTTCTAATTTCTAGACGTATTTTTCTTTCCAATTCCTTTTTACTGCGACGGCAACACCATAAAACAATTAAGGTAACTGCTATCATTATAGCTACAACTCCGCAAACTTGCCAAAGAGAATAGTTACTGTTGCTACCCTCTGCAGTCGTACCACCACTGTTGCCTGCCTGGGCAATTATAACTTCTTCTTTTGATTGTGTTTTTCCCATGTTTTTCTTTTCTTCTAAAGCACCATAACGATATTTTTGCACTGTTAACTTAAGCACATAGGCTGCAGGGTCGCCATGTAATATCTTCTTGTTCTGGTTCGAACTACATGCTTAAGAAAATAATCAGCGTGCACTCCTTACTGTGTAACACTTTATTCTGCTCTTTTTCTAAATCTAATTACAATGGTATAAAACTACTTAGACTAACCTAATTAATAAAATAAATAATAATTTGATGATTCTATAAACTATTACTCCATATTTACAACAATCGAAAAGCTGTGTTGGACATTGTTGCAATAAGTTATTGCCTTAATTATAGTTCAATGATATGGCCTACTTTTGCAACTTGGATTCCATCACAGCGGATTGATTTTTCATCAGATTTGTCACAGTTTGTAATAAATTCAAAGACGTCTTTTAATTTATTCCAGTCTTGAACAATCACATTTACTAACTTCGAATTTGAAGTTGTAACAACATCATAAATAAATATAACACAAAACAGTCAAGTTAACTGCAAAGGAACTCACCGGTTGCAGCGAAATCCGCGAAAATAAAAGTAAACAACCACCGCAAACTGAACGACACGTGGGTGTAGTGTACTGCGCCTGCAATTCCCAAGAGCGTTGTATGGCACTGGGCTCGACGTCATCACGTACGCGTTGTCATGGCAATATAGTAGGAAAATCCCAAACTAAACACAGCACCTTCAGCAAAGTCAAAGCGCCACTGTAATAGTTGTTATAATAAAGTTCGAATGAAAGTTTTAAAAAGACATACCGTCAACGGTAAAAACAAAAATTTTAAGAGATATATAATAAATATAGTTAGATGTTTGCTTGTTTATTTTTCACATATACAAAATTGGGTCACACTTCACTATTCTTCAATGGAAAAAAATCATATCGAGGGAAGTTCAGGGTAAAGGACTTTTACCGATTTTTTTAGTGGTTTTGGAAATATTTATAAATCTGAACAAGTAAACAAAGTATTTTATTAATCTTGTTTGAATAATTACCTCTTAGTACAGCTTTTTCTTAAATCCAACCACACCGTCTCTAGTTTTCCTTATTACTTATCTACGTCTATTACTGATTGTCGAACTATATGAAAGGTCAAACAAGAACAAAGCTCTATATAACTGAAATACGATAGCGCTAAACTATCAGAAAGTCATTGATTTAGTGATACGATGTTCTATGAATTATAAATTCTCTACACATCAATTCAACCCACATCCCAAATTGTAATTTCCATTTCTGCGTAAATATTGGCACAGGTATGTTCTGGGAATAATTAATTATTTTTGTATGGAATCATTTGCTTTTACTATAATCAAAAGAGAGATCAATCTTTGAAGCAAATGAACAAGTTCCCTTCGTTTTAAGCCACGGTTTAAGCTTTATTTTTTTGACATCGCTTGAAATTGGTCTGTTTGCCTCCGTACGATTTGCTGCTTGATTAGTAAAGTTAAATGGGGTTTTGTTGTAACGTATTGTTAATCGAAAATGAATAATGGGTTATTTTAAAAGGCATATAGAGATGAAAATGACTCGTATACGAAAATTGGACCTTGGCTTAGATTGAAATACGGTTTTTTATAAAGAACTAGCGGGTATCCGCGACTTCGTTCGCGTATATGATGTACTTCTGCATTCTCTGGCTGTAAAATAGCCACGCTACTAAGCGAACTTACTTTAGAGCATGCGATATAGAGTTGACCATGGGAAAAACAATCATAGCGCAAGTCTACTCCAACTCTACATAAGGATTGCCCTTGAGCTTTGTTAATTGTCATGGCCAAACAAAGCTTTAAAGGAAACTGTATACGTTTAAACTGAAAAGGATAGTGTGACGGAATTAAAGGAATATGTGGTATAAAAACTGTTTTTACCAGACCATCCGAGTTCCATTACACGATTTTGGTGGTTTTAAATTTCGAATAAGCGTTACTGGTGCCCCCACTTTTAAAGCTAACTCATGAGGAGGGATTCCTGAAGGTTTTAGAGAGTGTAGGAACTCGACAGAATAATTAACCGCATTTTCTTGGTCTATAGCTACATATATTGAGTAGTATGTAGTGTGGAGCAGACATTTTTCCAATAAAGCTAGATTTATTTCATCTGCTGTGCTATTCTTGGGAGTTAATATAGCTCGTTCTTTAAACCAAGAAGCGGTTTTATTTTGACAACTTTCGAGTCCACTATAAATATTTAAAAGGTAGTTTCATCCCCTTGGAAACTGAGTTTCGAAGAATCCCTTCTTATCGAACCTCTGCACTCTAAAATCATGCTGTTTGCACAAGCTCAGCTTTCTACCACAAACAGTTTGAGAAATATCGCAAAAATTAACCAATGACCCGATTTTTTCAAAAACCCTGTATGAATTTATAAAAAATCTTAAAATATGTAATAAAATAAAATAAAAAGTACGTGTTCATAATAAATATAATATTAAAGGGGTGGTTTCAGTCCCTTGGCCACCCTGTCTCGGTTTAAAAAAAAAATAAAAATATAAAGCATATTATGTTCAAGCATTTTCCGAATAACTAACAGTTTTTAAAACAAAATATATTATAATGTTTAAGGGATGGTTCTACCCATTTGGACACGTTGTATGATTTTTTTAAAAATCCTAAAATTTGTGAAAAACTAAATTAAACAGCACGAGTTCAAGCGTTTTTTTACAAAACTAACCGGTTTTTAAATAAAAAATATTGTATTATTTAAGTGGTGTTCCCCCCTTTGAACACCCTGTACGAATTTTGAAAAAATCCTTAAATATGTAAAAAAATTAAATTAAAAAAATACGTGTTCAAGCGTTTTCCCGAAAAACGGACCGTTCTTTGAATAAAAAATATTGTAATATTTAAGTGATTGTTTCACCACTTTGGAATTTCAGTTTCGAATAATCCCTTTTTATCGAACTCTACACCCTAAAATCAACTTGTATGTCAAAATTGAGCCTTTTACCTCAAGCAGTTTGAGCTGGAGTGTGATGAATGAGTCAGTCAACTGTCTTTTATACAGGGTGTTTCTTAATTGAGTGTCAATATTCAAGGAGGTGATTTTTGGGTCTATTTTAAGAAGAAAATTTCATATAAACATGTGTCCTAAACGGTGTAAATTTTGAGATACAGGGTGTTAAACTTTCAATAATTTCATAATTTTTCGATAATATCTCGAATACCACTCCAGATATTGTAATGAAATTTGGTATAGAGGTACTATGCATCTAGTGGAATTTTTTGATGTAGAACATTTGTTTTTCATTTCCACCAGTGGCGTCCGTACGGAATCCGACCTGCATATTTTCACAGACATTGATGGTACGCTACTGATTTTTTTTTAAATAAAAATTATTTTTGAAATTCCCATTCATTTTTGAGCAAGTTTTATCCCTTGGTAATTTTGTGTTGGACGCACGGTTTTCGTTTTAAAAAATAAAAACCGTTTCTCTGCATGGGCCAAACAATCCTGGTCATAAGACGGATATCACCATGCATGCAGAGGAATATTATTGTATTAAACTCGAGAAATCGAATCTTGTCGAAAATAAATACTAAAAGTTTTCAAAAACAAACAAATGAATCAATAAAAATGCTTTATTTTAGAAAAATCAGTGGCGTGAATGTCCATTCTTATTAAAATCAGAAATCGCTTTATCTTAGTGGGAGATATTTGTAGATAATAGTATGTAGTCTTCAGCCACCAATCTAGGACCAACATGTCAATGTTTTTCAAAAGTCTGTTCCTTCATAAATACTTTTTATAAATTTTATTAAAATAATATGACATTCTTCAACAATAACAAGTTATTTACAAAACTATACTAATACAACTAGGTACATAATTAATAATTTCAACAAAAATAATTAGGTTTTAACAAATTGACAGCACACTTTGTGAAACAAAATAGAAGAAAAAAATTAGATAAGTTGTTGAAAATGCCCACCACCTTGGAGAATACACGCTTCAGCCCTTTTCCTCATGTTGTCTCGAACTCTTTGAGGGATACCCTCAGTGTTTCTGATAATATCGCAAGAATCTCTAATACGATCCTTCATCTCCTCTACAGTGTTTACTGGCGTGCGGTAAACTAAAGATTTAAGATGTTCCCATAGAAAAAAATCCAAACTATTTAGGTCTGGGGACCTAGGGGGCCATGGCTGGGGTCCGCCACGACCTACCCATCTGTTGTTAAATATACGGTTCAAATATTCTCTGGCTTCAATACTAAAATGAGCGGGCGCGCCATCGTGCATGAACCACATTCTGTTTCTAATCAGAATTGGTATAATAAATATATCTATATATATTATATATCTTCTAACAATATCGGCAAATCGTTCTCAGGAAACCGGCGATAATTATGACTATTTAGTCTTTCTTGGAGGAAAAAAAGTCCAATTAGGTGATTTTCGATAATGCCAGCCCAAACATTTACAGAGAATTGTTCTTGATGATGATGTTCTACAATGGCATGGGGGTTCTCGTCGGCCCAGATGTGATTATTGTGAAAGTTTCTGATAGCGTTCCTGGAGAAGTTCGCTTCATCTGTGAACATTATTTCGCGATCAAATAAGGGATTACGCGCAATTTTTTCCAAAAACCATTCACAAAAATTAAGTCGGAAAGGAAGATCTCGGGGAAGTAAGGCTTGCACTTTGCACGTTCAATGTGATATGGGTATAAAAAAAATCATGTAGAATTCTCTAAACTAGTATGTGCGAAATATTTAGGTTAATTCCAATTTTCCTAGTACTCAGTTCAGGATTTTCATCTATGGAATTTAATACTGCCTCTTCAATTTCTGGAGTTCTTACAGTCTGATCGGCCCCTTTTATTTGATTATTTAACTTGAATGTACCTGTTTCATTCAACCTTCTATGCACATTTGCAAATATTCGCCTATCTGGTATGACTCTACCAGGAAAGCGCTCTTGATATAATTGCCTAGCTTCCGGTGAACTGCCATCAGCCAAACCATACATGTAATGCATGTCTGCCAACTCTTCATTGGTAAACTCAACCATTTCTTTTCTCAGATATATCAGATAATTAGAACACAAAATCAATTAAACCCGACTGAATCTGAAAGCTGAACTGTCAAATTAAGTTACAAGAGAAGTATTAATTCTGACAGCCAAAGCCTACTACAATAATAATAATTATTAGTAATCTTTCTTTATTGATGAACTAATAGTATTTTATAGTTTCGTGTTAAAAAATTATAAGCTCAAAGAATAATTTTGAAATCTTTGGGTATTAGTTATTCATAAGCAAATTTTATTTCTTGAATTTCAGTCAAAAAAAAATTCCCTTGCATGCTATGGCGATTGGTCATATTAGCGATATTGCTAAAACTCTGCAGAGAAACGGTTTTTATTTTTTAAAACGAAAACCGTGCGTTCAACTTAAAATTACCAAGAGATCAAACTTGCTCAAAAATTAATGGGAATTTCAAAAATAATTTTTATTAAAAAAAAATCAGTAGCGTACCATCAATGTCTGGGAAAATATGCATGTCGGATTCCGTACGGACGCCACTGGTGGAAATTAAAAAAATGTTCCACATCAAAAAATTTCACTAGATGCATAGTACCTCTATACCAAATTTCATTACAATATCTAGAGTGTTATTCGAGATATTATCGAAAAATTATGAAATTATTGAAAGTTTAACACCCTGTATCTCAAAATTTACACCGTTTAGGACATATGTTTATATGAAGTTTTCTTCTTAAAACGGACCCAAAAATCATCTCCTTAAATATTGATACTCAATTAAGAAACTCCCTGTATATTAGTATAGATTAGGTGAAATAGATAGAAATATTTCAGAAAATATTAATAAGTTACCAAGTAATTTTAAAGAAAAAAAAAAAGAAATACTGCTTTTTTTGTCAAGATTTAGCTGAAGTAGATACAAATATTTCAGAGAGTGTGTGGTAAATACTTTCAAAATAATAACTTTTAAAATTTAATTAGTTATTATTTACTTATATTAAAAGCTTAATTAGTAATTTAATTACTTATAGCAATTAATTTTATAGAAAGAAAATTGAAACTTGTCTTAAATTGACAGCCTATGGTTAATAAAATTGAAATATTAATTATAAAAACTTAATTGGTCAAAGAAAGCAATTTCAAAAAAAGATAATTGAACCTTGGCTTAAAATAATAATACGGAGTTTTAGGACAGAGAGGAGAGTTCATTGAATATTATATTTTGTTCAGGGAATTCAGTCTAAAAAATAAAAAATCGTGCCTTTTCAAACATTTATATTGAACAACATTTTGTTCTATCATTTTGGATTTCTACCAATATTTTACCAGTTTTTACCTATGTCACACATTGAATAAGAGGTTTTTACATTGACCCATACCGCCATTTTGATCCTGTTCCGTCATGTCGAAATGGTACCAGTTTATCTTGATATCACATTTAATTTTTCTACAAAATGAATGAGAAGATTTTTATCTTGATTTTATTTGGTCTACCATCTTGAATTCGAACAAAACTTTACGAGTTTTTCTCTATATAACATTTAATACTAGCACAAAATTTGAAATTAATCTATTAAATAGCTTTTTCAAGTTTTTTTTTTTAAATAGTTTATTAGGCCGCCATTTTGTTTGCTATGTTCGATTCATACGAAAATGTCAAGAGTTCATTCCTATGTAACAATTGATTTTTGCGCAAGATTTAAGGTAAATTGGATAATTAGTTTTCCAGTAATAATTTTTTTAACGATTTACTAGGTCACCATCTTGTTCTGCCATACTGGATTTTTACCAAAATACTAATAAGCCATCCCCATATGACCCTTAATTCTTGACCAAAATTTGAAGTCAATGGTGTAAGTAGTTTTTTTGATATGCCGCTAACAGGCACACCGATAGACCGACAGATAGACGTACAGGATTTGTACCAACATATTACAAATTGATTCCAACATAATACTTCATGTTTGAGCAAAATTTTAGATACATGGGATAAGTAGTTTTTTAATAATATTTTTTTAAAGATTTTACTAGGTCGCCATTTTGTTTCGCCATATTGGATTTGTATGAAAATGTTACCAGGTCATTTCCATATGACCCTTAATTTGTGACCAAAATTTGAAGTCAATCGGACAAGCAGTTTTTTAGCTATGCCGCGGACAGACAGACAGACCGGCGGAATTGAGAAAACATGTTTTTCGGCATCTAGGAACCCTGAAACATAGAGATCTGAAAAAATCTGGGAGGGTAAATTTTTCATGTTTACAATATTTTCCTTTCACGAGGAGTACCATTCCATTTAAAAAGTATAAATAGATTTTTCTACAATGGTAGGACATAATTGACAGTTAACCGGTTGTTCGTTTTGAGTATATTTTAAGTGATATAAAAAAACAAAAATAACTTATTTATTATAACGTTCATTCTTTAGAGAGGTAAATGTCTCACGGTACAAAATAAATTCCTGTTAACCAGTTTCTTGTTTACCTTGCATAATGGCACCCATCTAGAAATCAAATAAACAAACAAAAACAAATGAACAAAAGTTTATCGATATATCTTAAAAAATAGCGGAGATGAGGTGGCTGAATTTTTGAAAACAAGGCAATATTTTATATTTTTTTAATTTAAATGTACAAGGTTTTAAAATTTTGATGACATTGTGGTGTATATGCCTTATAAGCAATTTTTTTTCTAATAAGTTGCGATTGTCGTGAAACTGTGCTACTTTTTTGTGAAACTCATAATACCCTAAACCTAATTTTTATAGTTAGCGTCATTTTTGGGATAAAGATAAATTAAGTTTGGTCTAACTTTTCATCGAAAACTCAAATACAAAAATAAAAAAATTTAACTTTTTATTATCTTTTTTTTTACGCACAGTATATCTAGAGTTAATTTTGAATTGTAACTCTATAGGATCGGCATATACCTTCTAAGATATGCGTGAAAATAGACTTGTTAGCAGCTAGGAAAGTTATATAGGCATTCAAATCGAAATATAAAAACGCCGACTTAACTAAATATTCTAGAAAATTAGAGTAGAAGTGGAGGTTTTCAGTCTTATTGACTTAACAAATTAGTTAAGAGGGCATAAAAGTTAATTTAAATTCTTTATACAGTTACTGTACAGGGTTTTCCCGTATATTTTTACACCCACCTAGAGAGTTTATTTGAATAGATACGGCAATGTCGTAAAGACAAAAGTTGTTAGGTTTTTTATGAAGATTAAGAATATTATGTCATTAGTGCGAAAATATTATTGGAAATGTCAAATTTTGACAGGTTATCAACTCCCTGTATATTAAATCATATTCTTAAAGATCTTTTTTTTATAATTTCAAATATATATACTTTTAATATATTCTGTCAATTAGTTTTGGATATATAAGCGTTTAAACATTAAAGAAATAGTAAGGTAATTTGCGCTAAAATATAGTGAGCCATGGTCAAGACAATTGCAATAAACGATGCCTTTTTGACGTTTACCGGTCAGAAGTATCTATTTCCGAGAATTTTTTATCTACTAATACGTTGGACGATGGGTTATTCGGAAGAAGAGAAACTCGACATGATAGAATTATTTTATTTACATGGTAAAAATGCATCGATAGCTCGTAACGAATATCATAGACGGTTTCCAGATAGACCAACACCGACTCGTAGCATAATATTAAACATCGTTAAACAATTGAATGAAAGAAAAACATATAAGAAAAAAGTTAGAATAGTGGAAAGAAACAATACCATAAAAAATCAATAATATAAAGAAGGCAAATAATAATATTAGCTTAAAGAACTAAGTTTTGGTTTTCTATATAGCCTCCTTGGTTTATAATGCATTTCTGAATATTTCTTCTAAATTTTCTATGTATGGATGCGTAAATAAAATGAGGTGATTGGGTGTTTAAATCGTCGATTGTTTGGACTATATTTTGCTCTAAAGCTTGGATGGTTCTTGGCCTATTGTAGTATATCTTGTTTTCCAGATGACCCCACAAAAATATGTCCAATAGAGAGAGATCGGGACTGTTTGCTGGCCATCTTAATGGTCCATGTCTTCCAATCCAAAATGGATACCTATCATTTAAAAAATTGGTGACCGGTTGGACATTATGAGGAGGGGCACCATCTTGTTGCCATATCAAATTAAGATATGAATTAATCGGTACTTGTTCTAAATGCCCCTCGATTTCGTTTTCTAATAACTCCTGATACCTTTGTCCGGTTAAACTCCCATTTAAAAATATAGGTCCAATAACATGATTGTTAAGAAGGACACACCAAACACGTAGGGATCTTCTTCCCTGAATTTTGACCGCCTGAAGAGCCCGCGGGTTTTCTTTTGACAAGAAATGCTTATTTTTCCTGTTAAACATGCCTCCAATGGTAAATATTGCCTCGTGAGTGAAAATTATGTTTAACAGATTTAGTTGGTTCATTATTACACGTCTTTCTATTTCTTGGCAGAAGTGTAATCGGCCTATTTTATTTTGATCGGTTAATTCTTGAGTAGGTAAAAACTTATATGGCTTATATTTATAATGTTTTAGAACTGAGTGGATTTTATGCCATGATTTGTTTAAAAAATAAATAAGATAAATAAATTATTTTAATACAAAAGTTTCAAAATTACCTTCAAAATATAATAAAATATTTCTACTATCTAAATATCTTCTGACTGGTAAACGTCAAAAAGGCGTCGTTCATTGCAATTATCTTGACCATGGCTCACTATGTTTTTAGCGCAAATAACCTTATCATTTCTTTAATGTTTAAACGCTTATATATCCAAAACTAATTGACGGAATATATTAAAAGTATATATATTTGAAATTAGAAAAAAAAAAAGATCTTCAAGAATATGATTTAATATACAGGGTGTTTTATTTTAAAAAACTGACAACCTATCAAAATTTGATATTTCCAATAACATTTTCGCACTTATGATATAATATTCTAAATCTTCATAAAAAACCCAACAACTTTTGTATTTACATTTCCGTATCTTTACAAATAAATTTTTAGGTGGGTGGAAAAATATACGGGAAAACCCTGTACAGGGTGGTCGAAATTGGTCTGTTTTAACAGAGAAAACCTATTTCCTGACTAGATAGAGCAAAACTGACTTAGGTGTCATGGGCTCGATTTCTGAGAAATGTTTAATGGCAAAAACCGCCTGCCGATATTTTCACTGCCAACTGAGATATAGGGCGTTTTTCAATTTTCGGCCATTTTGAAAATTGTCCATAACTTTTTTATTTTGCGGAATATTAACATTCTGCAAAGACATTCTAAAGGCACTTTTTTATGTGCAATCCAGTGGCGTACTCAGATTTTTTCTATAGTTGTCCGTTTTATCATAAATAGGCAAAACTTTTTTTTTTCAAATGGAAATCATAGTTGGCTATAAATTATAAAAAATGCTCGCGTTTAGCCCTTTTCAGTGATATAAAGTTGTAGGTACTTATTTTCAAAAATAACGAAAATATTAGGTGTTTTTGGTTTACATCGAAGTAGGCTTTGATTTGTGATGACAATATCTCAATTATGTATTGTTAAGATTTATAGTTTGTTAGCAACTTAAACACAACTTTAAATAACACTAGCTAACGTTATTTTAATTATTTATTATTAATTTTTTTTATTTTTTTTTGTTTACATAGCAAAGTTGAACAAAATTAACAAACTAAACTACTATTTACAGCTACAAGTGAAAATAAAAAATAATTATGAAAATCTAGGTATTTAGTTAGATAGGTTTCTGATAAATATATTTAGAGAAGTTGTTCAAATTGAGCCCCTCCCTGTTGAATACAAACTAAGCATCTTTTGCGTACCGAGTTGCAACTATTTATTAGTTCAACTGGGCTAATAGATGCAAAAGCTTGCCTAGTGGCCTCTTGCAATTCTTCTTTTGTGTGAAAGGTTCTTCCTTTAAATATCAAGTCCTTCAATCTTCCCCACAAAAAAAAATCTAAGGGAGTTAAGTCACAGGACCTAGCAGGCCAAGGTATGGGGCCCCACGTACCAATCCAATTTTCTCGAAATTCGAAGTTTAAAAGATCAGTTGTGATCCTTGCATTGTGCGGGGGACAACCATCTTGTTGATAGTAGATATTTCTGGCATCAACAAAGGGACAATATATGTGCGCAAAATATTTACATAATCATCTGCAGTTAAATTTCCATCGTAAAAATAAGGTCCCACAAATCTTCCTCGGAATATCCCCACCCATATATTGAATCCACACCGACCTTGCCGGTCTTGTTGCACAACTACGTGTGGATTTTCAGTGGACCAGTGATATGAATTATATCTATTAAATATACCAGAAGTATCTACTCTGGATTCATCACTCCAAATAATATTTAATGGAAAATTCTCATTCTCCATGAATTTCTGCTCATACCACTGACAAAATCTCAATCTTCTAGCGGCGTCCCCTTCACGGAGTTGATGAACTCTTCTCGTTCTGTACGGTTTGAATTTATGTTTTTTGAGTATTTTTAAAACGGTGGTCTTTGGAACATTCGTTATATTAGCCAATGTTCGAGAGGAGGTGCCAGGATGATCTAATACCTCACCAATTATATTTAGCTGCTGGATTTCCTTTTCTTCCTTAGCAATACTATAGTTTCTGAACCAAGTACA
>JAUTXW010000002.1:0-15971 GCA_030620095.1 Kuschelorhynchus macadamiae | reverse complement strand
TTAATCATTGATTCTATATTGACAATATCTTTGTGACCCATGCTAAAGTTTTTGTGGTATTTGAAAGACGATATCTTTTATCGTCATGACTTGTCAAGGCTAGTTTGTTAATCAAATTCGTATAAATATTGTGTAGATGTGACTTAAAAACATACATTGTGCAGTATACTTTTTGACCTTTTTCCACAACATCTTTATAATCTGATAAGTTTAATTGTTTTTGTACGGCCGATTTACGAATACCTTTTGCCTTTTTATCTAAACTATCTTTGGTTTTTACACAGTATGCCTTAGCACCGGTACCAAAAAAACTTTCTAAAGGTACACCTTTATATTCATCCTTAAATTTACCAACCACTGATGTGGATATCGGCATATTATGAATATTTGGTTCAGGATAGTTAGAGGTGTCAAATTGATCCAGATTTTGCTTCATATCTTCATAAAAATTTTCCCTTTCAATTTCTACATATAAAGAATCAGTATCAGTGTACAATAAACTTACATTATCTCCATATTTTAATTTTAAATATCCGTAATAAAAATCATACATTACAGTTTTTGCAATATCCAATATACTCATTCCAACAAAAATGGGCTTATTATATTCGATACATATCTTTTGAAGTTGAATAGCTACTAGATTTTCTGAAAAAATTTTTAAATCTTTAAATTGAGGTTTTGCAATTAATTTCTCAGCACTTAATTTGTTTCGCTCTCTCTCCCATTGAGTTACTAGCTTAATATCTACTCGGTTATCGACATTCTCCATAGTTTTACCAAAAATACTGTCATTTGCCAATTTGTACCAATTTCTTTCAAATTTATTTTTTGAAGCATTTCGTAAATTAGTATTTAAATCAATATATTTAGCTAACCATGGCGATTGTGTAAATTTAATTCCCCTGTGTATTTTGAGAAGTTTAAGTCCAAATTGTAAGCTTTGCTTCAAAGCACGATAATGAAGAACATAATTGAGGACCGTTTTTTTAAAACTCGATAACTACAAAATCAATAATTTTCAGGAGAGCATTTTTTGTGTCTGGCTAACACAAGAATACTTATTAACTAATGAAAATTTTTATAAGAAAAGTTATAGTAAATGGAAATTGATAAATGAGCCAAAATTATGTAATATCAACTTTATTATAACTAAACAAAAAATAAATAAATACGCAGTTTTTTGAAAACTCGATAAGTACGATAAACACATTATCTGCATCTGAAAGAAAATAATTTTTTACACAGAAAATAAGTCAAAGTCAAACATCCACCTCGGAATCATGATACAACCCAACCTCATCAGCATTATCGTCAGCACTGAGTGCTGTTCCTTTCATAACTTCATAAAAAAAAGAAGATAATTCATAAGTAAGATCAATGCCCCGCAAGAGCTTTTTGACATCGGCTTTCTTGAGGTCACTAACGTGATTGACTGCTGGTAGCTTTTATAATATTTGATTTGCGTTTTTGATATTTTTTAAAACTGCTGACCTCTATATCACAACCTGTATACGTCAGTACGGATTTCAAATCATATGCTTTTTCTCTTCTGGTATGTCAAGACCCGATTCACTTATTTTAAAAGGTAGCTTTTTCTTCACAATATTCTGCGATACTGACTTATAATCAAATGTATTCCAGTCTTGTCCCCAAACATTGACCTTTCCATGGTTTTTCAATATATACTCCCTCGGTCCTAAAATCTCCTCTCGTCCTCGATATTTTTCCACCCTTCCAAAAACCCTATCTGGGGGCATGAAACTATGACCTCTTATGGGAAAAAATGGCGTATTTCCTTAAAAACTGTAGATGAGTCCAGAAAGTAGATGAGAACTGTCATAATGACACTATTCTTATTTTGGGAGGAACATGAGTCTGAAAACAGCTCCAAGATCAACCCATTTTTGCCTTCATCCGATAATTTGTTTTCAAGCTTGTTTAAATAATCTAATAGACCAGAAGCTATCTCATTGCAGCTCCGCCCTGACTGCGTCTCTAACCAAACGTAGAAGCTGATATCTTCCTTTGATTGCTTTTTATGTTGATGATGTACAATGCCTAGGTTATAAAACCAAACTTGTCTTGAATAAAAGACTTCACCAACAGACATTTTTGGCAATGGTTGATTTTGTTGACAATCGAAACAAACTTTATATGTATTTTCTCTGTGAGTATTCATGTATCTGAAAAAGCCTTTGCTCTCATCCTATGTAGCCTATACTTGGTGCGGAGTTCATTTTTTGTTTCTAGCACTTTGTTTTTCCTTATATTAACTAGAAACTCCTTACAAATAAAACACGTATCCGAATGGGGATTCCCAAAACCAAGATTCAAATTTTGATAAAAAATTTTCTTGTACTTAGCCAAAGAACATTTAAAATTTGTTGATTCACAAAATGCGTTAAACATTTTCTGTATGTTTAACTCTGGAGGTAGGTAGTTTCTTCTGCATTTTGCACGCGAGTAGTCACTTTCTCTGCATTTATAGCTTCCTATGTGTACCTTTATTGCTTCAGAAATATCTTTATCAGTCTGGTTTGGTACACGACCTCCTCGCTTTTCAACCAACTGTTCTCCTGCGAGAAATTTTTTCGATATACCAGATAGTCTATCTTTACTTGCACCTAAAACATGAGTCAAGTTCAGATTAACAAATAATAATCAATAGCATTATCTTGACCTACCAGTAACCTTTTGAAATGTAGCAGCGCAAACAGGAACATTACCAGTAGAAGTTCTAATGGAGTATTTGACCGAAAGTTTTCTGTTTCGCTTCAGATCAGTTTCATCTACAGTTTTTCGCTTAGGTACAACAACTTGCATAAACTTCAGCAATATTTTATCATCATTTCCCTAAAACCTAGACAGTCTATATAAAAATCCATATTCAAGCGCGAATTAAAAAATAAGTACTTACCTATTATTTCATTTCTTGTCAGCTCGCCTGCTTTACAAACAACGCCTTTTTTCTTGTTCTCGAAATGATTACATGCGATGTCAACTTCACCTAACCTCTCTTTTTTATAGCGCGTAATTTTTGGTCTCACTTGATCGTTATTTTCATTAGAAACACGAAATTTTCTTCCCTTTTTTGTAAGGGTCACGTTTTTACTATACTCTCCAGTTATTTCATTCATATTTTAAAAAGAAAAACAAAACACAAAACACGTGATGATGATCCTGGTGACAAGAAGCACTGGTCCAGAATAGAGCTTAAACTGTACTGGCGCGGCGACAGAAATTAAATTATTATTCATTGAAATAAAACAGGTTCGTTACTTATCGAGTTTTTAAAAACCCCGCGCAGTTATCGAGTTTTGAAAAACCGCAAGAATTTGGCTATACTTTAACTCTTGTAGTTATCGAGTTTTCATGAATCTGACGCTACCAGCAGGTCGGGCATTGAATTTTTATATAGAATCGATGTATATCTCAATTTCGGTAAAAATGTAGTTATCGAGTTTTAAAAAAACGGTCCTCAATTGTACTTATTGTTTAAATTGGGAATTAATTTAGAAAACTTGGAAATTGGTGGCTTAAATTGTTCGGGACAGAGCGGAAAGTCGTTATGGCTTTCATGTAAATTCTGAGGATATTTTAAGTCAACTTCAAATACATAACCCGTAGATGATGTATCTGAAATATTTAAAATATTAAGTTCATTAATTTCGTCCTCAGATAGCCAAACAAAGTTTTTTTCTGGCAAATACTGTTTCATTGCAAAACCATACAAATTTGTTGCATCTAAATAGGCAATATATTTTGTTGGATACTTAGGATTGAAATTATCAAGAAAAGGATTATTTGCCTCCGATTTTCGAGCTGAACAAGTACTAACTCCCCCGCGAACCCCTTTTTTGAAGAAATGAATCATATCTGGATCAGTCAATAATTCCAATTCTACATTTGTAAATTTCATCATAGCATCCCAACACATTGAAGGGCTTGTTACATAGTTCACGGGATCTAATTTATAAGTTTTATAACAAGTATTTCTATAATTTTCAAAAACATCGGCTAAAAGGAGAACGTCAGATTTCAAATATATATCTGAATATTCACCTATCGTGGAGCAATTGAATACATTCCATACCTCTTTAGCTCTAATGTAATCTTCATTACTAATATTTTCATCAATTAAGTCATTATAAAATTTATCAATATCGGGCAAAGATTTATCATCCAACTTTTCGTAAGAGTCAATATATGAATAAGGAAAAACTCCTTTTTGCCTAACATATTTAAATTGCTCTGCGTCTGAAAAATGTTTCTTAATTTCAAGACATTGACAATTATCTAAAATATTAGATAGTGATTCAAGAGATTCTGGTAAAAACTGAAATGAGTCTATAAATCGTAAATTTAAGTAAACTATCTTTTTATTTTTAGAGTCATACGAGTTTACCATAATTTTTTTACTAAAAGAAATATATTTTTCTTTGTTTTGAGCAATAACGCTAATTGATTCTTTATTGTTACATAATTACTTAATAAATAGATGAGAATCGTAATTCTTTAGATTATGAAAAATTATTGGAATGTAAGTTGGAGGTATGAAATGTAAATTACAAATAGAATGAGCAGCGCCCCTATAGTTACAGCTAAAATGACAGTGGTCCTTACATTTTTTAAAATTTCCGTCTGAAAAAGGTTTTTCACATATATAACACACAAATGCATTTTCAAATTCTTTTTGTTGCAAACTAGTTAACTTATTCATAGGCTTTTGATTTCTAAAATAATTGTTATAAAGATTTTTCACATCAAGTTCAATATATTCAATAAACTTTTCAGCACAATCAGTTCCACGATAAAGTTTTAAAGATGTGAGATTATTATCAAATGATGATTTAATGTAATAAGCGAATGAATATGGCACATGTTCAGCAGTTTTAACTGTATATTAAGTTGTAGGATCAAGCTTTTCGTTTTCAACGTTTTTTAAATAGCACTCGAAATCAGCATAAATCACAAAAGGTGCTTTATACTGTTTTTAAATATTTTGAAACTTTAATATGTTTTCTGGAATTTGATTTCCAAACTTATCTAAAATAAGTTCATCTGAAGGATATTCAATACGAACAGATGTGCAATCATATTCTAAGTGTCTTTGTAATTTTGCGTAGGTACCAAAATATTGTAAACATCCTTCACACAAATTTTTTCTACATTTCTTTTTTGACAGTTGTTTAAAAAGTAATTTAGATAAATCTTTTATCCAACAATAATGACTATTACCATCATCAGAAGTATTTAAAAGTAGATTGATATGTAAATTCTTTTTATGTCTATTATAGTGTAATGGTCCTACAATCTCATTTACATATACTCCATTTCTAAAAAATTTCTCAACCCCATAGATATTTATGGATAAATTATTTTTGTTTTCAAAAGTACTTATCTGCTCTAATTTAACTGGAAAATTAATACCTGTAAAATCAAAGACAGTTCTGAAGTCCGGGTACGAGGAAGTTTTCCTAGGGTCACCTGAAGGTTTACATATTGCTGATACAACGGCATATGCAAAACAGAAATCATCTTCATTCAAAATGTTTACCAAACTACCTCGGAACTCTGGAATTGGAATAAAAGAGTAGCCACATAAAGGATTGTACTTGTTGATGTTTACTTCTAAATGGAGAATTTGTTGTAAAATCCAACCTGCAATTTAAAGAAGAGATAATTAGTATTTATTAAAAGAGACTGTTGTAAATTAAGATAAATTGAAGCAATAGCGTTTGAAATTTAACATTTTTGCAAGTAATTATTAACTTACCAGAATCTCGTTCGGGTAGTTCATCTGCTTTGGTTGTTAGAATTTTGAATAGTTCGTCATAGAGATTATTTAAATCAGTCGTCTCAGTCACGTTATGGAAGGCTGTGTTGAATGATTTAACGGATGTAGACTTCAAAACTGGCGAGTAGTAGATACCAAATAATTCTGCATTTATCTTAACGCATCTATATAATTGCTGTTGCTGGCGAATTAATGTTACGACTTTCTCGGAAATTTCTTGCTGAAACTTTTTAAGGTTGACATGCATTTTGGGTGAGTAAAAATTGTATGCAGCAATTCGACTCTTAAAAGCACTTCTAATAAGGTCTATTCCACTTCCATATTTAATAGTACTCTTGCTTTTGTGGACATTTGTTCTTAGATGAGAGTTCCAAGCATTAAAATTAATATCAGCTTTAGTCTTCGCAATAGCGAGTTGCATTATTCCTGAAAAATTTTGCATCAACTGAAACAAAAAATAATTTTTTTTTTAATTCACTATAATAATTTATATGCAATATAACATAATGAGCGGCGTAGCAAGATGGGGGAGAGGACTGACCACCTGCCCTGCCCCTGGAAGCGTAGTGAGTCAAGCAAAAAAGATCATTGAAATAGCACAAAACAAATTTTATTGTTTTTCTTATATTTTAATTTATCCTAATTCTTAGTAAATAATGTAAATATACTTACTATCGAATAAATACTCATCCGGATTATGATTTGTGTCTCTTTTTAAACATGATTGTTTAATGTGTCTTATGGCATTTCGTCTCTGTGTAAATTCTTTTAGACAAAGTGTGCAGAGAAGGGTCATTTTGAACTGGATATTTATAGGTTTAGTTTCTCTTTAAATAAGGAATTGTGAATTTAAATTTAAAAGTTTGCGCTTACGTGTTTTTTTTTATTTTTAAAACATTTATTTACCACTAAGATTTACCACCAAAGCAAGGATTTTTCATAAAAATATTACCTAAATTTAAAAGAAGCTCACCCTGTCTATGAATTATTTTTTTAACAGTTGAGCAAGTAAAATTACTCAAATTTTTACATTCATTCAAATTGAAATAGTTGTTTACCATTGATTTGAACGTCGCACAACCACGTCTTTGATCTGTTTTTGATAAATTTTGCTTTTGTTTTGAATCTAAAAATTTGTTTAATTCACTTCTGTAGGGAGTTTTTAATGAATTGCTGAGTTGGGTTGTAACAACGGCCCCTGATTTTTCGATATCATCGGTTTTGATTTTTTTCATTACATTTGTTTCGTCGTCAGAAGATTCAGAAGCAGAACGTTTTCGTTTGTTCTGAACTTCTTTATATTCGACAATTTCACACGAATTGAGGTGAGGTTTCGGTGGACTATGGTTGCAATTTTGAACAACATTGTACACCTCAACATCACCTACAATTTCGTTACAGGTTTGGTCGAACACAGCTATCGATTTTTGGTGGAAATGTAATTTAGGAGCTGGTTGGTATTCCTCCCTGATTATTTTAACCTCAATAACGGTCTCTGTTGAATCTTCTGACGACGAAACAGAAATTGGTGAGTAGACTTTTTGCTCTACCTGAAATTTATTTTCACCCTCAACTCCCTGAAATTCATTTTCACCCTGTTTCCCCTCAACTCCCTGGCTCGAATAAACATCATTGACCAACATTTCAGACTTTTGATTTTCTAAATTAATTTCCTCCTCATTAACAGTGAAATATTTTGAGGAGGCCTCTCTAAGAGTGTCTAATGATTCATTGACTGGATTAATATCTGAATTAAATTCCCCAAAGCTCGTTATTTCTTCAAAATTTATTGTTGAAATCAGTTCAGGGTGAACTGCATTATTTTGATTATTAAAAATTGTAACTAAATTTTTTATAATTGTAGCGTCATCGATATCACCAATTTCTGATTGAGTATTATCCATGTTCTCATTAAAATATTTTTCTAACGCGTCCGGTTTTAATTGACACAAATGACAATCCATTAAATCATGGACTGGGCAAGCCTCTTCCAAATCAAATAAGGTAAAATCAAATTCAAAATCAAAGTCAGTTAGAGAATTCATAGTGGTAAAAAATAAAAATCAAACCTGCAAAAATCACAAAACGAAAGAAAGCTGTAAACTAGATCACACAATGTAGGATAAATTTTCAACACTCAAAACATAAAATTTAGGAGTAGGATAACTAGGGATTTGCAGTCTAAAAGGCACGAAAACACAATTACACAAGAGAATTCACCGCAGACACTTAGAAGCACGATAGGAACTGGCGTACAAGAAATACGACTTTCAACTGACGGTTGTAAACTCGAACTGACGGTACATGTAAACTCGAAACTGCCGCTTTATATTCTCGTGATTCTACTGCAATATTCAGTCTTTGTCATTTGATTCAGTCTAGATTGTTTTGTATCAAAATGTCGTGTGTGCCAAACGAACTAACAACTTCAGTTGAAGTACAAATATCCGAAAAAATGTGGTGTATACCGGAGAAACCAACAACTTCAGTAGAAGTACCAATATCACCCAAAATGTGGTGTTCACAGGAGGAACCAGGAACATCTGCCGAAATACCAATGTCTCCCAAAAACTTCAGCCGGAGTATCCATGACTCCACATCGACAACAGCAGTTGATGTCACCAGAGCTTACACCAACAGAAACATCACCCCCAGCATCAGCTCCATCAGAATGGTCAGAAACTGTGGATGAGGTCGTGCTAAGACTTCTGCACGATTTAGAACTTTTATTTGGTATAAAGGTGCAATGGACCTATTCAAATTGATATTGTGCCGCTAGTGTCAATCCCAATAAGTGCCAAGAGAAAACAACCCAAAAGGTTGTGCAAAAGACCGTTCAATTATAAATATAATTTTTAGTTTTAGGAGCAGAAGACTATTATAATTTATAGTGTTAAATGTAAATGACCATTATAATACAATACAAAGTGCAAAAGGTAATTTTAAATATATTTTTTAGTAATATTAATTCGATGTATAATAAATATTCTTAAATTTTATTTTGTTTCTTTTTTTTGCGTCCGCATTTAATTGGTAATAAAACGTACTAAGGAGCATCAAATATGGAAGTGTGTGGGGCTAAAAAAATTATGTATGATAATAATATTCTATATTATGTGTTTAAACAAAATTAATTATATTTTCTTATATTTTATTAATAATTAAATTGTCTTGTGATAAATCTACTTCTATTTTTTTTTTCATTTAACAAGTTTTATAACAATTTTTATAATCCTATAATATTTTTATAATCATATAATATTTTTACATTAGCCAAGGCACAATGCCAAGGACTTAAATTTTTATGAAAATAACATTCTGGAATTTTCTTAAATTTGCGTAGTTTGGGTTCCTCGTTGACTGGAATGATGATCAGCTCTGGTGTGAAAATTTTTCTTAAAAAGTTTGTCTTTGTAATGCCTTTGACGTAGATCTTCGGATTACTATATGTCTTTACAATATTCTTGAGTATTTCTTCTATTTCATTTAATTCTATATATCTAACGTCCCATTCCAACCCATGATATTCTTTAGACCAATCAACTATTTCTTGATCCTTGGCAGATAACATGGTTCTTTTAAATGGTGACTTAAAAAGAAAATTAGACCAGCGTACACCATCGTAGATAGCAAGCTCCTTTGAGACCAAGTCAAAATAGACAATTATAATCTTGAATGTCCACGAATAGTTCTGAATAGCACTCGACCATGATTAATCTCCTACTATTAATTGTAAAGGTTATTCTGCAATTTTATTTTTAAAATAACTTTTGTCCACTAAATGGTTTCTAATGTTTTTTTATACTTCACTGCATATTCTAGAAAAAAACTCCTAGGTAATTTTTTGTTACTGCATATATTTACAAGTCCTCCACCATAATCCCATCATTCTATCCTTTTCAAAATGTATTGTATCTTTTTTTTTTTTGCTTAACTTTATTCAAAATTACTTTTGTCCACTAAATGGTTTTCAATTTTTTTCTCTTCAGTTTTATTACACACTACACAAGTTTCAGGGGCACTGAAATGAAAAAGATTGTCATTGCACAATGTACAGCGCAAGTCTTTTTCACAACATTCCATTGCTCTTTTGTAATGTGTAGACACAAAACTGTGTTTGCCAAGGGGTGCAAATAATAGCATCGTAAGCACAAACTATAAGCACCACCAAACGAAGACATTATGACGACATAATCTTGAAAAACACAAACTTCGCGGCGTAGATAATTTGGTTCAACAGCATCACTAGCACTTATTTTTTTAATATTTACTAGACCTTTTTAACCACAACCGGCATCAAAGAAATTATGTATCCCCTCATCTTCATTATCGTCTTGAACCTCTTCAAAATTGTTTTTATCTAGATCGGCTAACCATGCTTGTTTAACGTCGAAAATGTTTTTTCCTCCCACCATGAAATAGAGTATTTCATCTTCGTACATTGAAGACATTTTTTCCAAGTGCTCAAAATGTAGATCACTTGATTCTTGCAAAACAACGTGGCGACAACTCATTTTAATTAATATATATTTTTTAATTTCGTTACTTTTAAAAATACTGATACTACAGTAAGAATGAATTGCTCTGTTGGCTGCTAACACTTAAATAAAACATCTCCCTCCGGATGCACACGTAAGAGTGGGGAAGACCAATCAGAATCAAGCAGAGTCAAGTAAGCGTGGCAGGGACAGGCGCGGGAAGTGGGAGACCAATGAAAAAAGTGGTGGGGGGAGCGAGACTAACCCCCCCAATCCCCTCTACTTGTTTAATAGAAATAATTTTCGTTATTGGGCAAAGGAAAATCAAAGATTAGTAAGAGAAGGTGCCTTCCAGGAACGTTTTGGAGTTAATGTTTGGTTAGGCGTTGTAGGACTAAGCGTTATTGGTCCAATATTATTCCATCAGCCTTTAACTGGCGAGATGTATTTGGACTTTCTCGAAAATGAAATTGAACATTTTATAAATAATTTGCAGCAAAATGATGATTTAGTTTACCAACAAGATGGCGCCCCTGCTCATAATTCAAGAATTGTTGCAAATTACTTGAATGAACGATTTGGTGAGAACTGGTTGGGAACCAATGGACCAATTCGATGGCCAGCGAGGTCGCCTGACCTAACCCCGCTTGATTTTTCTATATGGGGTCATCTGAAAGAAAAAGTGTATGCAACTCCTGTAATATCGTTGGAAATGTAAGAAAATAGAATAAGACGAGCCGTTGAGCGTATCTCAGAACAGCATTTACGAAACCTGCTCGCGGAAAATGTTGAGAGAGTTACACTATGCCAAGAACAAGGCGGACAGCGCATAGAACATTTAATTGAGTGACTTTTGTATTAATTGTGAAAGTTTGATTTTAAATTAGCATTAAACCCAATAAAAACCCCCATATTTGTTTATTATTTCTACCTATAATTCAAAAATATCTTCGGTGTTAGAAAATGGCCGCCATATTGAATTTTGAACAAAAGCTTCCTGGTCCTCCATTTCGAAAAAAAATCAACTTGATATGTGATGATGTGATATGTCAATGTAAAGGGAATTCTAAGTTCTATCAAACTGTGTGAAAAAATATACAGGGTTCTTTTTAAACTTCTTGACTTAGGTCTAGGTATTTCCGGAAAAACCGAAAGCCTACCGGTAAATACTTGTGAATTTTTCTCGATTTCCGAAAATAAGACAGCAAAAATCATAAAATGTCAAAATAATACAAAATTGCTTATCAATAAAAAATATTCCGAAATTTACTGATTAATAATATGTGTGTGTGGGTGTGTGTGTTTCATGTTATGTATTACGAAAAATGTATATCGGCAGAGTTTCGTCAATTTTTTCTCAAACAAAAAGCAAAAATACGGTTTGTTATGCGGTTTTGTTTTTGTTTTTTGTTTTTCTCAGTGTAAAAATGTAACGAAAGTTATCAGAAATGTCGATACAAAACAGTACTTTTGACGTTTCTGGTTAAATCTAATGAAAATTATAATGGCATCCCTATGCAATTGTTTCCAACACCTACTTATCTTAGTTAATTCATCTTTCATGTTAACTGCACCGTATCTACTGGTAAAATAAAATTAATACTACTTGAGATTTTTTCTCGCTTTCCTAAAATAAGACAACAGTCACAAAATGTCAAAATAATACAAAATTACTTATCAATAAACAATAAAAAATATTCTAGGATTTTCTGATTAATAATATGTGTGTGTTTGTTTCATGTTATGTATTAGGAAAAATGTGTATCGGCAAGGTTTTCTCAATTTTTTCTGAAACAAAAAGCAAAAATACGGCTTGTTATGCGGTTTCGTGTAGCTAATAAGATATACTTTAATACTAATATTTAATAAATACAACTTTCTATTTAAAATCTTTGAGAAAATTTAAGAAAAAGTTCACATTTTAAAGAAAAAATTAAACTTATCCCATTTTGTGATAAATTAAAAATTTGATTTTAAATTTGATTAAAATCCATTGAAAACCCCATTTTGTTTAATATTTTAATAATTTGTTAAACAAAATTTCATCGGTATCGGGAAACGATCGCCTTATTGAATTTTGAAAAAGCGCTTCCTGGTCCGCCATTTTGAAAAAAAAATATAACTTGTGAAATGTCATTGAAAAGGTAATTCTAAGCTCTATCAAACTATGTAAAATAATATACAGGGTTCCATTTGAAATTCTTAACTTGGTTCTGATATCGGAAAAACTGGCAGTAATATTCAATTGTTTTTTCATGAAAAATATGTGTCTTAATACCATATTTCGTTAACCCAAATATAAATATCCTAACCGAAAAAGCAAATGAATGGCATCGTGTAAAACGATATCGTTGACACCCAGTGATAGATAATATATATATATATATATATATATATATATATATATATATATATATACATATATATATATATATATATATATATATATATATATATATATATATATATATATATATATATATATATATATATATATATATATATATATATATATATATATATATATATATATATATATATATGTATATATATATATATATATATATATATATATATATATATATATATATATATATATATATATATATATATATATATATATGTATATAATATATATATATATATATATATATATATATATATATATATATATATATATATATATATATATATATATATATATATATATATATATATATATATATATATATATATATATATATATATATATATATATATATATATATATATATATATATATATATATATATATATATATATATATATATATATATATATATATATATATATATATATATATATATATATATATATATATATATATATATATATATATATATATATATATATATATATATATATATATATATATATATATATTATATAATTACGATTAATACCAAATAGAAAATCTTTTGAAAAATCAAATATCTGTAACTACCTCTGTTATCAAAAGCTTTAACGAAACCATTCAAAAACTTCAAATTGACGAAAAAACCTTTAATAATGATATTAAAGAAATTCGCGAATCAATTATGGATATTTCCGATCATCTGAAATTTTGTCAATCACAACTCGATATCCTAGACTTGTGCGAATCACTAACAGAAAGCTATTCATTTATCGGAAATACTTTGAACGATGCTATAAACGCTGTTACATTTGCACGTTTAAAAATTTTGCACAGTTTAATCATCACTCCATATGATTTAGTAGACTCATTAAAGCATATATCGCAGTCATTACAGAAGAATAATCTTCCCTTGCCGATATATTATTCAAGCGTAGCTCAATATCTCGACATAATAGAATTAAAGGCATATCAATTAGATACTAGAATAATTTTTGTACTAGAAATACCTTTAGTCGAACCTGAAAAATACACTCTTTATCACTTATATCCTATTCCGATTCTGGATAATCGAACAGGCCTTCATCACATTTTGTCAATAACTAATAAACTAATTGCGCGAAATGATGATTCTTTACTTTATACAACCATCCGCAATAGTCCTGCAAACCACTAGGCAACCGTATGTTCATCTGTTCTAACATCCTGCCATACCCAATTGATACTGATGCAGTCTGCGAGGCTCAGCTTCTGAAGAGACTTGATCATCTACCCAGAACATACCAAGTTTTAGTCATTCTTGCCAAAGACTATAACATTCAAGAAATCAGCCAGAATTTACGGTTGATAGCTGTTGCAGACCCTCTGCCCGTCACAATAAAATGTGGATCCAGAGATATAGAGACTCAGATCATCAACACAAATACTTTGATGAAACTTCAACCCGAGTGTAGTGCCTTCGTCGGGAATACAAGAGTTCGTGCCCAGAAATCAGTTGATGTTTACGACAACATAACCTACAATTACCACCCAGTCAACATCCCGTTTGATTGCTGTAACCATATGCCAGAGAATATTCACTTACCAGATTTGAAGCCTCTGAAGCTAAACAAAATAGATGTAGAGGACCTGAACATAGCCCAGCACAAGCTAAATCAGTATGCCGATCAGCTGGATCAATTGGTAAATCAACCGTTCGTGAAAAAACACATAAGTTGGTTCACGATCCTTATAATAACACTCATTATCGCACTGATTGCCTTATACATCTTTTGCAAATGTCGAAGACGAACACGTAACATCAAGATTGGAGTAGCCACTAGCAACGATGACAATCCACCCTCTCCACCTAAAAGAGGATCTAACGTTATACAATGGAGAAGAATAATTCCCAGAAGGAGACCGAGCATCCGCCTTGGCGACCCGATTGAAGAAAGTGAAGAGATTGAACTCAAACTCAATAAGCAGAGGACCTGAGAGTTGTCACCACGCGTCAACATTCATCTTCATGGGGGAGTTGTTATATCCTTTCTCACGAGCAATGTCACCTTAAAGTACGATGCCCTTGGTTCCCACCGTATCAGATGTCGGTTATCTCAAGGAGACGGCGAGTACCGAGACGCCTCGTCAGCAGAATCTGCCCAGCAAGCAAGTTCCCACTGACGCAGCATTCGTCTTTCATATAAATAGTGTAAATTGTAAATAAAATCATGATTCGTTTTTAAGCTTCTATACTGTTAGTTTAATTTTTGATTTTGTAAATAAAAATATTTTTTAAAAAGTAAATTTTAAGTCGAGAAATATGATATATATATATATATATATATATATATATATATATATATATATATATATATATATATATATATATATATATATATATATATATATATATATATATATATATATATATATATATATATATATATATATATATATATATATATATATATATATATATATATATATATATATATATATATATATATATATATATATATATATATATATATATATATATATATATATATATATATATATATATATATATATATATATATATATATATATATATATATATATATATATATATATATATATATATATATATATATATATATATATATATATATATATATATATATATTTATATTTCTTTTTAAAATTTAAAAAAATATTTTTATTTACAAAATCAAAAATTAAACTAACAGTATAGAAGCTTAAAAACGAATCATGATTTTATTTACAATTTACACTATTTATATGAAAGACGAATGCTGCGTCAGTGGGAACTTGCTTGCTGGGCAGATTCTGCTGACGAGGCGTCTCGGTACTCGCCGTCTCCTTGAGATAACCGACATCCGATACGGTGGGAACCAAGGGCATCGTACTTGAAGGTGACATTGCTCGTGAGAAAGGATATAACAACTCCCCCATTAAGATGAAAGTTGACGCGTGGTGACAACTTTCAGGTCCTCTGCTTATTGAGTTTGAGTTCAATCTCTTCACTTTCTTCAATCGGGTCGCCAAGGCGGATGCTCGGTCTCCTTCTGGGAATTATTCTTCTCCATTGTATAACGTTAGATCCTCTTTTAGGTGGAGAGGGTGGATTGTCATCGTTGCTAGTGGCTACTCCAATCTTGATGTTACGTGTTCGTCTTCGACATTTGCAAAAGATGTATAAGGCAATCAGTGCGATAATGAGTGTTATTATAAGGATCGTGAACCAACTTATGTGTTTTTTCACGAACGGTTGATTTACCAATTGATCCAGCTGATCGGCATACTGATTTAGCTTGTG
>JAUTXW010000001.1:0-155542 GCA_030620095.1 Kuschelorhynchus macadamiae | reverse complement strand
TTTTTTTGTTGCACTTCGTTCGGTTACGGTGTTTGCTCATTGGGGCGGAACTTGTCGCCCCCCGGCCAGCAGCATCCTCTCTAGTAATCGCCGGCAAAACAGCTAATCTATATTCATAGCGGTCGCGCTTCCCGCTCTCCCAACTCTCCCGCCCCCGCCATATGTATGCAGTGACGGCTCTATCTCGGCGGCCATCTGTCGGATTGACCGGGAACCAGCGCAAATGTTGATCGCCCGCGGGGGCGCATCGCGTATTGAAAGATGTTCACTCGTCAATTGTTTTTATTTTTTTAAGGAAATCGTATTTAGTGATATAATACAGGGCGTCACCAAAAATAAATTCGTTCGTGGGGATATTCCATCAACAAAATGCTTCATTGTTAGAAGGCATAGTACTTGTTATCAAATTCTTTATATCTACGAATGACAGAATAATTACAGGGCCCCTAACAATGTTTTCGTTTCAGGATCCCTAGATGCCGTCTGTCGGTCTGTCGGTCTGTCTGTTCGCGGCATAGCTAAAAAACTACTTACCCAATTGACTTCAAATTTTGTTCAAAAATTAAGGGTCATATGGGGATGCCCTGGTAACATTTTGGTCAAAATCCCATATGACAGCCTTGTGAAATGTTTAATAAATTACTACTAAAAAACTAATTATCCAAGGTATCTCAAATTTTGCACAGAAATTAAGTATTATGTAGAAATCAACTGGTAAAATTTTGGTACGAATCGATGATGGCGGAACAAATTGGCGGCTTAATAAATTAAATATAGTACCAAACTAAATTTTAACTGATAAATTCCACTGAGATACAAAAATATACAGGGTGTCCGACGACGAACTGCGGCGATCGATTTCTCAGAAAGTAGGCTTTGGAAAAATTTGAAATTTTGGCAGCTAACTAAAGTCGATGGGGACAATTCGCGCAAAATATTTTCAAGATGGCGGCACTTCCGGTTATGCCGAAAGTAGACGTCGACTTTCTTTTTTAAATAGAACACCCTGCATATTATGGAATTTTTGGATTCCTCGAAAGATTCTAGGTATATTTCATGTATAATATCCTATACCTAAGTTGAACTGTTTTTGAGATATTTTGAATTTTATGTAAAAAATGACGTTTGCGGGTCTAGACATAACTATAAATATCTCCTTATCGAAGTCTCTATTATTTATTTGCGGGTAGCTTTCTTGTCCAAAAGGATCTACTTTAGTGGCCTGTGCTGATATTTTTATAATAAATAAATATAGGCTGATCAAAAACTGACATTATAAATATACTTTAAAAAATCGTTAAAAGTTACTTTTTTCAAATGGCAACCTCCAATTTTTATAATTTTATCTTATTTAATACTTAAAATAAGGGTGACTTTGTATAAAGTTGTCTATTCTAAAAATTCGTAGTTTTTGAGTTATTGACGATTTAATATTTTTTATTCTAATAATGCCAGACGGCTTCTAAGTATTCTTGTTAGTTGGCCATGATAGGGACGCCTGGCGAGAACAAAACCAATTGGTTACTATAGAAACGTAATATTTATTGTCGTTTGACAATTACCTACTAAAATATTATTTATTTATTATAGTAATTATAATAATTATTAAACTAATAATCATGCTGGGGCGATTAAATTACACACACGAGGATTATTTGAATTTGTTTATTATCTATGGGGAATCTAACAGAGTTTTAACAAGATATTTGCCAGATTTTTGCTGATAGATATCCAGATAAACAGAAACCGTCACCGAACAGCGTTAAACAAATGTCGGAAAACTATAAAAATTTTGGAAACGTCAAGGCAAAAATTAATAAGCGGAAGCCCACTGTTGATAATGAAAATGTCGAGATTGCAATTCTGGGACATTTTGCAGCATATCCAATGACATCCCTAAGAAACGTGGCAAGATAATCAGGAATCTCGAGAAACTCAGTGCATAGGATTCTGTTAAAACCTTATTTAATAACATTGGTTCAACATCTAAAAGACACTGATTTGCCAAAAAGAGTACAGTTTTGTGAGTTTATTTTAGCAACGTTACAAGATAACTCTAGATTTTTGGACAATATAATTTACACCGATAAAGCAAAATTTACTAAAAATGGCCTTTTCAATAGACACAATTTCCATTTTTGGAGTAATTGGAATCCTTATGCAGTAAGATCGCGGACGTTTCAAGGATCCTGTCAATTTAATGTATTTTGTGCAGTAAGAAACGATGGAATAATAAAACTGAATTTTTACGAAGAAAATTTGAACGGCAAGTTATACATTGCCTAAACACAAGGACTTTTTTAATGAAAAATAATCCATTTAGGTAATATTACAATAATTTTTTTATCAATTTAGCGTCAATCTAAAATTAGATAAATCATCTAGTAAATATTATTACACAAATAAATTAAATTAAATTATTTATACAGGTCACACTACACTACTTCATACAAATACTGGTCCACATACCGTAACACATCATATCTAAAAAAATATATCATCCCAAGTTTTATAGAAAAGTTATCTTTAGTTAAATATTTACAAGCTATTTATACAGGGTATTTTAGAAAGTCATATAACACTAAACCTTTTTTTTTATTGAGCACTCTTCAGATTAAATTAATTGAATTTTGATGTATTTTGTTTCTTTTTAAATCAATAAATCGATGAATATTATCAAAGCATTTCTTTCCGTAAAATTATATCTATAAACTTTTGTAGGAGAAAGATATCTGAATATTCTTGAAGAGTTGGCAACGAATATTTAAGTAATTTACCTTTGGCAGAACATAGTCAAATTTTCTACCAACACGATGGCGCCCCACCACATAGAACCGTTGCAGTTACTAACTTTTTACAAGCTATGTCTTACGACAAGTGGGTTGCCAACAATAGACCTTTCCTGTGGCCTCCTCGTTCCCCCGATCCGACAGCCTTAGACTATTTTATATGGAGAACGATAAAAGGAATCGTTTATTTTAATCCAGTAACAACGAAAGGGGACTGTATGGCAAGGGTAAGGGATGCGTTCGAAAGTTTATTTCCAGCTTCAATTACAGCGGCCACCCACGAGGGATTTATTTGGAAATGCGAAAAATACAGAAGTGCAAGGTGGACATTAATGGGAATAGGCTTTCTTTAATTAATTTTTGTCTTCACGGTTTCAACATTTTTATAGTTTTCCAACATTTGTTTAACGCTGTTCGGTGACGGTTTCTGTTAATCTGGATATCTATCAGCAATTATCTAGCATGTTTTTGTTAAAACTCTATCAGATTCCCCGTAGATAATAAACAAATTCTAATAATCCTCGTGTGTGTAATTTAATCGCCCCGGCATGATTATTAGTTTAATAATTATTATAATTACTATAATAAATAAATAATATTTTAGTAGGTAATTGTCAAACGACAACAAATCTTACGTTTCTATAGTAACCAATTGGTTTTGTTCTCTCCAGACCCCCCTTCATGGCCAACGAAGAAGAAAACTTAGAAGCTGTCTGGTATTAGTAGAAAAAAAAATGTTAAATCGTCAATAACTCAAAAACTACAAATTTTTGGAATAGATAACTTTATACAAAGTCAGCCTTATTTTAAGTGTTAAATAAGACAAAATTATAAAATTTGGGGGTTTCCATTTGAAAAAAGTAACTTTTAACGATTGTTTAAAGTATATTTATAATGTTAGTTTTTGATCACTCTATATTTATTCATTATAAAAATATCAGCACAGGCCACTAAAGTGTACCCTGTTGGACAAGGAAGCCAACCCCAAGTAAATAATCGAGACTTCGATAAGCAGATATTTATAGTTATGTCTAGATCTGTCAACGTCATTTTTTACATAAAATTTAAAATATCTCAAAAACAGTTGAACTTAAGTATAGGATATTATACATGAAATATACCTAGAATTTTTCGAGGAATCCAAAAATTCGATTATATACAGGGTATTCCATTTAAAATAAGAAAGTTGACGTCTACATCCGGTATAACCGGAAGTGCCGCCATCTTGAAAATATCCCTCCATCGACTTTAGTTAGCTGCCAAAATTTCAAAATTTTTCCAAAGCCTACTTTTTGAGAAATCGATCGCCGCAGTTCGTCGTGGGACACCCTTTATAAATGAAATTAAAGCTAATGTGGTTGGTAAGAAACATGCTATCAATAAGACGTTTAAAACTGTACTTTCCCTTCTGTTTAAATCCTTTAGTAAATATAATAAACAGCTGCTTGTAGAAAATATCTTTCCCAACGTATGGAAAAAAGCTGTAATAAAACCGCTGGCAAAAGTTGCTGATCCTAAAAACTTTTCAGCTCTCAGACCAGTTAGCATACTTTCGATTCTACCTAAAATTATAAAAAAAACATATTTAGAACCAGATATGCAGCTACGCAAATGAATTCAAAATAATTCCCGACTGTCAGTCACGATTTCGCAAACATCATAGTACCTCCACTACTCTTGCAAAATATTCTCAATATCATAAGGTTTAATGAAGACAATGGACATAACACGCTTTTAGCAAAGTGGGACTTCAGTAGGGCTTTTGACGCAATAAATCAGACATTATTGTTAGCGAAACTTCACTATTTTGGTTTTTCGATAAACCCGGTAAAGTTTCTAGAACATTATTTGAAAGATAGAATGCAATGTGTTGCAGCTAAAAAGAATGATATGAAAAAATCAGAATATATTTCAATATATGCTGGGGTTCCGCAGGGCTCAATACTGGATCCACTTCTGTTTTCTCTCTGTACAGCGGATACTAACAGCTCTTTGACCTATTCCAAAATACAACAGTATGCGGATGATTCTCAGGTATATATGTCCTCTCCTACAGACAATCTCAACATATCACAAGAAGGATTTAATACCGATTTAAATATTATATATATATATATATATATATATATATATATATATATATATATATATATATATATATATATATATATATATATATATATATATATATATATATATATATATATATATATATATATATATATATATATATATATATATATATATATATATATATATATATATATATATATATATATATATATATATATGCTGAGGAACATAATCTTAAAATGAACGCTCAAAAATCACATATTCTAATTGTTGGTTCGGATAAAACGAACGAACAGGCAATTAAAGATAATTTAAACCTTAAAGTCCAAGATACAACAATACCTGTAACGAATGAAGCCAAAAATCTCGGTATTATATTTGACTCATCGTTGCAGTTCGGTTCGCATGTTAAAAAGAAGCTTTAAATCGCCTATATGCGTCTTAAAAAAATCTATGGCCTCAAACGATTACTTCCACCCAAAACAAAATATTACTTGTGTGACAGTTTTAATACTGTCTTTGTTGGACTATGGAAATATTGTCTATAGCGACTCTTTAACGATGCAAGTGGCAAACACGATACAAAAATTACAGAATTCTTGCATGCGGTTTGCTTACGATACACCATTTAGTGCATTAAAGATTTTAGTGTCATCGAAATATTACACTTCGTAAAGTTAAGTTTCAATATTTTCTAAGGAGGCCATGATTTAAAGTAATGTTAGCTCTCAATACTTTTCTAAGGAGGCCTTGATTTATCTGTAACAAAATTGGATTTTGACTTTGACGTTAAGTTAAATAGTTGAAAGTATCAAAGCTGTGTTTTAATAAGTAGTAAGTACGCTTTCATCCCAATAAAATCATAAATCTGACACATAAATTGTCAAAACCTATAGAAATGCCGGCCATTCCGTACTGAAATGAAGAAAAGGTTGACATGTTAGCTCTGTACTTTCAATCATACAGAAACGGCGACGTTACCTCAGCAAGGTATTTGGAGATGTACCCCGAACGACGGCAGCCTCATAAAACCCAATTCAGGAAAATCGTAGTTAATTTAATTAACCATGGTGCCTTCGAGCAACCTAGAAGCGGATACAATAACAATGAAAATCGAGACAGAAACATTTTACAAACTATCCACGAAAACCCTAGTGCATCGGTAAGAACTGTAGAAAAGGAAACTAATGTGCCAAAATCAACAGTACAGAGAGTTTTAAAAAAGAATAAGTACCATCCATACAAACCTGTACTAGTACAAGGACTTAAGGAAACTGATTTTCCAAGACGACTACAGCTCTGTGAGTGGTATACTAGGAGATGTAATGAAAATCCTGATTTTCTAAATCATGTCTTGTGGTCCGATGAGAGCAGGTTCACGAATTGTGGAGTCTTTAATAGGCACAACCGTAATCATTGGGGTGTGCAAAATCCTCACGAAGTGGCAGAGAGACGTCGACAGATCAGATTTGGAAGTAGCGTTTGGTGTGGGATCATTGGTAAGTTAATTTAACCAATCTTTTTTAAATAGGCACCAAATGATGGTAAAATGATAATATTTTTTTTTTCGTTTAGTTCTTTAATGATACTAAAAGAGTATAATCTAATAAAAAAAAAGTAAAACGTTCTACTCTAGTCAGTCAACTTACTTTTTATTCAATCATTTTGTATTGTAGATTCGAAGAACCTATAAAAATAGAATTGGGTTCTATAAATTTATTAACACTTTATCTAAATTTCCTGCAGATTTAGCTAATTCTCTAAAATTATCTTGATTGTCTGAATTTAATGATTTATTATTACCCGGGAAGCCTAGTTCTTGCCTTATGAAAAAAATACCATATTAATTAAATGTCGAATTATTTTTCGATTTTCATTACGATTTATAGAAAGGCGTTCAGCTGTATTTCCGAATAATTTAAATTTTAAAGCGCAAGGGGTTTGTTCTTTTGATATTTTATGTTTTATTAAGGCACGGTGTACTTCTTTAAGATTATTTTATCACTGAAATAAATTGATTTAGTATTTCCGAAATTAATATGCAATACCAACAAAATAATTTATTTCGGCTATTACTTCCCGCTAACCAAATATGTTTTTCTTTTTCATATATAAATGAATAAAGCTGAATAGGTTTCAACTGTATACAAGCTCATTCATTACGGGATGTTTCGATAATTATTTTTGAAAAGAAAATATCTACTTTTTAATAAAGATAATTATCCCTTTACAATTTATAGTTTCTAGTACCACCCGGCCGACCCTGCCGACTGTTGAGCTCCTATTTATAAATTATTAATCATTTCAGGAAATCGACTTACTGGACCATTTTTGTTTGACTAGAACATAAACGGGCAGAGGTACCTAGAGCTTTTGCGAAAACAGGTTGTACCAGCCTTACGAGCTATTCTAACGGAAGATGAATTAAGAAGAACTTCGTTTCAACAAGACGGATGTCCGGCTCACAATACCATTCAAGTCAGGAACTTCTTAAGAGAGCAGTTTGACGAAAGAATAATTTCTTTAAATGGTCCAATATCTTGGCCTCCTAGATCCCCTGACCTGTCGCCCTTGGATTTTTACTTCTGGGGTCACACGAAGAATGAAATCTATGAATTTGATCCCCCCGTGACCATAGAAATCCTGAGACAAAGAATTCTGGACACATTTAGAAATATTAACCGAAATACACTTACCAGGGTTATACGAAAAACAGTCACCAATTGTCAAAAATGTCTCGATGCAAATGGACGTCATTTTGCAGATTTGTAAATTAATGTTACCCACTTACAAAGTAGTTAAAGCTCATTTAGATTTTTTAAGTCACTATTTACGTTCATGTTGTATTGAAAATTCAATGCGTTCAATACATTACTTACTTATTAATGTAATCTTGTGACATATAAATCATGGCCTCCTTTAAAAACATTGAAACCTAATTTACGAGGTGAGATATTTTGATGACACTAAAATCTCTAATGCACTTGTGAAATATCACTAGACTGGAAATTTTAGGCTCATTCCAAAAATCGAAAAATCCAATATGGCGGTCATAAGAAAAATGAAAGTTGAGGCGGGTTGCCGGTTAACAAAAAACGATTAAAACGTGTCGTATACGCCATTTTATTTGTCTTAAAAATGTGTCCGAATAATTTCACATTTTGACAACTTTCAAATTTACCGTTCTGGATATACTGGCGAAAAACGAAATCCGCCATTTTCGATTTTTCGCCGATAGCCAGAGATCGAATGCAATAAGTTTCCTCTAAAATTTTCCCCATTTAACCTTTGCTGTAGGTAAAATAGGAGCCGAGATACCTATATAGAGAAGCGATATATATATATATATATATATATATATATATATTTAGGGACATACTGTTTATATATATATATATATATATATATATATATATATATATATATATATATATATATATTGTAGTCTGGGATGCCTCCTGTGTGTCTTTTTTGGTTGCTGTCACTTATACATAAAAAGTTGTTAAAAACAAATTTTTTAAAGTGATGTTGATGTGCGGGCGGATCTACTAGTAATTAATTTATATTTTTGAAATATTTTTTTTTCCTAATCGGTTAAAACTATATTATTAGTAATTTTTTTAGGGTTTTTATGTATTTTCTAGTATTTTATATCTAATTATTATTAAATTCATTAAATATCACGCGCTTGCACAACATTAGCCCTATCTTGGGCTATTGGCATCGGTTTTTTATAATCGCTGTGCAATGTGCTTTGTCAACTGTTAGCTACATAATCAATTTATATACAAAATGTTGTAATTATTACCTTGACAAATAAATGAATTTGAATTTGAATTTGAAAAATTCACCATGAAAAAACTACCTAATGGACTGACTTCAAATTGTGTGCCATAACTAATTGTGGTATTGAGATGAATTAGTAAAACTGTGGTGCAAATTCAAGATGACAAACAAATAAAATATTTGTAGTCGTAAAAAAATCACCCTCTCATGTTTTGCATATTTTCAGGTTTTAGCGTCCCTAGATGCCAAAAAATACGTTTATGAAATCCATCGGTCCGACTGTCTGTCTGTCAGTTCGCGGCGTAGCTTAAAATCTACTCAATCAGAGTAACTTCAAATTTTAGACAAGCGTTAACGGTCATATGAAGATGACCTAGTGATATTTTGGTTGAAATCCAATATGCCGCAACAAAATGGCGGCCTAGTGAAACGTTAAAAAAATTATTTGTTTATTTATTTTTATTTTAATTTTTACTTAGTTTAAATTTTGCTAGTTAATTCTTACATAATAATCAATTTTTGAGCAACTTTTGAAATAAATTGGATAAGTACTTTTTTAGTAACAAATTTTATAACACTTCACTAGGCCGCCGTTTTGTTTTATCCTATTGGATTTTTACCAAAATTTAAACTCAATCAGATCTGCGGACCCCGGCACATAAAGATCTGAAAAAAATCTCGGAGGGTGATTTTTTCACGATTAAAATTCTTCTCTTTTCCAAGGAAAGTAAAATTCTCAAACTGAAATCGAATCTGACATCTAGACTAGGCGTAATATTCCGCAACTTCAACTGAATTCTGCCTACATTCACCAAACATCAAAATCACATCGATTTTTTCACTTTTTGTGTAACCTGCAGTATTTATAATTGAATGCTTAATTTTTTTATGAAGCCACTATAATTATTTCTACTTAAGTATACTTCAGTAAAAACGTGTCTAATAATGGAGGCAAACGTCAAAATTTTAGGTAATGTTTTGTTTCAAAACCGCCTTGATATTTTTGTTTCATAACTTCTCGGTCTCTAGCCTACTAGGCTTTTCCAAACTGTCAGTATTGTTATATTTACATTTTTCTCTATAGCCATAGCCACATCATCAACTGTTTGGAATCATGGGTAACTAGATGAAGTCATGACTAAGCATTCATCATTATGTTGTATGTAATAATGGGTAATAATATTTTCGATTATTTTGGGAGAGTGAGTTAAAACAATATTATTCCATTTAAAAAATTATGTAAACATAAAAATCGGGATTGTGCTGATTTCAAAATTGCATAAAAACGTTCTTAAGGTCAGCCAAGGCCAACTTGTATTTTTCCCGTACTACTTGATCACGAATGAACCAATTTTGGGGATTTATTATCATTGCATCCTAGATATAAAAAAACAAAAATGATAATAACAGTTATTCGATCGGTCAAAAATTAACAAAAAAAGGGGCATTATACTCAGAATGCAATTTTCTATCGATATAAGCAAAAATACATAGGGTTTCACAGTTGAAAATCGAAAGTTGAGGTCATTTCCGGTCAAACCGGAAGTGGCTTGAAACAAATGAATACGTCAAAAAATTCAAATTTGTGTCTCATGTTCCCATGCCAAATTTCAAAAAAACAAAAAAGTTATAAGAGTAAGCCGCTTCTGAGGGACACCCGGTATACGCAGTAGCACTATGATTTTGTCATAACTTTTTTTTTCGAAACGGTTTAGATTTAATTCCAGCCTAGAAATACAGAATCTTCACTTACTACCTGCTAAGTCCCACACAACTTGTCTAAAAAAGGAAAAACATAACCTCATATTTCACAATGTGCAAAATAAAAATGTAAAATGATATGCAAAATAAAAGCAAAAATATGTCTTTAAAACATCTTGATTTATTAACAACAAAACCCGTACGATAAGTGAGAGTGTATATTAGAATAATATACTGACAACATAGCATTTTGACTAAAGTAATTTGATAATGACTTAACCATAACAATTTTTTACTGATTTCCCTATATGATGTCCCCATCGTAACTTCCGATCAATTTCTAAACCTAACATTATTGAGGAAATGGAAGGTGTAATTTCCTAAAGTAAAAAGTTGTCATTATTTTGTTTTTTATTTCAAAATACAACAAAATTTATTTTACCTTGATCTATAATCAAACAATTATTTTTAGATCATAACCTTATACCATTACAAACCAAATTTGCTGTTTTTTTAAGAGATACTACACTTTTTTCCACTACTACAATGTTGTTTGTTTCATCTGCGTATGATATGACAGAAATACCGGTCGAGATATTTTTTATATAGGCAAATGAGGTCATTAGAAGAAGATATAGCAACGGTCCACGAACTGAACCCTGCGAAACACTCAAATCTACGGTTATTAAGCCTCTCTCATTCCATTTACCAAAACACACTGTTGTCGCCCACTCAAGTAAGACTCCATGAGCCTTCCTGTCAGTAGTCCAACAGTAGCTCATGGTTGACTATATCAAATGCTCGAGAGACATCCACAAATAAACCCAATACATGAAGTTGTTTATCAATTCCATCGACGACTGTCGTCTGAATTCACAAAGGACACTTTCAGTACGGCGGGAGAAACACTAATAATATTACTTTTATTAAAAAACTGATGTTTCCAAATTCAATTCAAAAATGTTTGATTTATTTGTTAACATACAAAATGCAGGGTGTTAGGGGTTTGACTACACATATTTAACATAGCCATAGCATAACACAGTATGAACGATTTTAAACAAAATATTCTTATAAACCACAAGTTAATTGGAGAGGGTTTTCGATATATTTAATTTTAAAATGTTTCATTTTGGAGAAGGTTTCAATTAATTCCCAGACAACATGGCAACATTGCTTGGACATCAATGTTATGACAATCTCCTCACCTGTGTTATAGTAAAAACCTATTATTAAAAGCGCTTAGATTATTTATTTGTATAGTTTTTATCTGCGCAACCCTAATTAGTTTCCTAATTAGTTTCCAAAAAATAATAAAGAATATGGACTTACCAAGCATATTAATTTATAACATTGTAGGTAATTCACACACTAAAACAAAGTATTTTAAAAACTTAAAGTAAATGCTGAAAATGACTACCGCCACTATTTAAACACGCACGAATACGACGAGGCCAATTTTTTTGAACAGATTCAAGAACGTTAGGTCTTTGTCTAATTTGTTCCGCTGCAGCAAAAATACGGTTTCTAAGGTCTTCTTCATTTTCAATTTCAACCCTATTATACACTATAATGTCTTCATGGAGCCCCAAAAATAAAAATCGAGGGGGTTTAGGTCTGGTGACCTCGGGGGTCATTTTCTAGGTTATGGAGCATTTCGACCTACACACCTATTATCAAACGTATTATCCGGATGTTGTAACAGATTCCAGGGACTGGCTCGCTGACCTAAAGGAATATCTTCTAAAAGAGCAGGCAAGTCATTAGTTAAAAATTGGAGGTGTACCTCACAAGAGTCTGGGGGACAGATTTGTAGGAGGTCCGAGTATACACGATTGGCATCGACAACGCATGTAACGCTCTTGTGTCGTTATATTTTAGTGCTTTAAATATTTTTAAATAAATTGAATTAGATTTGCTTTTATAATTTAGTTTTGGGCAGAGTGATTAACCATTCTGAGGTGCGTAATATTATTATACCTAAAATGCTTTCAGTTTTAGTTACAAACATTTAGGTTTAATTAATATTATTTCTAGGAGAAACACGGTCAAACAGTGTAAAGGTTTGATTGCATAATAATTGAAGGCATAGTGTATACCATAGGGGTGAGTGAAAAAACCTAAATTATGGATGACCATCATGATTTAAAGATATTTAGAAAATCGTTGAGGGTGCATAAAAATGTAAAAATTATAGAAGGAATCCTTTTGTTTGGTTTTTAAATATATTTGTTTGCATTTTAGGAAAAATTCCAAAGAATTTAAGTGATTTAAGCCACCGACATAAGACAGCAAAGAAAGTTTGTATTGATAATACGTCAGTTTTAACAAATGAAGATCTGAAGATGGAACTTGGACCGTGCCCTTTTTTCAAAAAAATGACTGCAATAAAAACATAAAAACAAATTCCCTTCTTACTTTGCGGACACACATTTTGCTCTAATTCGGGCATGATGCTATACCTATTATGAATGATCGAAGTTAAAATCTGTCCCCCTGCCTTAATTTATCAAATTTTTATAAGAAATTCCAAATCATTTTTCTGATATCGCCTTGTTAAAAATATTAATAAATAGACATTATTCTACTACTTTTAAATTTAATTGTGTCGTTACATTTCGTTTTTTTTTATTATACTACTTGTCAAAAGTATTAATAGATACACTTATTTTACTTTTTCTTTGCAAAAAGTAGTTAAAACGGCTATTTCCCTCGTATGGTGCATGGCCATGCACACAACATATCAACAAAATTTACCACTAGCACCCTGACTACAAGAGAATGATCGACCTATTTCGGAGCTCCCACAAATCTGGTCCCCAGACTCTTGTGTATGCCTCTCCTGTTAAACGCCTTGGTAGCTCAAAAGGTCCGATTAACCGATTGTGTATTATTCCAGCCCAAATATTTATTGAAAAACTGTTACTGAAATCGGCTTTGTTGAATAGGGTGTGGATTTTCTTGCCTAAAGATAAAAAATTAAAACAACATTCATTGGTTGTCAGTATGTTTAAAGTAAAATTGTCGTGTTCTTAGTTAGTGATCTAAAGTCAAAGCCTGTACTCGCTGCATATAATAAGGGAACAGAAGGTTTTCACGAAGAATACAATGCATGGTCCAATTAGAAAATCCAACAAAAGTAGTTAAAACGGCTATTTCCCTCGCAAGGTGCATGGCCATGCACACAACATATCAGCAAAATTTACCACTAGCACCCTGACTACAAGAGAATTATCGACCTATTCCGGAGCTCCCACAAATATGTTCCCCAGACTCTTGTGTATGCCTCTCCTGTTAAACGCCTTGGTAGCTCAAAAAGTCCGATTAACCGATTGTGTATTATTCCAGCCTAAATATTTATTGAAAAACTGTTACTGAAATCGGCCTTGTCGAATCGGGTGTGGATTTTCTTGCCTAAAGATAAAAAAGTAAAACAACATTCACCGGTTGTCAGTATGTTTAAAGTAAAATTTTCGTGTTCTTGCTTTTTTCGGAGAAACCACCGGCAAAATTCTTTTCTTCGGGGTTAGTGATCTAAAGTCAAAGCCTGTACTCGCTGCATATAATAAGGGAACAGAAGGTTTTCACGAAGAATACAATGCATGATCCAATTAGAAAATCCAAATTGACGCAAGATTTTCTGAGTGCTCAAATCAGGGTTTGCCTCCACTAGGGCTATATATTCCTCGTTTTCGGGTGTTACTTGCCTTTCAGACCCCCGATTAGTTTGACGGACGTTTACACTTCCCGTATATACAACTTTTTGTAAAACGGCCACAAATGTTCTGCCATTAGGATATCTCTTGTAAGGATATCTTTCCCGGTATGTTTGGGACGCCAAATGAGCATTCCGTCTACACTCTCCATAAATAAGTAACATGTCTGCATATTCAATATTCGTATACATTTTTAAAGAGTTTTTAAATGCCCACTATGTATTAAAACGAATACGGAAAAAATTAGGGTGAAAGAGCCAAAAAACAAGACAACTGCAACTGATATGTTTGCGAATTGTTCGATGAAGCCTGCTCGTTTCTGTACGGGGGGCAGTGTTGCCGTTTTTAAATAAGCATTCCATGGGAAAATAAAACAATTTATTCGTTTTTTATTTTTTAAATTTAGGTCGTTCAGATATTTTACTAAGAAATAATTTGTAAGCGTAGAAAATCATTTAATTAATTGTTTACATAATAAAATTAATAAATAAAACAAAATACAACTTTAAGGCCGTTATTCTCAAAACCAATAAGGAATTGACCCTATGTTATTTAAGCATTTTTTAATCAAAATATGCCGTACTATCACGTGTTAAAATATCACGTGTTAAAATATTTGTAGTCAAACCTCTAACACCCTGTATAATGGCTTCACAGTTGCCCATTTTAAGTGTTCAGGGAATATTCAATTAATTCAACAATTTATTTGATATGCCATCATGTCCTGTGGCATCTGAGTTCTTTAGGTTTTTAATTAAAGTTAAAACATCTTGTTTACATATGGGTGACATAAACCATGTATTTATACAAGATGGCACACAGTTATAAACAAATGCCTTGTCAATATTATTACTATGGAGTACATGAGTGAAACGATGATTAAAATTACTTGCAACTACTTTATTCTAGGTGAATACATTCTTACCCTCCAGCGTACATATTCGTAACAATGGTACACCATTAAGATAAGGACATAACGGAAAATTAAAATCCAGCTAAACTAACAACATTAATTGCATTCGGGATCCGTTAATTGGCCGTGCTTGTTTCGGTGGCAGAAAACAAGCACAGCCGAGCGCCGGCAAGTACATCATCAATGAAAGGGTAAAGTCTCGTGACCAAGCGGTGGCGGCGGAGAAGCAACGGGACCGCGCGGCGGCGGCGGGGCGAGTGGGGGGTAATTAATTAAAGGGAATAAGGTGTCGGGACTTGTTGATTAGCCCGGCTGCGGAATGTTTGTTCGAGCGCAAATGTAGTTGTCGGGTTTTCAAGAGATCTCGAGTATAATGCTGAACTGAATTTATAGTTCGGAAAGTTTCATGAGAGCGGAGAACTTATTCAGAATATGCATATTTATTTTCTAATAAGTAAGATCCCAAGTGACCACCAACATTTATGTGACATTTAAAAAAAAATAAAAAAGAGAACAATGTTATATATTTTTTCTGTGCTAAAAAACGATCTCTTATTACAACAAATTTGATGTGCCTTAATTGGAACCTCAATATTTCGTTCATGTGATATATATTATCTTCCAAATTGATTTCAAAAATGTATTTTTTTTTTTGTAACAAACCGATATTTTTGCTATATTCTTTAAACACATGAGCAGCATGTATATTATATCCTTGACTTTCAGCCATAGATGTTTTAAAAAACCCGCATTCAATATGTTGAAATACTATTGCCTCTCCCGATTCGAGAAGCGTGCTACCGCGATCATTTGGATTGGTTTTTGAGACAGTGGCGGCCCTTCCATAGGGTCATTTAGTCAATGACCCCCCAAAAATATTTCAGAAAATAAATTATTTGTTTAACCGTCCCTCCTAATAGTTGTAATAAAACGCAAACCTTGGGAAAAGTTAAATACGCTACACTATTAGCCGCGCGCAGCGTTAAGTAAGATTCAGTTCAAATAATATATACTAGGCTATTAAGTGGTACCTTTTGGTAAAACTTCGTCCCACCTTACATATGAATTTTAAGTAGCTACAAGCTCTTGTTAAAATTCATAAGGCCACTTGCATCTTATTGGCTAATAGATTCACTTTCATTACTTCATTACATTTAATGGAAACAAGGTGGCACAAATGCATTGAATTAATTATTGAAATTTGAAATTTAATATTAATAAAGATGTACAGTATAAAATTGCGTACCTAAACGTAATAAAAGAAAATCCACTAAAAAATTAAGTATGTGTTCAATGATAATTATTACAGATTGAGGTGTTTACACAGACACAAAATGCAAAAGAAAATGAAAATCATGAATTAATCATCAAAAGTGTAATGAGGATCTTCATCGCTAAATTCCAGATGTTCATGTATGTTACCATCTTTACCAGGTAGCAACATTTCTATGGTTTCTTTAGAAAAATGTTTGCGATTTATCGAAGAAAGAGGACACATAGATGTTAATATAGGGTCTGAACTAAGAAGCAACCTGTTATAAATGTCAGCATTGGAAGCTTTCCTAGAAAAAATTTTCTGCAGCCCCTTCTGAGAGCTGCCCTATGGGCAACAGTGCATTTTCTATTATTTCGCCTCCGTGTATCACAACTTTGTTAACTGTTGGAGGCATAGGATACCATCCATATAGTTCCACACTTGAAGAAGCGAATGCGGGCGTGTAGGATTGATATGCCAAATTTCAAATTATCTTGTGCTACTGGTCTTAAAATCACTTTATCCAAATTATTAAAATCCTTACTGGTAGCCCCGCATATATAACCTTTCTAAGTGGAGGTTGTATTTGTCAGAGAGTTACAAATTTTGCCATCCACCATAGTGAATAACAAAGAATGATAAACAGAAATTAGCGAACTACTTTTTCAGCTTTAGTTTCTTCAACTGTCTCGCATACAAATCTAAATCTTATTGGTCTGCAAAACCTGGGTGAACCCGGTCTTGGATTCTGCCAAATATATTTTTTTTTAGGTTTAGATTTAACAAAAAGTTGAAGTGGCACAAATGAATTTAAAAATAAGTATGCTTCGTTATTGGTGTGAACTTCAAATTTTTGATTACACTGATTTTGAGCCGAACCATCACATCCCCATTTCGAGACCAAACATAGTTGTTGGCATTCTTCAAGTGACAACCTCGCAAGAGCTTGGATAATCTAGGCACATAAACGTTCAGAAGTAAGAACAAGTAAAGACTGAAGAGACACTTCAGCACTTATGTCTGTAATAGTATAATCAGTTTTTTTGGGTAACAAGAAAATTTTTCTTTTTGAACCAAAGTATAACAAGGATATGGTTCTTTGTTATTTCTACGAATTATCTCATAGTGATGTCTAGAAAATCCAGCCTCAACTATAATGGATAGAGCTTGGGTTGGATCCATTTTTAAAGATATTTTTTTATTTTATTTATTAAATTCAATATACTTCAGGACACGTGGGACACTTCTTTGACAATTTTCGCAGCTTCTAGATTCCTAGCAGCTCTTAAACTCATACTTGTAGAAAATGAAAGTTCTTCAAGTGGAATGACGTTTCTTATTTTTTCTATTTTTCGTCTCTTTGATCTTTCACACAATTCATTAAAACATTTTTAGGAACGACCAGTACCAAGGAAATATTTTTTGGTAGCAGCAATGGGAAGAAAACAGTAACGGAAAGCCATTTTTTATTTTTTGAAAGTAAATCTTCCCTTCTTTTACATCTTTGCCATACACTTTTAAAATCAGGAATAAAGTGCGATAATCGTTGCTTTAACGTTTTTAAATCTTTTTCTTGAACCCAGTGTAATTTCTCTCACGCGATCAATGAGGTATTTTATTTTGTCGCCAAAACTTCTTTTGCTACCATTTTTCCAAATCTGATAGAATTCTCCGCGACTAAATCGATTTTTTATTATAAAAAATTCCTGAAAAACAATTACTTACACGAAACGGTTCATTCTTAAATATATTAATTTAAAGATGAGCAAATTCTAAGCAGCTGCTATAAAACCATTTGAATTAACATTATTGTGACAAATTATTTTTTTTGATATTGTTGTATATTAATGTTTTAAAAAGATAGGTATTACAACTACAAAAGTTATAAAAAGTGGAAAATATTTATTAAAGAAAAGTCGAAATTAAATGAAGTTAAAAATATAGTTTTCTTTTAGCATACCTATCTCGCTTTATAAAAATAGTAAAAACCACTGTAAACTGAATCAGTACTCCCACATTACGTTTTAATGAAATTGTGCTTAATAATAATAAACTAACCCCTAACTCTCATGCAATAACTACCACCTTTTGTACGGTTTTCAAAATATGTAAAGGAATGCTAAAATTTGAATGCTTAACCCTAAAAACGTACGATCTAGAATACCTATACCAAATAAGAATTCTCAATTTTCAAACTTTTTGAAAGTTATAGTTATCGTTAGACATGATATTCTTTTTTCTCTTATAATGTTTCTGGACATTCAACTGTATTTACTGAGATAATACTTTCCTGTCATGTGATATTCTTTATGATATTTTACTATCATAAAAAATAGTTTATCAAAAAAAATGACTCGTATATAATAATTTTAATAATAAATATTAAGTTTTCGGTCCCAGTAACTGTTAAAATTACATATTGTATGATTTTTTGGAAATTATTTTATATTTTCGGATATATTTTTTTCTCTAATTTACACCCCGTATCATGAAAACTAGAATAGTCCAGACCGAAATTTATATCTACTGACCTTGTGTTTTAAAATTAATTAAACATAACTCTTTAAAATATGCCTATTTGCCAAATTCAATTAACCCATTTTTAGATATTACATTATATGATACATTGCCTAACACATAGGAAGTTTATAACAGCCAAATGTCCACGTTAGCAAATATTAGCAATTTTTTTTTATAACCATAATAAAGAAACCCTAAGCCGTTTTATAGCGTATAAACAAAGTTCCGGGAATTTCCGGAATATAACTGAATATCTAAATAAAATTTAAAATAAATAAAAAAAATTTAAATTGTAAGTACTAGTAGATAAATGCCCCCCATCATAAACAGAAATACATTAAACATATTCCATACTACCTTTATAAAATTGTCTTACCTACTTTAGTATCTTCCTTTATTAAATGTTCAAAAAAATATATATAACAACTTTTTAGAGTGTACCAGTGTCTGACGAAATAACATAAATGTGACATGTTGACAGCAGTTTTGATAAAAACATTTCTGTTCGCGGCCTCATAATTTTTTTGTTTTCTGTCATGGCTTGCTAGATTAACCTGCATTTGATTAAGAAACCTTTATAGATGTTATTAAAGTATATAATAATAAACAACTGATATTTTTTCTTTTTTTGTTTTTGTCCGCTTTTATAATACAAATACCCCTATGTGCGACGCACAGTGTCATTTTAGCGGAAAAAAATCCAAATTCTAACTTTAAAATTAAAAAGTATTTATATTTGCAAATGATCAAAAACAGATTATAAAAGTATATCATGCCCAATGTATTTAAGGTAAGTTGCTAAAAACGTTGCAGTAAGCCATGGAAAATGGGAAACAGCTGAAGGTTACTCGAAGCTGTCAATACAAGTTAAGTCTGACGCATCAGTTTCTTTTGGTATAAGAGTACGTTTAAGTAAAAAATTGTGATTATAAATTATGGAAGAAATAAGCAGAGGTACGTAGTTAATGATTTAAGCTAATAAGAAAGAAATTTAAGCATGTATTAACGCAAAGTTTGTCGAATTTCCAAATCTTTATTTTTTTTTTGAATTTTCAATTTTAATCGAGATTTAAAAAAATACACCAAAAACCATATTTCCAGTTTTTGCATTATTCAATACTTCAATATCTCTAGTTTATAACTGTTATAATTTTTTTTGCGACTTTTTGCGATTCTAGCCAATATGATATTTTTTAGAAAGTCCAGTAACCATAAAAAATGGAATCTTTCAGAGGTTTGGTTACGAGCTCGGAATGGCGATAAAGAAAAAGCAGCTGTCGAAAAAGTAAACGTGTATTTTGGTGATAATAAAGAAAATACACCATCTAGAGATGCATTGGAACAAATGACAAAATATTTTTGTTTAAAAATGAAGACTTTTTTCAAAAACTGCCATCGAAATATTAAATACTTTAAAAAGACACATGAGAATTGGTTAAATAAGGCAATTATTTTTCCAGTTAGTAAAAATGCTGAAAAAAAAGTGGTAATTTTCTTAAAATAAAATGTGCCTTCAAAAATAATGTCACTTTTTTATTTTTTTTAAGAATCAATATCAATGTTATTACGCAACGTTGTACTCTACAAACTAAAAGATAGGAATAATGGCATAAATGTGGTCTTTATCATTGAGCTAGAAGTCAAGTTGGAAAATAGGGAGGCGACATTATTTCTGGAGGCTACTGTAATTTGTATATACCGGGTTATTTTGAATTTTATTTCTTATTTTGTCAATACGTCAAAAAACCTAAATTTTTTAAACCTAAATTTTTTGAAGATTTTTTTTTTTGGTTTTTGTAGGGTCTTAAAAGAGGCAGACCTAGGAAACGTTTTGAGGATTTGGGCCCAAAAGCCAAAAAAATTAGAATAAAGGAAAAAGTCACTGGTATGTCAAATGTAGAACTTCTTCATGTAGTAAGTGAGTCCGAAAAACTTTTACCAAGCCAAGAACCAAGGATTATGTCCCCAGAAAAGGCTCTTGCGCTCTCTTTGGATTTAGATTTATCAGTCAGAAAATATAGAATTTTGAGATCTTCAATTAATGCAGTTCATAAGGGCTGTGTGCCGAGCGAAACCGTCATAAATAATTTAAAAAACACATATTTGCCAAAAAATATAAAAGTGACCGAAGTTTCTGCAGAAGTAGATCTACAAGAAATTCTAGACAAAACAGTAAAAAGTCTATTAAACCTTATAAACCTTTCGGAAATAAGTAATGATGACAAATTTAATTTAAAATTAGTGTGCAAGTGGGGGTTTGACGGCAGCTCGGGGCACAGCCCTTTCAAACGGAAATTTTCTGAACAAAGTTCCACAACTTATGAATCTATTTTTTTTTTATTGCATTTTCACCAATTAGAGTCCTTTTGAATGGCAAACCGATTTGGAGAAATCCACGTCCTTCCTCCACAAGGTTCTGCAGACCTATCAAATTTGTATTTACGAAAGAAACTGCAGAACTTGTACGGAAGGAAGAGCGTAAAATGAAAGAACTCATATCTAATCTTAATCCTTATAAATATTTTATTTATGACAAAGAGGTTATCGTCACCTATGAAATGTTATTGACCATGTTAGATGGCAGTATAGGTAACATTTTATCAGGTACTAATGCAACTGCACGTTGCTTTATATGTGGTGCAGGTCCAAAAGAAATGAATCAAAGCGCAGTATTGCAGAGATCATTTAATGATTCCAACCTTCGATTTGGTTTGTCCACCTTACATTGCTGGATACGTTTTTTTGAATGTGTTATTCATATTGGTTACAGGTTGCCTATATCGACGTGGCAAATTAAGGGAACCGAGAATAAAGAAATTGTGAATCAAAACAAAAAACGTATCCAGCATAAATTTAAAACTCAAATGGCTTTATTGGTGGACAAACCAAGGCAAGGATTTGGATCAACCAATGATGGCAATACTGCGCGGAGATTCTTTTTGAAGCCTGAAAAGAGTTCTGAAATAACAGGGGTAGACTTAAATTTAATTAAAAATTTTTCTATTATCCTGAGAGTCCTATCTAGCGGCCAAAAAATTAATGTTAGCGAATTTGAGCGTTTATTAAACGAGACCAGAGAACTTTATATACACTTGTACAGTTGGTACTATATGCCAAGCAGTGTGCATAAAGTTCTCGTGCATGGAATTTCGGTAATCCAATTTTTTGAATTCCCCATAGGCGAGCTTTCTGAGGAAGCCTTAGAAGCTCGCCATAAAGAAATCAAAAAGTTGAGATTAACAAGAACAAGAAAAACCTCAAGGATTGATACAAACAAAGATTTGATGAATCATTTATTGATTTCATCGGATCCACAACTATCTACACACAGAAAAGTTACCACTAATAATCGTGGTAACATTGATGACGATATAAAGAAATTTTTAATAGTTGAATAAACTATCTATTTTAAAAGGTATTTAAATTAGGTACCTAGTCATTTTAAAGGTCTCTAAGTTGCCTCATTTCTATTGTAAAACATATGTAAGTTTCTTGTTATTGTTATAATAATTATAAAATATTCTTTAGAGTTATTACTATTTATATATATATATATTTCATATTAATATGTATAATGTATATTATACATTCTTGTTAATCAATTGTTAATTTTTCGTTTCGGATATGCAAATAAAATATTTACCTGATTTGAGCTATTCCTATGTTACCTAATTAATTTATAGTTGCTAACCACCCTGTACAAACATTAAATTTATCAAAAAAATAATAAATTTAAAATAGTTAATAAATATATAAAGAACAATACATTTAAAAAAGTACTTTTAATGATTCTTAGGTTTTTGAAACATTTAAAAGCACAATTAATGCATTACTTTCATAGACTTAGGCACAAATAAGCAAAATAAAACTTTTATTGATTTAGTAGCTTCACTTATGATCAATAATATTTTTATTCAAAATAATAAATTTTGAAAAAAGTAACCATATTGATTTTTTCAAATTTGATTTTAGCCCCAGCCTCCCCTATTGGCATAGGGGATTTTTTAAAATTGGATTAACAATGTTATTTATGTCCTAAATAAATGTGCATAAGTAAGAAATATTAATTTTAAATATTTTGTAAAAATATGATTTTTTTCCAAAAATGGCCCTATTTTTGACACTGTGCGACGGTTCGAATGGTCTCGTTGCGTTCCTTAGGCATAATAAAATACGTTATACTAAGCTAGGCTGGCAGTCCGGCTTGCCCTGATTTCCTTAAAGCTTGACGAAAGTACTCGAAGATTTCACAGCTACCGAACGGCAGCTGAACGTGATAGCAAGTAGATTATGAAATCGCGATTTGAGTCATCAGCCGGTCTCTTCTCATAATTCGATCGATCGGTCGTGGCATCACGTCGGCATGTAGCAGTTCAATTGTTCAGAGGTCGCGCGATATTGTTTCGGACGTTTTTAATCCATGAAAATTGATTTATATAGGTACTGTTTTTTGTAATATATATTTTTTTTGTTTTTATGATCCATGTGTGAGTTGGAAATATACAGGAAATGCAATGTTGGTAGTGACTAGTGCAAAAAAATAAACAACTAAAAAGTTCTTACGAACTTACTTTTGCAAAAATAACCAATTTCAAGGTGGTCTATGTTTGAGTTATGAATGTAGAGGAAATAAAATGTCGGTAGTGCAAAAAATTAAGCAACTAAAGAGTGCTAACGAACTTAGTTTTGAGAAAATAACCAAATTCAAGATAAGTGGTCGCCCTTTGCCAGAACTTAGTATACGACAAACTAGTAAAGAGAAAAATAATGAGGTTCATCGAAACTTTCGCAAAAATATGTACGATTTAGCTAACTGGATGTGGTTGTGAAGTCTGTAACTCATTTTACTATTATGTTTGTTTGTTGTTTTCTAAGGACTCGTCCGACTCATCATGGTGCAAAACCGGTGTTAAAGACTTAAAACACTTGAAAGAAAAAATAAAAGCAGATCACACGAAATGTTCGGTGAACTATGATACGGTCGGAAGTGTTGATATTAGCACACAGCTTATAGAAAATCTCTTAGAGATTTTAATGAAAATGTATCCAAAAGTATGCCTATTTTTAAATTTACTATTGACCTCCCAATATAATTCACCACGAGCCGCCACTGTTTTGGAAGTAACCTAAATTTCCTTGCTTGCCAGCTTGCATTACTTTGCAAGGTTTTCGATGGATTTTGAATTGTTTTCCTGTTTCGCTTTCGTCATATCGTCGTCTATATTTATTTATTCAAAGGACGGTTTTATTAATTATAAATGTAGAAGTTCTATTTAGATTTTATTTGCTGCGACTGGACCAGGGCATGCGCACTCTCGTCATTTGACAGAACTGTATTTTACTTTTTACTCGCGTCACGAGCGTCGCTAGTATCGTGGATTTTGAAGTTTCCTGTCATTTGTCAGTCATATTCAAATTTAGTTGACGTTGACGACTTGTATTGTTTGGTTATGCTTTAATGTCGTTAAACTTTGATTTTTATAATTTGAGAGTTTTTCTGTTTATAGGTGCTATAATATCACAATTTTATTAAATTGGTTCTGAAACGGTGTGCATCATATATTATTGACAATGGTTTTTAAGTGTTCGATCTGGGTGCAACAGTACCAATAATACTGCAAAAATGCACTGTTTACCAAAAGATGAGAAGGTAGGTTTTATATAAATATTATTTAAAATAAATAATCTCAGAGTATTGCAACATCATTTTACAAAGTTTTACAGGGCAAATCCAAATCAATACATAATCTGATTTAATTTACAATTTTATCTGTTGTTAGTTGTTCCAACAATAATTAGTGTAAAGATAAATGTAAGCATCACTTTTGTTTTTACTAGTTGTACTTTATGTTTTGTTATATCCAACTCATATTTGCTTTTTCATCTAATAGCTATGTAGGTTGATATTTAAAGAACAAGAAATCTAGAAATATGATTGTTTTATGTAAAAAATGAAGTCTATCTTTAAACATTCTTTCGAATACTTCCACAATTTATTTTATACCTCTATGCGTTTTGTGAAAAGTATAAAAATGTTTTTGTATATCTGCATTATTTATGTTTCTATTTCAGAGTAATTGATTTATGTCTGTAATTTTATATACTTAGCATTTGTAACTGTTTAGTTTGAAAAAATGAATAAATGTATATTTTCTTTTACAGATTAGAAATTTGTGGTGCCAAGCTATTGGTAGGAGTGAACTAGAGACCTTATCTGATAGGAAAACACAACATACCTTTAGAGTTTGTGAGCAGCATTTTGCAGAAGATGCTACATTTCCCATTGAAAAGAATCGAACAAATTTAAAATACAATGCTGTACCAACTTTGCTTCTTAAAGGTATGTATAGAAGGTCATTAAACTTTTTAAATATAATCTTTAACAGACTGGAGGAATAAAATTCTGAATTTTTTAAATGTATAGTTGTTTGACATTTTTTTAGAATTATTTTATTTACAGTTTGCCCTGATACAATCAGTACAATGCTAGCTTCTAAAAGTGATATAGTTACAGCCCAAGGAACATCTGCAGTGGAACCTACTTAATATCCTGGTGAAGGTATACATTTTTAGATAGATTTTTGTATTTATCAACTACTTATACTCTCATAGTCACTAAAAAGATTTAGACATTAGTTTTTTTGGAAGAAAATTTTAAAGAAAATGGTGTGGCAGAGGCATTTATCCCTGAAAAATAAAAACTGAAGAATTAAAAATGTAAAGCAATTAGCTTAATAAATGTTGTTATTATAAACTGTTTTTTATTTCCGTAGCCTATAAGATTTAGTTATGATGGTTATTAACTTGCAAATGCACTTGTGTACCTCAAGGGCAAGGTACAATAAGTTCACAGCATGGTTTCGGAGCAGAGCGATGTGAAAGTAATTGAACTAAACAATCCTTTTACCGTTAAGTTTTTTAAACTTTCAGTATGGAGTTCCATATAAATATATTTAGAAATCAGTATTTTGTCAAATAATTTAATTTTTCAGTATTTAAACTTAAATGTTTATTGAATTTAGTTTCAAATGCCAAAAGTTTTTATATCAAAGGCATAGTTTGTCATATAAGCCCCAAATCAAGAGTTTTTGGATGATTGAATATAAAATAAATTAATATTTCATTTATTCTTCAAATAATTCCCAAATATCTTGATTTGGGCTTCTATGACAAAATATTCCCTGGATGTACAAACTTAGAAATCAATGTTTGGTTAATTAATTTAGTTTTAGCATTTTAAACTAAATTCAATAAAAACGTATGTTTAAATGCTCTAAAATTAAATTATTTGATAAAACATTGATTTCTAGTTCAATTGTAAGGATAATTTTTAAAAAGCCTATATTTTAAATAGCCCGCCTTAAAAAAAGTTGCGAGCTCGCGTCACGAGCGGCGCTGCAAATGTGTTTTGACAGAAGGCTTGAAGTCGCCAATCTAAAAATTTTTTGGTAATCTATGGACTGGACTATATTGTGGTCGACTAGTGCTTTGGTTTGTGATAGTAGTAAGCGCAGATAATTATTCCATTTATTACGTTTTAGTTTTTAAGCTGGATTTATACATACAAAAAACATAAAATAAAATTAAAATAACTCAAAAATATTAAACACTTGCTGTCTGGCAGTTTTCTCAATCAAACGGTCCGCTGTTAGGCGTGTGGGTATAACTACTTGTACAATTCGGTGTTCAGATAAAATAAAACATGAAATTTGGTCGTCTTAAAGAGCAACTGTTATGTTGTTTTATCTTATTTGCTTGTATAAATGGTCTAATGGTATTTGCCTAATATAACATATGTTATTTTTATTTTACGTTATTTTTCACCTTTAGTATTTGAATAATGAATAAACTTCAGCGTACCCCCAAACCATTGTCCAATTTGTCGAAAAGACACAAAAGAATAATTACTTCTAGGACAGTAAGCTTTTTTCTAGTGCAAATCAAGCAGGTGTATGATTAGCTTCCCAAAATTTTGCATTTGGCAGAATCTTTTTTCAAGGTTCCTTTACAGTAACGGCTCCTCAGGGGCGGCAGGGTCGGAGAAAACATACAAGGAAAATTCCAAATGTAGTTTATTATTTCCTGGGCATATAGCAAAATAGGTAAGTATCTCTATTATCGTTTTTTGACTAACATACAAATAACGTTCAAAATGCAGGAGTTCTAACCACACTACATCACAACTTATTACGTTCTGGACGGGCGTTTCGCTAACCAAGTTAGCATCATTAGCAGATGATATATTATATTATCATCTGCTGATGATGCTAACTTGGTTAGCGAAACGCGCGTCCAGTACGTAACAAGTTGTAGTGTAGTGTTTATTATTATTATCATACTTGTTGTGGCATAAGTGAAAAAAAAAAACAGCCTCTAATAAATAGTTATAGAATAACGACCAATTTTTTTCCTGCAGCAAATTTACTAATTACATTGTTTATGTTTACATCAATACTCTACCTATGGATATGCAAGACACGCAATCCAACAGGTCGCTCTTGTGCTATAGTGTTTCCTAGCCAAGTTTTTAATCGTAATTTTCACGTAAAAATATGTAAATTACACATGATGTTTGACCGGTTTGGGGAGGAGGGTAATTACCTTATTACCCCGCCACTGTTCCTTCATCAATGATTAAACCAATTTACAGATGAATTGTCTACTCGATAGATTCATCATCAGCCCAAAAGTAATATAAATGTTCTTTATTTTTCAGATGCCGTAGATGAATCTGTATACACAGAGAAAAAAATTGAGGGAACCTGCAGTGACTGGGAGAGGCATGGGAAGCAGCATCTCAAGAGGGAGGAAAATGTTCGCATCATTTAAAAGAAGTGGGCTTGATTTTTAATGTACAACACTGACGATGAGTGAAAATATAAAATATTTATATTCAGGTTTTTATGTTTAGTAAAATTACTTGTATATTGTCCTAGATCTACAGGATTTTTCCCATAACATGCCCCTCCTCAGCTACAGCCATTATGTTTGAAGGTAGAAAAAAACTTCTTGTATAAAAGTTGATCTCGAAACTCCAAAATTTGTCTTCGTATAAACCAAATAAGCATTGGCAAGCTGTTAAAAAATTCCAAAACTTTTTTTGTAATATAATATACAACACCTTGTATTATAATATATTATGTTCAATAAATAGTTTTTTGCCCAAACCGAGTCCTGCTCTGCCTTGCCCTAGCTTCAGCTATTTTATTGTAAAGCTTATATGATTACAAGAGTTTTAGTATTTTTTAAGTTTTGTTCTTTACAGTCATGCATGATTTTCTATTGGAGCCTTGTTCTTTTTTTCAGTTATTCGGTCTTCTTAGAATTTTAGGATTAATAGAAATAAGAGATGAAAATACTTTCCACTCTGTCATTGTCACTTTTCTCCTCTACAACATGTTTCGAATTCGAGAGACCATCATCAACTTTCCTAATTTAAATACGGACCCGGATTTTTTATTTCACTATTCAATGTCCTTTGTCACACTCTTTCTCTGTTTGATAGCAGAGAGTATGTATTTGTTTTAAGATAATATCAATCTACACTAAGTGGTTGATTGAAAGAGAGGCAGTAAAGTTAGTGTGCAAATCACCGACTGCTCAGGGAGAATGGTTCGATTTCTATTTATAAGGGCGCCAACAGTTCTATACCAGTTGACTGTTAACCGCTCTAGATGTTATGAGTACCACTCCTCAAGACCACTAAGATAAAATTAATTAAAGTTAATAGTAAAAAAAAGCATATTCAACAAATGACATTTATTAACAAGTTCATTGCTCCCCAAAATATTTCCAGAAATATGTATCTCCTGTAGGTTATTTTATATAACATATGAGAGAAATTGGCCTTAATTGAAGTTTTTTAAAAAAATGACAATTGACTGTGTAATGATCCTATATTAATCAGTTTTCATACCTCATATGCTGTGAGAAAAATCTAAAGTATATTCAAATAAAAATCACTATCCAAATATTAGATCAACTGTGTAAAAAATGTAAAGAATAAAACCAAAAATTAAATGTAATAAAACCTGATGGATGAGAAAAGAAATTTTCAATCAGCTAATGACAGGTAAAAGTAATAGACTCCAAAATCTATAAATGTTTATAAAGAAAATCTTTAAGTTGTTTTAATTTACCGAACAATTTGATCTAACAGTAAAAATGTATCAAAAGATGCAAAATAATCAAGGAATTAATTAACTTTATTAATTCAAATACAATTAACAATAATAGAATAAAAGAAAAGAGTATTATATGAATCTAAGAGCAAGCAAATTACAAGAAAAATGTATATAACTAAAGTTTCAAATCCAATCACCAATATGACCTAACAAATTGACACCATTGTTTTTTATCAAAATACCTTTCTAAAGCAAGTAAATACAATAAATCATAAATATCATCACATATTCCAGTAGTGTTACCTGTCTAAAACACTTATTATATACCTTATATAAACTAACTAAGTAGATCTTATAAGTTAAAATTTCAAGATGTGATCACACTTTACAACAACACTGTATCTTAAAGTATATTATACTATCAAATGTTGGCAGACACCTATAGACTATTGTGTCATAAATTATACTGTGATGTTCTGTATCTTAAAGCCTACTATACGGTCAAATGTTGACAAAAACCTATAGATTATTGTGTCCTAAACTCATAATGTGATATTTGAGTATCAGCATCAGTTATAAAGTAAAAATAATCTTATTGACAACACCAGTAATCATGGTTTATGCACACCCGCAGTAGTTAGAACTTTATATCAAAAAGTATACTCTACACTGAAAAGAAATAGTCATAAAGTTAATCAGCAATACACACTTCAAATCAGTGTTAAAATAGGTAACAGTGTCTATCAGCATGCTCAGCAGTCTATGATGTAATGACACATCCAGGTTCAAACCCTGGTTAGGAGAACAGGGACAAGAAGTAGAAGAGGAGGGAGAAGAAGAAAAAAAACCTTATTTGATGATAAAGGGTTTCTTATTAGTCATTTCGTAAAGTTTGTCCCATCAAAAAAATATGGTAGGTGGTCAAGTGCAGTTAAATCCTCACAAGAGAGTAATAAAAGGTTCCTCAACCAAAAATATTAAGGTACAACGTAATTAAATACACATAGGAGCCTTTTTAACTAAGTTGCCGACGTAAATCCCAAAAGATGGCTTGGATTAAAACAGGATCAATTCGCCGACAAACTTTCACACTTAACCTTCACCTTCCAGAGAGACAAGAAGCTTCACCTACCTCACCACCAGGTCAAGGCAGCAGTAGGGGGATGAAAATCCGTCATTGGTGCCACTTTACTAAAATCTAACTGACCAAATCTGGACAATAGATCAGCCAATCCCTGAGCTGGATCACAGGAAAGAAAAAATATTTAAAGGGGAAGAAAGTAAAATTACTAATTGAACAAAACTAAAGCGCCATCTACACGAAGACTAGTGAATTGCCTCAAGGTGAAGCGGAAGATTTCGCTAAGCAGAGACCGCGAGCACCTTACTACATCGATAGGAGACTTACAGTACTGGATTTACGGATTTTTATGCATTAAAATGTAGTGACGAAATTAAAATGTTACACCTTCATAACTACCAAATAAACTGTGATATAAAAGTCAAAAACAACGCCATCTAGTGACCACTAACAAAGTCGTTACACTACAGTTTATGGCTCCACGAGAAGAGCAAAAAAAACATTTTTTTTTCGACACCAAGTTAACAAAAATCGGTTCATCCAAAATATAGATATCTACATTTGAAAGTAAAAATGTTTGACCTTCCCCCACCACTTTATTTTTGATAATAGACAAAAATGATCTTAAGCCAAAAAGTGTGTAATTGGTTGGAGAATATAATGCTTATATTTTTACTTTGTTCGCCCCTAGCTGTCAAATTTTCAACTTGTAAATACATTTTACACACACAACACTTCACTTGGGTAATTTTGCCATAAAGATCTTAAAAAACCCTGTATTACCTTTGTCTATAAGAAACAAGTTTATATTTCGTGTAAATGTTCATTCAAGAAATGTCAGATCTATCAATAAGAGAACAGTACCCCGTCACCAGACTGCCACGTTTCAGAGGTCATTTACTTACAATGGTATTAAACTTTATAACTAACAAATGAACTTACTTGTCTTGAAGAAACAGTATTTAAAAAACGTTATAAAAGTTATTTATTTACGGCTCAGTGCCAACACCAATAAATATTTTATATTATTTTGCTTTTTCACACCCTTATATAACGAAGCTTCGTCGTTCTAGTAAATTATATTATGTACGTATATTCTTATTGTTTTATATAGTGTTTTGTAGAAATAATATGATGACTCCCGGTTTTTTTTTTATACTTTTGTTTTAAGAAATTAATTTATTGTAACATTAATTGACATCTGCACTCTGTAATAGTATATAATTTAGACAAATATATATTTTTTGTAACACGGTGAGTTAAGGTTCAGTAGAGTAGCCTCAGGCTAGACTGCGCCTTGGTTCTACCGTCGTTTTTGATATTGTTTAGTAACATAAGTGTTGAATTTATTAATAAAAGACGTTTATTATTATTATTATATTATTTTAAGCGATTTCATGTTATTTATCCACAAACATTTTTTTCCTAAGTTCTGTCATTCACATTTATTAAAAGTTATTTACTCACAAAATAATAAACCTTTGCTCAGGGGAAAAAAACACTCTCGGGTTTATTTAAAGCTACCACCGTCACTCGCATTCAAAATAACTGAGGAAAATAGAATCCTTAAATAATACCTTTACTTTCAAAATAATGCCTAATCAAAATTGCAAAAGATACAATAAAAATTCTATCAAGAGTACATAATTACTATTCACCCCTCCATGTAATAATGCCAAACTCGACATCGACAAAAATAGCCTCAAATCGAATTAGCCTTCGGGACGGATGGGAAGATCACTTTATTAGCCGACTTTGCGTAACCTAATAACCGAAATCGACAATTACTTATCAAAATAGCGGCCCTTATTTCATTGCGTCGACGAAAAACACCCCAATTTCTTTTTCCTGTTTTCATAACCCCCCGAGCCCCCGACCCGACCTCGCAAAGTTTGAACATTAGTTCCTTTATCTCTTGCCATGTTGCCATATATCCTGTTTTGAAAATCCACAAAGTATTTTGATTTACGTATGTACAGGGTGTCCAATTTTGGTTGTAAATGCAAGGTTATTTGCAAATATTTAGGGTTGAGGTTTTCGCGACACCGTGCCACTTTTTTGTCAAACTCAAGCTGCCGTAATCAGATTTTCCATAGCCCGCCTCGTTTCGGAGATACAGGGCCAAATCGAAAAAATTGCATTTTGGGACACCCCTCGTATCGCGGTTATCTTTTAACGTATCGAAAAGGTAAAAACTGATTCTTATAGAGTTTTTTACTTACAATCCAGTGGCGTAGACAGATTTTTACTCGGGGCCGTCGTTTTTGATACATGACCCAAAGTCACGTTTTTTTAAATGGGACACCCTGTATATTTTTACGGAATCCTATTCGTCTTATTATGGGCTTTTCAAAAATATATACTTATTTTAAAAATAAGGCTACAGTTTAAGTCAGGAGCCATGTTCAAAAGAACTGCTCAAACTGATTTCCATCTTATTTTAGACATCTCTCACACACTCTTGCAATTTTACCCAGTGCATTTCAAATGACTACATTGCGTGCTTGTATTTGCAAAAATGCCTGCTCAGTGGTGTTACGCAGGTCTTGAACTGTGTTATGTCGGGTACGAAAAATTAAATTTTTTAGGTGACCCCATAAAAAGAAGTCCAATATGGACAGGTCAGGCGACCTAGGAGGCCATCGGACAGGTCCGTGCGTTCCATTCAGCGTTCAGGGAAGTTCTCTTCTAAATACCGCCTCACAATTTGGGAGTTATGTGCTGGAGCTCCGTCTTGTTGGAAATATATTTGATTCACATGTGCTAAAGGGACATCTTCTATGATTTCTGGCAATATATTTTGCAATATTTCAAGGTAGCGATTAGCAGTGAGACCTTCTTCAAAAATATGAAATTTTATTTTGATTCCTAGTACGAAGCAATCGACATTAAAGCCAAATCTTCCTTGTTGCTCGCGTGGAAATATCAAATGTGGATTTTCAGGTGACCAGTGTCTCGTATTGTGCCTATTAAATATTCCAGCACCACGTATATACGATTCGTCGGACCATATAACCGCCCTTCCAAAATGTTGGTTAGTATTAATTTTTGTAAATACCACTGGCAAAAATCAATAAGTCGTTGTGCATCTCCAGGATGTAGATTTTGCACAACTCTGACTTTATAAGGTTTATACTTATGTTTCTTTAAAATTGTTTGAACCCGAGACTTGATTACACCCACTTCATTCTCTATTTTTCTACAGGACGTTACAGGCGTTATATTTACACTTGCTAAGACGTTAATTTCATCAGCCTCACCATTCTCTTTGTAATATTTCTTTGATCTGGGCTTTTTGAAAGAGACAAAATTTATTAAATTCGATTTCAGCCTATAGAATATCAATTTATTTGGCTGCCTCCTTTCCGGATATCTATATAATAAAAGTTTAAATTTTAAAAAAGATTCCAATAATAATTATGAAAATAAAACATTACCTAATGAAATAAGGCTCAGAAACAGCGTTTATATTTTCATGACTCTCTATGAAACAGGTCAGCATATCATATTGCTCAAAGTTTTCAAATAATTGATTTGCAGCCATTTGTTAAAAAGTAATAATCAGAGCGGCTAATTTAACACATCTATTAGTATTAACATCAAAACTTCATTTACATTATGACAAAGCAGTGACAAAGCTATTTTTGACAATCAGTCCATGGCTTACTATGAAAAATATAGATAGATATTATTACAAACATAAATTGCAGCCTTATCTTTAAAACAAGTATAGATAACCATATATTTTTGAAAAGTTCATAATAAGACGAATAGGACTCCGTAAAAATATACAGGGTGACCCATTTAAAATAACGTGACTTTGGGTCATGTATCAAAAACGACGGCCCCGAGTAAAAATCTGTCTACGCCACTGGATTCTACGTAAAAAACTCTATAAGAGCCAGTTTTTGCCTTTTCGATACGTTAAAAGATAACCGAGACACGAGGGGTGTCCCAAAATGCAATTTTTTCAATTTGGCCCTGTATCTCCGAAACGAGGCGGGCTATGGAAAATCTGATTACGGCAGATTGAGTTTGACAAAAAAGTGGCACGGTGTCGCGAAAACCTCAACCCTAAATATTTGCAAATAAGGGAGATACCTTGCATTTACAACCAAAATTGGACACCCTGTACAGGATATCCCATTTTTGACACTTCTGAAGGGTATCTCGCTTATTTTTAAAGATAGAGAATTGCTGTTTTCTCGACAGTGTGCTATTTTTTTTGTAAAACAAAGATACAGAAAGAAATTAAAGAATAGCACTTTTTAATCAACCATCGTCCCTCAGTTGTCTTTTACTTTAAATTTTGCATCTTTATAGGACTTTTTCTATAAGATCTAGTGGCGTAGTCTATTTTTTTTACACAATCCGTTTTTCAATTATGTGTTTTTAAATGGAACCCCTTGTATATTATTTTTTATTAGAAGTTACGTGGGATTCTCGTTAGATTGTATAAAACATACCAACCTATCATAATTTTCATAAATTGCCTTTATTATAAGAAACTATATCAGTAAAATGTAAACAACAAAAATATTTTATAAAAAAACTGACAAATCCACCTCAAGTTTTAAAAATTTGCTTTTTTGTTTCTGGTGAATTGCCATAGCCTACTACCTACTAATTTACAAGAAAGAACTTTATTAAAAATATTCCAGTTTCAGCCAGTCTTTCAAAATAACTTCGCCACTGGATTCTTTGGAAAAAAGTTCTATAAGAATGCGTTTCAGCATCTTTAATAAGTTAAAAGGCAACTGAGATACGAGAGTTGGTCCACATTTAATTTTACCCTATATGGGCTATCAGTGGCGGCCCTTCCATAGGGTCACTTGGCCAATGTCCCCCCTAAAATATTCCAGAAAATAAATTATTCGTTTGACCGTCCCTCCTAATAGTTGTAATAAAACGCAAACCTTGGGAAAAGTTAAATACGCTGCACTATTAGACGCGCGCGGCGGTTCGAATGATCTTGTTGCGTTCCTTAGGCATAATAAAATACGCTATACTAAGCTAGGCTAGAGAGTCCGAATTGCCCTGATTACCTTAAAGCTTGACAAAAGTACTCGAACATTTCACAGCTACCGAGCGGCAGCCGAATGTGATAGCAAATGGAATATGAAATCGCGATTTGGGTCATCAGCCGGTCTCTTCTCATAATTCGATCGATCGGTCGCGGCATCACGTCGGCATGCGGAATTTCAGTTGTTCAGAGGTCGAGCGGTCGATATTTTAACTCGATATTGTTTCGGATCGATGAAAATTGATTTAAATACTGTTTTTTTGTAATATATATTTTTTTATTTTTATGATCCATGTGTGAGTTGGAAATATACAGGAAATAAAATGTTGGTAGTGACTAATGTAAAAAAATAAACAACCAAAAAGTGCTTACGAACTTAATTTCTCAAAAATAACCAATTTCAAGGTGATCTATGTTTGAGTTGTGAATGTAAATGAAATAAAATGACGGTAGTGCAAAAAATGAAACAACTAAAGAGTGCTAACGAACTTAATTTTGAGAAAATAACCGAACTCAAGCTAAGTGGTCGCAATTTGCCAGAACTTAGTATACGATAAACTAGTAAAGACAAAAATAAAGAGGTTCATCGAAACTTTCGCAAAAGTATGTACGATTTAGCTGGATATGTGGTTCTGAAGTCTCTAACTCATTTTACTGTTATGTTTGTTTGTTGTTTTCTAAGGACTCGTCGGACTCATTATGGTGCACAACCGGTGTTAAAGACTTAAAATACTTAAAAGAAAAAATAAAAAAGCATACGTTTTCTGCAGATCACATGAAATGTTCGGTGAACTATGCTACGGTCGGAAGTGTTGATATTCGCACTCAGCTAGACACATCTTATAGAAAATCCCTTAGAGGTTTTATTGAAAATGTATCCAAAAATCGTTATATTTTAAACAAAATTATAGATTGTGTAAAATTTTGTGGGTCATTCGAGCTGGCACTACGTGGCCATGATGAAACGGCTTTTGTCTGAAAATCCAGGGGTTTTAAATTTTGCTTTAGCAATGTTAAGTATCGAGAAATCGTTTATAAAAGGAATGTGCGTGCAATTTTAACGAACATATCGAACATACAATTAGTTAAACTTTATCAAATTCTCTATTATATTTCATAAAAGTCGACATTCGAACAGGTTTCTTTAAATAATATAAAATTTTAATTTTGTTCATAATTAAAACATTAAATTGCATTCAACATAGAAACAAATTTAGTCCTACCCTGGCGAGAGCAGTCTGATTTCTAGATGCTACGAATTTCGGCAACCCGGAATGCGTGTGTATTTGGTTGGTCGAGTCGTATAGTTGAGATTTTATCCTATTTGTGAAGTCACAGTTTTTTATGAATCTATGTCAATAAAACCAATTGAAGTGAGAGAGGCGTCCTCTTTTCTTAACTTGAAGCTGTAGCTGTCGTAAGACAAACGTTTGGAAGTAATGTGATTTTTTTTCATACAGCATGTGCTGGATTTAAATTTCAAAGTTTGTATACCTTAAATGGGATTTAAGAAGCTAGGGACCGACCGATAAGAAAGCCAGACCATCAGGTTTTCATTCTTTCATTCTTTCTTACATTCTTTAATTCTTTCTCTACTTTTCACCACTTCTTGGATTTTTGTGATGACCATCTTTTGAACAACCTATAAAATGTGAAATTTGGATTCAGAGAAAAGCAGCACTAAGGTAGCTTAGCAGTTTTTTTTTTTTTGGTGGAGACTCCTGTCCATTCCTAGAATTTGTGATCCATTTTGCAGTGGAGGATTCTGCCTGCAGATATAAGTGTCAGATTGGGAATACTCCGTGGTAATTGACCACTTTGTCGTGAAGCGTTTTGGACTGCGGACTCTCTGGAATATCCACTTTTAATTGCAAGGTAAGTACCTTTTGTAATATATTTTTGCCTTGTTTTGTGATTTTGAAAAGTTGAAATTCCAACATTTTTCGCTTTTGTAATATATTTTTTGGCTTATATTTAGATTACATATGTAATATATTTTTGCATTTTTCTTCAAAATTTAAATAATATTATACCTGTAAAATTATATTTTGCAAACATTTTGAAATTCGGAAAAAATAAGTAAATTTCCAGATTTTGTAAAGCTACTTATCTTTAGTGTCTAAATTTATTATATCTTTATTACCTCTACTATATTTTAAGAACTCTGTATAATATTTTTCTAAAGCACATTACTTCTTAAGAGTTAATATTGGTCTCTTTTGAAATTTAATTAGGTACATAATTATTAATTATAAGGTCCTTTGAAAATTAAAATATTTGTGCAAGCTTTGCTTGCCAATAGCTTTGCTCAGCTTCGGCTTGAGATGAGCAGCGGGACGATGTAGGACGTAGTAGGTATTTGTTCGTAGTAAATGAGTAACAATTATCGTGGTTAATAACGTACTGATTTATTCTAAGATTTACATTCCATTTATACAACTATCAATTAAACAATGCGTGCGATCTCAATGATGCAAAATAGTAAAATTTAATAACATTATATTATGTATAGTCATCAGAACGTGCAAGGTTCAACTGACGTGACTGTAAGAAGGTCAGTGTAGACACTGTACATACCATCTAAGTAAATATTAAATATGCATAGAATTGTCTTATTAAATTATAGAAATTTTATGTGTAATTGTGAGAATTATACATTCTGCGGCCTGTCTCCGAAGGATGAAGTGAGAGATCTTAACTCAAATTCCTCGTTTTGAGTGGTCCTGTGATCTGGTTTCCTGTTGCGTTTCTTCTGTTGATGCTGTGCTACAATGATTTTGGCTGTATACCATCCTGCAATTATAAAAATGGCTATGATAATTGTAGTGATGCTGCTAATTGCTATGGAATGATGGTGAATGTTTCGCCAAAGAATGTTCTGTAGCTGCTCTTGTTGGTGTTCTTGATCGTTTATCAATTCATGAAGGCTGTCTGTCAGTTCGAACACTGGCTCGGTTGGTAAAATGTCTAGTTGTTTCTGGTGGATCGCATTGCCTAATAAGTTTGGGACCGCTTTGGAATAACTATTTAACACTGGAACGGTGGTGCTTCGTTTAGGCGTGAGTATGTTTTGTTTTGTTTGAATTATACACTCTTGAGATATTTGAATTATCCCTGTTGCGTTTATTGCAACATCTTCCCGCGCACCATTGCAGATTACAGATATTACCGTTGGAGAGCTGGATATGAACATCCAAGTATTGGCTGCGCACAGCTGTTTCCATAGTATGCCTTTTATGCTGCTTTTTTCAATGGCGCAATGTCTTGGAGCGGCTCGTTCATATATTTCATCTATAATACATGAAGGATTTGTTTCTATGTTTCTGACTGAACTTGGTGAACAGATAAACTGATGTGGATCATTGGGGTATGGTTTAATGCATTGTTGTAAGTCGTTTTCATGAAGTTGGAAGTACAGTTGCGTGTCGTAGTCGACGGCTATGTAGTCATTAGTGACGTGGAGGTTCCAATACGATCCGTTTTCGATTTTCACCGGAACTGGCGTTGCTTTTAGAAGTCCAAACTTGGCAACATCTGCTATTGGAAAGTACCCATACACTTGGAGACTTGTCTTATTAGCTGTCTGCTTCGTGGATAACATTGTCGGTATAATCCTTAAGTTATTTGGAAATTTTTTATTTGTTTCTTTTATGATATTGTTGATATATGCCGGTGATACTAGTTCGTATATTGTGCCCCTATTGAAGCGGATGTTCAATAGTTTGTCATAGTATTCATTTATTTCGCTGATGAAGTTTTGTGCTACTTGGTAGGCGCTTAGCAGTTGAATATTTAGGGCATTGGTGTCTATTTGCTTGTACCAAGTCTGCATGTTGTTGACTGCTTCTAGTCCTTGGTTGAGTTTTTCTTGAAAATGTTTAAGTCCATTGGTGATCCTCGATTCTGTCTCATTGAACTCCGTAAGCGCGGACACCATAAATTTAGTTTGGTGATTGGACGCTCGAATCAATTGTTCTTGATTTTTGTTGAGCGAGTCGATATCTTGATACACTTCATCGTTGACTCCAAATACAGTTGTTAAAAATTTTCCAAGATAGCCTCTTTTCCGTCTTGTATGATGGACGTCGTTAAGATTCATCAGCATCCACTGGGTATGATTTTTTAACTCTTCCAAATGATGGGTTAGGGCTTCACATCTGGCGTCATTTGTAAGCTTTTTTGATTTATCACATAGGTCTCTAAATTGAGAAGCTACGTTGATTACTGCCTTCACATCATTTTCACTCCTGTTTCTGGAATGTGCTATTTCTATTCTAAAGACTCCTTTGTCAATTTGAGTTGTCCCTAGATGTTCTATGTAAAGGCCATGTTAGGGTTGGTGAATTTTGTAAGAGTTTTCTGCTGTCGTTGCAGAAATTAGCAAGACTAGAATTGTCAAAACATAAAGAAGTGCTGATTTTGAAGTTGTATGCTTCAGTCTTTTCTCTTTTGTGGTTCTTTCTTCTTTCTGTGCAACATGACTATTGATTTCTATTGTGGGCTGGGTAGCAGCTTGTGTATCTTGGTCTGTAGGCAAAGGAATTAACTTGTGAATTGGTCTCTTTTGAGTGACACTTCCTGGCCTTTTTATTGTTACGACTCGAACTGCCCCATCTTGACCTGGATGAATTTCCATTATTCTCGCCAAAGGCCATTTGTTCGGATTTATATTTTCTTCTTTAATTAGAACCATTGTGCCCACTGGCAAATTTTCAATAGGCTTGTTCCACTTATATCGTTGTTGAAGTCTGGAAAGATACTCAGTAGTCCAAGCTTCCCAGAAGTCTTTCTTCATTTTTTGAACGAGTCTCCACCTTTGCGACAGATTTTGTTCGGGAAGGATTTAAATTCGGGGGGAGCTAATAATTCTCTCCCTATTAAGAAATGTCCAGGGGTCAATGTATTGGTGTCATCAATATCTTCCGTTAGGGGGCAAAGCGGTCTCGAATTTAAACACGCTTCAATTTGGTGCACCAAGGTTGTCATTTCTTCATAGGTCAAAGTGCATGCTCCAATGACTCGCTTTAGATGATGTTTCATGGATTTGACACCTGCTTCCCAGATTCCTCCAAAATGTGGGGCTGCGGGTGGGATGAAGTGCCATTGTGTTCCTGAGCTGATAATTGCATTTTGCAGGTGAGGCTCTTCGATAATTTCCTTCACTTCTTCTTCAAATTGTTTTGATGCTCCCAAAAATGTAGTGCCGTTGTCACTATACATATTTTCACAATGACCTCTTCTTGCAGTGAACCGTCTGAATGCAGCTAAAAATGCTTCGGTTGACATATCGCTGACCACTTCTAAATGAATCGCTTTGGTGGCAAGGCACACGAATACTGAAATGTAGCCCTTGTACGACTTATGTCCTCTCCCTTTGGTGGTTCTAATTTGAATTGGACCAGCATAGTCCACCCTTGAGTTTGTGAATGGTGGTGCTGGAGTTACTCTTGGTTTCGGGAGTTGTCCCATAAATTGTTCTGCGGTTTTGGCTTTATAACGAATGCAACTGATGCATTTTTTTAATTGGGTTCTGACGGCTCGTTTCCCGTTAATAATCCAAAATTTGCTCCTAATATATGCAAGAGTTGCTTGGTTTCCGCCATGGAGAGTTCTCTTGTGAGCTTCTAGTATAACTAGCTTGGAAAAATGGCTGTGGTACGGAAGAATCATTGGATGTTTCTTCTGGTAAGTTATTGGTGCGTTTTCTAGTTTCCCTCCGACTCTAATGAGATTTTCGCTGTCTAGGAATGGACTTAGATTCCGCAGTTTGCTGTTGTTTCCAACTGTCTTGGTAGTACGTAGTGATTTGTAGTCTTCACTAAATTCTTGTTTTTGAATCAATGCGACGACTTTTTTAAGGGTGACCTGTATTTCCTTAATAGAGAGAATAGGGCTTTCCTCTCTATTGGTAACTCGGTAGCAGTATGATAAAACTCGTAGCATTCTTGTAAGGTCAGAGAATTTTTCGAATATGTCACTTTTTACTACAATTTCAGCTTTGTAACAATTTGCTCTGATTTCCTCGTTTACTTCGGGGATTATCTTGGTCAGAGGAAGGTTATTGGATGAGTTGAGCCAGTGAGGACCATTCCACCAGAACTCGGTAGCTTCCAGCTTATCAGGATCCAGACCCCTGGAGATAATATCTGCTGGATTTTCCTGAGACTTGACGTGATTCCAAGAAACTCCTGTTGCATTTCTGTGTATTTCACATACTCTATTGGCGACGAAGGTTTGCCACTTTGTAGGATCTCCTTTTATCCACCCTAGAATGATCATGGAGTCAGTCCATGCAAATGCTTGGGTCAGCAAAGTCTCAGGAAAATCCAGCAGATATTATCTCCAGGGGTCTGGATCCTGATAAGCTGGAAGCTTATCAGATTGATTAAATTATAGAAATTTTATGTGTAATTGTGAGAATTATACAATATTTATCTTCCAAATTAAATTTAAATTTATCATTTTGGTAAAAATAGTTTAACATTAAGTACAAAAAAAAATACACTTTTGAACCGAGTGATAATTTTTAGGCCTATCAAGCATAATTTTGAGAATTTGTTTAAAATCAGTAAAAAGCCAATTATTGATTTTATACTTGTTAGTTATAATTTTCTCTTTAGCTAGCTAAACATTTAGAATTTATGCTTAAACTTTGGTACAAGATCATAGATATCTTATTTTTATCTTGCCGTCGAAAAACAAGCTTGATTATTGTACTGATTGTCAAAAAGGTGAATGTCTTATAATTCAGTTTTTGTTATTTAGTAGTCCATAGTAAGATATTTTTGCGTGATTAATTATCTTTATTTCTCGAATACCTTTATTAAATTTACCTACCTATTTACTTAAAAATCCAGTACCTACCTTTATACATTTAATTTTTTTAAATACAAGTTAAAATTAAATATAAATTTCTCTAAAGTGCATTGATTTTCTGATTACTGTTGCTTACTGACTAATAGAAATCAGTGTTCTTATATTAATACTTCTATCTATTTATGGGCTTTTCAGTTAATCGATATCATTTGCACAGCATTGTTTGTTCTAAAATTCGTTAAAACAAATTTAATTATTTTATAAATATACTTTGTATACATTTTCTTCTCCAACACAAATTTAATACAGATTCTCTAGAATGCCTTGATGTAACGGTAACTGGGCTTACCGACTAATAGAAATTGGTGTTATTATGTAATTATTTCTATATGATTGTATTTGCGGGCTTATAGTTACTTTATTGTCAATTGCAAGATATTTCAAAATTTAAATATATATTAATTCTTAATTTATTTTCAATAATAATCAATTTGCCTTAATAATTTTGTCTCTCATCTCTATCTTAATACTAAAATTAATTTTCAGTAATAAAGTTTCTTGATCTTAATAAAATACTTAACATATATTTTAATTACGATTCCTTACATTTTGTTTAAGGCTTATACATATCATTTTAAAACACCTACAGTTACTTTCTTATTATATGTTTTTCAGACATATGTAAGGGTAACTGCTGTTCTTATATTGTACTTTACTTTGTTCAGGGCTTATCATTTTTAGTTGCGTTTATTTGATTGTTGCTCTCTTTTGATTATAGGGTATATTTTATTAATGTAACTGCTAATGTAGATCATTACTGGTAATATTATTTTTTGTATATATTGAATTTTAAATCCTCTTATCTTTTAATTAAAATTTCATTTTTGAGCATCACATAGACTACTAAGTTTTCTAATTTTACCTTATGACTTAACTTTTAGTGCATCTGCAAAGGTAAAGCAGATTTTATTTATGCTTGTCTATTTCTGTAAAAATAAAGCAGATTGGTTGTGCCAATATAGGGCAGATTGTATTTTTAAGATATCTTCTAAAAAAGGAAGAATTTAAAATAAATTATTGACGTACCTTTCTAGTGTTTTCCTTATTAGATGGATTAATCTTTTTTCATACATCTTATTTTCTATCTTTTGGTCATCTAGACCTGGCGCCCATTTTAAAATCTTTATCTAAAATATCGAACTCACACCCCCTGTGCCTCGGCATTAGCATTATACTGAGCAGCTAGAGGCAAACCAAAGAAATAAAATATTGTTTATAAAACTTAAGAACTTTTAATTAATAATAACAGAATAAAACACAAATAAAAAACAATTAAACTTTTATTTCAATTGTTCAGCATTTTTCCAATTCTGAAGAACGAAGAAGTAGACCGGAACTTCAAGGGAATTTACAGGTCAATTTAAAGATAAGATATTTATTTTTATTTTAAGTATGCCTATTTTTAAATTTGTTATTGACCTTCCAATATAATTGACCACGAGCCGCCAATGTGTGCTATGAAAATTTTGTTAGAAGCATGTTTAGTTTTACAAAAAAGTAGCGTCTTTAAAAATAATCACTTCTGCAGCTGTTATATGCAAAATATTCAAAAATATTAACTAAAATTGTTTTAGTTTTTTTACTTAATTTTTAGAATCAGTCAGGAAAAACAAATGAGTATTGGAAATGTCCAATTGTTGAATATTTTTTTTTATATAATCCACTCTGTATATGTATGTATAGGAAAAAATAAATTCAAAAGAGAATAATTCAATTTATTTTTTTCAGTTTAATATTATTTCTTTGACAGTATTATTAAAACTCTTGCAGTGTAATCAAAGATTTTTCTTTTATCCTCGTTTTATAGTCTCTTTTCACTTGTGGCCAAGTTACTTTAACATTTTAATATTGCCTTCGGATGTAAAACAAGACAAATAAGCAAACAGTGTCACCAGCAATATATGGCAACCCTGGGCACCGAAGTCAATTACGCACCAGAAAGTCATCAGCATTCAGATCCTCCCCGTCAAATTGCTGAATTAGTGGTCGAAAATCACGTCGGCGTCGTCTTCGCCCGAGGGGGTTGTTGTTATTGGCATTGTAAGCGCCGCTGCCGAGGGGGTGACGCGTACGTAGATATCCGCACAGTCACGGCATATTGCTTACATAATTTGTTATTATAACGTCTAGGTCACAGTTAACTGATAATTTCGTATTAAGGTTAATAAGCAATCTCTCAAAATTGTGTAATTGTTGATTACCCTAAAAGAATGGTTTCATCGTATGAATTACTTTCTATCAAAAATACACATTTTGGATGCTAAACAATATAAGAAAAAATACTTAAATTAATGAACAATGTAAATAAAACACTTTAAAATATTTTGGATTTTCACTTTTATTCACAACCTGTGAGCTTCGTCAGACAAACGGTATCTTAACGTAAATTTGCTAAATGAGCTTGATTTTTACAAAAAAAATATTTCTAAGTAAAAACTATTATGGCCTACGAGAGCCCTAAATAACATCTGAACAGACATTTTTTTAAGAATAGGTTCAAGATAGGTGAATTATTCGTATCTAAAAGGTCATTTAAGAGATACTGGGTGTTTTTACGTTTATTAATTTCCATTGACTCTAAAAGTGACAATTTTTTTACTTTTATTTCATGTAATATTTCAAACTTTTCATCGAAAGCATGGTTGTTATTTTTTCTACAAGCGTGCGGAAAACTTCACTTTTCCGCACTTATTTTAGTTTGGAGAGAGCTACTTTTCCGTACTAGTCCGGAAAAAATCTAAAATATATTGATACGCTGATAATTTGCAAAATGATTTAAGAACATAAATTTGCTAGAATCCTGTTATAATTTTTAACAAAATAGTAAAAAAATATGTAAAATGTATTAAAAGATGGTTTAATGGCTCTCGTATTATACCTTATAAAATCAATGTTCAGCAATAATAAACACCTGCTGTTTTTTATTAGAAGTTTGAATCACCATAGATACAAAGTAAAAATACGCGTGTCATTCATTGCCAATAAAAACCAATTTTGCTGTCGCTGATTTTCGTCACAGTAAAACCTGAGTAAAAGGGTTTTTAATGGATTCTTCAGACGAAGATTTGCCAGACTCAGTCTTGGAAGCAGCTAGAACTGCAAACTTCAACCTGCTATCATCAAAATCCCGTTTGCCACACTCTTTCTCTGTTTGATAGCAGAGAGTATGTATTTGTTTTAAGATAATATAAATCTACACTAAGTGGTTGATTGCAAGAGAGGCAGTAAAGTTAGTGTGTAAATCACCGTCTGCTCAGGGAGATTGGTTCATTTTCTATTTATAAGGTCGCCAACAGTTCTATACTAGTTGACTGTTAACCGCTCTAGATGTTATGAATACCACTCCTCAAGAGCATTAAGATAAAATTAATTAAAGTTAATAGTAAAAAAAACGAAGCATATTGCACCCCAAAATATTTCCAGAAATATGTATCTCCTGTAGGTTATTTTATATAACATATGAAAGAAATTGGCCTTAATTGAAGTTGTTTAAAAAAATGACAATTGACTGTGTAATGATCCTATGTTAATCAGTTTTCATACCTCATATGCTGAGAGAAAAATCTAAAGTATATTCAAATAAAGATCACTATCCAAATATTAGATCAACTGTGTGAAATGTTTTATGAAAATAGCTAAAGAATCACAAAACAATAAACTAAATGTTCAATAAAACCTGAAAATTAAGTAATACGGATGAAAAAAAGAAATTTTCAATCAGCTAATGACAGGTAAAAGTAATAGACTCCAAAATCTATAAATGTTTATAAAGAAAATCTTTAAGTTGTTTTAATTTACCGAACAATTTGATCTAACAGTAAAAATTTATCAAAAGATGCAAAATAATCAAGCAATTAATTAACTTCATTAACTCAAATACAATTAACGATAATAGAATAAAAGAAAAGAGTATTATGTGAATCTAAGAGCAAGCAAATAACAAGAAAAATTTATATAACTAAGTTTCAAATCCAATCACCAATATTACCTAACAAATTGACACCATTGTTTTATATCAAAATACCTTTCTAAAGCAAGTAAATACAATAAATCATAAATATCATCACATATTCCAGTAGTGTTACCTGTCTATAACACTTATTATATACCTTGTATAAACTAACTAGATCTTATAAGTTAAAATTTCAAGATGTGATCACACTTTACAACAACACTGTATCTTAAAGTATATTATACTATCAAATGTTGGCAGAAACCTATAGACTATTGTATCATAAACTTATACTGGATGTTCTGTATCTTAAAGCCTACTATACGGTCAAATGTTGACAAAAAGCTATAGATTATTGTGCCCTAAACTATATGTGATATTTGAGTATCAGCATGAGTTATAAAGTAAAAATAATCTTATTGACAACACAAATAATCATGGTTTATGCACACCAGCATTAGTTAGAACTTTATATCAAAAAGTATACTCTACACTCAAAAGAAACAGAAAAAGTCATAAATTTGATCAGCAATAAACAATAAAGTCAATTCAGTACAAGGGATGTTAAAATTAAGATACTTATCTAAGCGTCTATCAGCATCGGTGACTTAGATCAGCAGTCTATGATGTAAGTGTCATCGAATACTTCTGCTCCACTTACAGTGACACATCCAGGTTCAAACCCTGGTTAGGAGAACAGGAACAAAAAGTAGAAGAGGAAGGAGAAGAAGAAAAAAACCCTTATTTGATGGTAAAGGGTTTCTTATTAGTCACTTCGTAAAGTTTGTCCCATTAAAAAAATATGGTAGGTGGTCAAGTGCAGTTAAATCCTCACAAGAGAGTAATAAAAGGTTCTTCAACCAAAAATATTAAGGTACAACGTAATTAAATACACACACTTTTTAACTAAGTTGCAGACGTAAATCCTAAAAGATGGCCCAGATTAAAACAGGATCAATTCGCCGACAAAATTTCACACTTCACCTTCCAGAGAGACAAGAAGCTTAACCTACCTCACCACCAGGTCAAGGCAGCAGTAGGGAGATGACAATCCGTCAGTGGTGCCACTTTACTAAAATCAAACTGACCAAATCTGGACAATAGATCAGCCAATCCCTGAGCTGGATCACAGGAAAGAAAAAATATTTAAAGGAGAAGAAAGTAAAATTACTAATTGAACAAAACTAAGGCGCCATCTATACGAACACTAGTGAATTGCCTCAATATGAAGCGGAAGATTTCTCTAAGCAGAGACCGCGAGCACCTTACTACATCGATAGAATACTTACAGTACCGAATTTACGGATTTTTATGCATTAAAATGTAGTGACGAAATTAAAATGTTACACGTTATAGATATGAGACAGAATATATTCTGTTTAAAAACAAAATGTTGGATTTAGACCAAAGAAGGCGAAAATTTTTTCAAAAGAGGAAATTTTTAAATCTATAAATGAAGCGCCTGGCGACATTTATCTCCACATTAAGGTAGGTACTATATTTGGTTTGGCATGCGCATGTCGCTGAGAAGAACTAACAAAAATGTCATTTGATCATATTGAAGAGAAATGAAATATTTCATTAATAAATATTCCAGACAAAAAAAATTAGCGTTCTAAAAGCTTTGTACTATCTGATGAAGCTGAAAGCGGAGAATATTTAATATTGATAGGGGGTTTTTTGTAAACTACAAGTAAGGAGCTTAAACAGTACAATGCATCGGAATAAACACCTTTGGAAAAATGCCATCAAATATCGCACGTTATCTGAAGCTCCCAAACCCTGAACTACAGGCCACAGTTTTCCACGTTCGGCCTCCACAATGCTTGCAGATTCCGGAGAACGAATAACAAATATCGAACGCCTCGGATGTTGTAAATCTTCATGCGTGGGAGAAGGATATTTAGAAAGCTCAACAAGTCTTCAAAAGAATCTATCCAATAAAGTATTAAACTTCAATGCCATTCCTTTCACTAGTCGCCAACTTTCACCTGCAGCAGTCTATCAAATCGACCTCTTCGAACCAAAAAGTTACCCCCTCGGCGACGGTTACAACAATAAGTACTCGTGAAAGAGAACTGGAAAATCCAAACCCAACCTACAAGTCCCCGAATTCCTTGGAAAAAAATCTAGGCTCTGTAATTAATTTACAAAATGCTACAAACTGCACGTTTACTATTCATGTTGTTAATAATAATTAATTTGTGATTGTGTATTTAATATTAATAAATATATACACTTTTGGGCACAGTTTTATTTATACACTCCGGATTTATTATTTTTATTTGTTTTTTTTTTAGTTAATTTACTTAGGTTATTATTGGTTTTAAATGCATTTTTAATATTCTTTTTATGTAGTACAAAAGCCATCTTTTCTATAGGTTTACCGATATAAGTAAATATGTCATATCTATTTTTTTTTCTTTGGATGGTACAAGGTAAATTTCTGTAGTAGTTTTTTTATTTAAAATATTTTCAATTATTTTGGCATCATATCCATTGTTAACTGCTATTTGTTTAATTAGGTTTAATTCTTTTTGAAAATTATCTTTGTTTAAAGATATATTGATTAATCACGCTTCCTGCTTGTTTGTGTGCACATTGGCGCATTGATTTATTATTGAATGTTGTGTCCGTATGTGTAGGTTTGTGAAAAATTGAAATTTTATAGAGTTATTTCTTTCTATTTCTACAGTAAATTGTAAATTTTTGTGTATGATATTTAAATCTTTTAAAAATATGTTAAGTTGTATCATTGTACCAGTAAAACAGGCCAATGCATCGTCCATGTATCCATAACAATAGAGAAATTTTTAAAACAAAGGGTTTATTTTAATAAATATTTTAGCCAAGTGTAGACTTAAAGGGTTCCCCATAATAATGGCTGAACAAAAAGTAATTTTGGTTCAACCAAAGAAGCTACAAACAAATTTTTCCTAGCCCTCTTCGTTTTTGAGATACAGGGTAAAATTGAAAATTTTGCGTTTTTAGGTACCCCTCGTATCTCGAGGGCCTGGAAAGTTACCGAAAAGGTGAAAACTAACATCGATAGAGTTTTTTGCGTATAATCCAGTGGCGTAGTCAGTTTTTGGTTAGCTACTATCGTTTTCGAGGTATAGACTAAAGTTGGGTTTTTTTAAGTGGAACACTTGATATTTTTTTCAATCCGGTATCGACAATTAAGTCAATTTAAAGAAATTTTAATCTGTTTTTCTAGTAGGCCATGAAAATTGTGTGTTAATTTTCTAAATCTGAATTATCTGTTCCAAAGTTTGTTATAATATTATTATTAAACAATAAATCAGTTAACAAAGATTCATACTATTTAATTTTTACGCTAGGGAAACACACAAACATCTAAGAAATCTACTAAAAACACATATTATAAACTAAAAATATAATATGACGGTAATTTAATTATTTTTCTAATGTTGACAATAAAATTGTATTCTGTCAAATACTTACTATTGACTAAATTAGTAAAAAAGGCTATGCAGGGTGTAGAAATTACAGATACTGTTCGAACTGTTCCCCCTTTATACCTTATACACGTATCACACATCTTTCTTATTCTACTTAGTGCGTTAAGCATAATCATTTGGCGAGCTTGTAAATATCGAAAGGCTCTTCATGTGCCGTTTTGTAGATCTTCGATCGTAGGGGGTTGCCTTTGGTAGATGATGCCTTCAAGATATCCCCATAGAAAAAAGTCTAGGGCCGACAAATCTGGCGACCTAGCCGGCCATCTTACAGCCCCATTTGTACCAATCCAGCGACCTGGAAATTAATTTTCTAAAAAGGTACTAATAGTCCGTGCATTATGAGCCGGGGCACCATCTTGCTGAAGAAAAATATTTTGTAATTGTGCCAAAGCAATATTATCTAATAAATCAGGAAGCGTATTTTCCAGTATCTCTAGGTACCGGTTTCCAGTAAGACTACCGTTATAAATGACATACCTTATTTTTTTGAGCCAAGGATAAAGCAGGACACGCTGAATCCAAACCTGCCTTTTTTTTCGTGTGGAAATACAACGTGTTCATTTTTTTTGGACCAGTATCTATTATTGTGTCGATTTAGAATACCTGCACTTGAGATATATGCTTCGTTAGACCATAGAACTCTTCTTTCGAAATTTATTTCGGTATTAGTCATAAGAATGTACCAGTTGCAGAAATCGATGCGACGCTGTGCATCTCCCAATCTCTGCAAATGTGCACTAACTTATACTTATATGGTTTGAAATGGTATTTTTTTAGAATAGTCTGCACTGTTGACTTAGGTACTCCCACTTCATCCTCGAATTTTGACAGGAAATTGACGGATTGATTGCAATGGCAGCTAAAACATTAATCTCTTCAGTTTCCCGATTTTCTTTGTAATATGATTTCGGTCGCGGTACTTTGAATGATATGTGATTGATCAGACTTACTTTTATTCTTGAAAATGTTCTCTTCCCGGGCTGTCTTCGTTCTGGGTATCTATAAGGAATAAATGCTTATTTACAGATATATAGAGTATAGAACGACATATTCAAAATAAATTAAATTGAATTATTTTATTATACAGGGCGATGTAAAAGATGTTTTTTCTTATCACTTATCAACAAAACTGCTATGCTACTTTTCAAATATTTTAATCATAACTAATTTTATTGGAAATTTAGTGACATCGTATCTTTCATGTTACAGACTTGCTGCAGTAATATGCTTTTTAATTACAAGCAAATTTTGGACACAATTGTAACCTATTAGGAACGATAGGCATAATTTGAAATATTAATATTACTATTCTGAAAAAAGTCACAAAACTAAAGTTTTATTATTATCTATACTTTTGTTTTTCAAAAATGCTGAGAGCCCTTCTACATCGGCTATCACTAGTTCCGAAAAGCCCTGGTTTAAGAAGCAAAGTTATTTTGTTTACTTAGTGTTACTCCTGTCACTTACCGGATTAGATACATCTCTGACGCTTCATCTGGATTTTCCTGGCACTGTATAAAACAAACAAGAATGTCATATTTCTCCAAGTTTTCGAAATTCGCAGCCATTTGATATTTAATAAATGGACAAAGGCAATATTTGATTAAAATAATTTAACAATGACAAATGTCAATTAGTTTCTACAATGGCTCGACAGAATCTATATATTCTTTTGTTTAATCAAGTCATGGCCGCCTTATTTTACTTAAAACAGATCTTGGGTATTTCTAAGAGATACATTAAATAGTTGTAAGTAAGTATTTTCAAACAACACAATTGTCAAAATTAGAAAAGTCATTAATCCAACGTCATTTGTTGTAAATAAAACATTTTTAGTGTATAATAGGTATATAGTATTTGTGTTAGTTGTGTTGTCCAGGGTAAATACTAAATATTAGGTATGTATCTTTGTTTATTGATTTATTGTTTAATTATGATATTATAACAAACTTTGGTACAGATAATTCAGATTTAGAAAATTAACACACAATTTTCACGGCCTACTAGAAAAACAGGTTAAAATTTCTTTAAATTGACTTTATTGTCGGTACCGGATTGAAATAAATATCAAGTGTTATATATTTTTGAGAAGCTAAAAATGAGCGGAAACCAAATATTTAAAAATATACAGGGTATCTTATTTAAAAAAACCCAACTTTAGTCTATACCTCGAAAACGATAGTATCTAACCAAAAACTGACTACGCCCCTGGATTCTACGCAAAAAACTCTATCCATATTAGTTTTTATCTTTTCGGTAAGTTGCCAGGCCATCGAGATACGAGGGGTACCTGAAAACGCAAAATTTTTAATTTCACCCTGTATCTCAAAAACGAAGAGGGCTAGGAAAAATTTGTTTGTGGCTTCTTTGGTTTCACAAAAAAGAAGCACAGTGTTGCGAAACCGCATCTCTCTATCTTCAGAGAGATACCCTGGAAAACCATCGAAATTCGGATACCCTGTACAATAGGATTGATTTTATTTAAAATGAGATGATTTTTTATAATTTCAGCTGTCTCTAATGGTGGTATGCTTGGGAAAAAGTTTTTTACATCAAACGATATAAAAATTGAATTATTTTGCAATTTAATATTTTTAATGTTATTAATTAAATCAACCAAATTTTTAACAGGGCAGGTCGATATAAAATTGGTTTTTTTCTATAACAATATTTATCATTTTTTTTTCAGTAAGTTTAAAGCTAGGGGCAGTTACAAATGAGACGATCGGTCTTATAGGTAAGTTTTCCTTGTGGAGTTTAATAAAATAATAGAGCTTGGGTGGCTGCGGATCCATGACTTTAAGAAAAAACTAATCTTTTTCTAGGAATATACTCTTACAATTTTCTTTTATTCCTAAAACATGTTTCTGAAATTTGTCTGTTGGGTTGTTTGTAAGTTTGTTATATTATGTTGGGTCTAAAAAATCTATGGCGATTATAGTTTTTCCTTTATCTGCTGAAATAATCTTGGAGGGTGATCTTTTCACGATTACAATACTAAGTAAAAAAAGCATAAAAATACCATTCAAAAGAAGTACCTATCACCCGTATTGCCATTTGAAAAATCTAAATAATACGTCATGAATTTTATAGATATAATATAGAAACACATTTTTTTTAATTGCTTATTCCTGATATATTTTCAGGTTTCCAGTCTTTATTGCCATACTGCAGGCCTGTTACTGACTAATCCGATCACCATTTTGACGTCAAAACATGGTCGTAATCAGGCAACAACGGGGTATCCACCGGGAGTCCCCCCCTTGGCTAATCTGCGCCGCTGTCCGTTCCAGATTTTTTTTTAATCTGGCACACGTTCCCGTAGGACGGTCGGGTCGGGCAGGGCACACGCGACACTGCATTATCTTATAAATATGTCATACGCGGGATATTTTCTGTGTTGCGTTGGGTCTTTTGTTTGCCGAAACCTTTCCGGTATCTCCTGTTACCTATTTTAGGGGTTGCGGTGTCTTATTCATACATTTTTTTATGTTCAACGAATATACAGGGTGAATAAAAAATAAAATAAAATAAAATCTTCATAAAAATGTATTTATTTAGGCTCGGCGTGTTTCGGTTAAACAACCATTTTCAAGATCATGTAAATATCTAAAAAAATGTCAGAATTTATGGGAGTTAGAAATAAAATAATATAATTTAAATCACTAACATCACGTTAACACAACTGGATAAACGTTGCTCAACACATAAAAAATCAACGTTTAAAACACCTACATTCATTAAAACCTAGTTAATATCTACTGAAAGATGAACTGTAAACATTAAATTCAAACCTAATATTCACAAGTCGAGTATATAAAAAACCATATAAAAACAAACATTCTTTTGGTTTAAGATATGAATATAATATGGGAAATGCTTATTATTTATTATTTAAATAATTTTATTATATGGGCCGCTTCAAGAAATTGTCTACCGATGGGTTGATTTAGTGTAGTATAATTTTCGTTAATTGAAATACAATTTCCAAGCTCTCAAGAGCATCCTGTTTTTTACCCCTGGAAATATTATGTAACATTTTAAAATTAATTTCAATGTCGAAGGAGTGTTTTGTTTGTTTAAGGTGAACACAAAATACTGATTTATTATCATTTGGAGATGTTTGAGCATTAATTCTCAGTTTGAAGCTGCTACTTGTTTTACCAATATAAGAAGAACTGCAATTGCTACAATCAAGTTGATAAACACCACTTTTCTAAAGATTGCCTAATTTATCTTTGGAATGTGACAAAATCCTACCTAAAGTCCACTCAGAACTGCAAGCTATTCGTACATTTTGTAAAACTGTAAATATAGTTCTAATTTTAACTGATAGTGGACCAATGTAACTAATTTTCAGAAATTTTGATAGTTGCCAAAGTGGAATTGGGTTATCCATTTGACTATTACATAACTCCCTATGGACTTGCTTGGAAACTTTTTGTTAATTAGTTTGCCAATTATTGTATATACATAAAAAAGTCGAACAGAACTAGCCGTTACTTGATGGAAATTCATATTAAACAAGTAAACAAAAAACACTTGCGTAAAATTTCCATTTAATTTATTTTACAAAAATAATGACAATTGTTTCCCACTGTGGCTTCATCAGATGTTAGATGTAAACTAAAATAAAATAAGGTCCACAAATTATAGATTTTAAATACCTGAATGCGTTTTTTTACAACTGCGGATCTTATACAGTTCAAATGTTCTGGATTTACCCTTAATAAACTAATAAAGGTTTAACAATGGGGGACCGTTCAGGTCCAATTGATCTTTTAATAACGTGTTGTTATTTTTATGTTTGTCTATTTCCATACTTTCTACACTTTTTCGCATGTAAAATTTCGAAGTTCTCATCAAAAGTATGGTTTTCTTGAATTAAATGTCAGAATTGGAATTATCTTTATGCTTTCTGTAACTGAATTTATGTTCAAAAAATTTTGGACAAGTTCCACAATATTCATATTTACTAAGGCTGTTGTTAGTTCTAAAAGAAATGTTTGGTTTACATCAAAGGGTTGGCGAAACAATTGTCATTATTTTTGTAAAATAAATTATTACGCAAATGTTTTTTGTTTACTTTGTTAATATGAATTTCAAAAGTAAGGCTAGTTCTGTTACATTTATTCAAGCTTCGACGAGCTTTATAGCCTTATGTATTTTAAGCGGGTTGGGTTTGGTTTTTTAATCAATTATAATAACAGAGACATTTATAACGTTTATCTTAAGGTAATTCATAGTGAAACCTTTCCGACATTTTATAAGTCGACAAGAGATCCTGTTTATCCATAACAAATTCTTAGGGCAAATAAATAAATTAAGATATAGTAAGTGTGATATTAATATAAATAATAATAAAAAGGTATTCGGATTTGTTAATTTTTCTGATGTTAATTTTTCAATAGATGAATCTAATTTTAACGTAGAAGAAGGTAAATGTATGTTCAACGAATCATAAAAATTCAGGTAAAATCGATGAATAAAAAACACACATAACATATTTTTACAAATAGCTAAAAAAGATCAATATATTTCTTCATGAATATCCATATCAAATACCCAAATTATACTCTCTTATTAAACTACACAAAAACGATATGCCAATTAGACCAGTGGTATCTTATATTTCAGCACCAGCAGTAATCCTTTCTAATAAGTTATTAAACATTTCAGTAAAATATTGTAATTTTAAACCCAAGTATAGTATAAAAAATAGCTCTCAATTAATAAGTAAAATCAATAATTTAAAAATTCCAAGTAACGCCAGACTAATATATTTTGACGTTCAAAATTTATTCCCTAGTATACCGCCGGCTGATGTTTTATTATTAGTTGAAGAACTTCTTACTAAAAATAACGTTAACTCTTTGAAGTACCTTGGTCGACAATTTGAACCACTTTTTTGCTGACCTTTCCAGCATGGTGGTTGATGAAACGTACCACTTAAATCAAAGTTATTTTTGTTGTGTATGTCGGTTTAATAACCGTCCCGCATTTGATTGGCTTATGATCCATCGCCTGACGCAAATTCCTGAAACGTTGGCGGTTGCGTTCACGATTTTGTGTGGTTATTTACGTTTCACGTGCTCCGTAGTGATTTGAGGTTATTGTTTTTATGAGAAAAGTGTTGTTTTTTATTCAAAAGTGGCTTTATTTATGATTTTTATGTAAAAACCAACTATAAAGGTGAGTTAATATACATGTTAGATGTTTGTGATATTTGAACTCCGAGTTTTGTTGGTTTCTTTTAGTGTTTAAAAACTGTACCACCGTACAGTTGGAAACATGAACCGACGGCAGGATCCACTCACTTTCAATTTGATAGGCATGACAGAAAATGAACTCTATGATGAAATAGATGCAATCGAAAATGATTGTGCCTCAATCCCTTCCGATTGTGACTCGGAGGCTGATGGTGATGAGTCAGAAAGTGAAGGTTGTTCTTCAGCTGCTATGTTTGATCATCCCGAGGTTGCCGAAATTGTGGTGTCTGAGTATGAAGAAGACGAGCCTTCCTCTTCAGATGAATGGGATACAGAGGATTTAGTACCGCTATTTACTCTAGTAAAACGATGGAAAAAAGTTTGGTCACTACTTGGAATAAATGCGTTTCTACTATGAAGACTCCTGATCCATTCACTTCGGATGTCGGTCTGTCGAATTCAATTCGAGATCGTGCTAGCCTAAATCCTTATGAGGCGTTTAATCTTTTTTTTATCGACGAACTTTTGACTGATATTGTGTTTCAAACTAATCTCTATGCAGAGCAAACATTTCAAACCAAGGGTAAAGCATATACTCAAACACATGTTGACGAACTCAAGACATTTTTGGGTATAAATATTCTTATGGGCATTAAAAAATACCCAAGTTACCGTGATCATTGGAGTTCTTCACCAGACCTTCACGATCCCTACATAAGTAAGCTTATGAGAGTTCATAGATTTGGTTGGATTCTTTCGAACCTTCACCTAAATGACAACAGCATAATGCCACCACGTGGCTCAGCCAATTATGATAAACTTTATAAAGTACGGCCCCTTCTCAATCACCTTAAAACTAATTTTCAATCATGCTTACAGCCCCATGAAAATATCGCCGTCGACGAGTCAATGATAAAATTTAAGGGGCGATCTTCGCTAAAACAATACTTACCAAAAAAACCCATAAAAAGGGGATACAAAGTGTGGGTTTTAGCGGATGAAACAGGGTATTGTTGGAATTTTGATATATACACAGGGAAGACGGGGGATCAAACAGAAAAAAGTTTGGGGGCCCGAGTCGTTAAGAATTTAGCTACTCCAATTGAAAAAAAAAATCACAAAATATATTTTGACAATTTTTTCTCATCCGTAAAGCTAATGGAGGATCTTTTAGACTTAAAACTATATGCATGTGGAACAGTAAATGTATCCAGAAAAAATTTGCCTAATTTCACTAATGATAAAAATTTAAAAAGAGGGGAGTATGAATGGTTTATAAGCGATAGTGGATTGAGTGCTGTGAAATGGCGTGACAAGAAATCCGTGCATATGTTATCTAATTACCATGACCCTACAGTTGTTACTCAAGTAAAAAGGAAAGAGAAAGATGGCACAAATTCGATCAAATGCGATCATATTATGGACTTGATCGAAAAAGCCACAAGTGGTGGCATCGCATATTCTTTTTCTTTCTGGATACGGCAATAACAAATGCCTTTATAATATATAAACTATACCATAAAGAAAATGCTAAAATTTCTCTCAAAGAATTCCGAAGACCTGGTTTCAGAAGGCTTAGTTGCCAAAACATTGGTTCAAAAATTAGACAAAAGAAACATGTCTACGGAATTATCAGTCGCCATTAGTTCTCATAAGCCCACAGTATCGACCGCCGGCGCCGTTAGAAGAGCAGAAAGTGCACATCAGCCAATGAGAACCACTCGTCGAAGATGTGCTTATTGTAGCTCGAAAAAAAAAGATGTTCGTACCAATTGGCAATGCAGTGTTTGCGCCATGCCATTATGTTTAGGAAAAACCAAAACTTGTTTCCAATCTTATCATGCTAAAACTTAATATGTTTTTAGAATATATTGTTTATTTATATATGATATTCTTAATTTTGTTAAAGTATGGTGGTGCAAGAAATAAACCACCCAATCTAAGTACTTTTGCAGTATATGTATATTTTTATATATGTGTATTAGTGTTCCAATATACTTATTTGAAAGAAATACACCACAATTTGTATATTTTTCAAATGTTTTTTTTCTCGTACCGCTAGGGTTTTTTTTAAGCCGAATTCCCGTACCTCAAAGAGTTAATCCAATATATAAACAGGATATTTTAGAAGCCTTGTCGACTTGTTTAAATCAAAATTATTTTGAGTTTAATGAAACTGTATACATAAGTAAGAAAGGTTTAATAATGGGAAATCCTTTAAGTCATAATTTTAGCCGAGATGTTTATGGACAATTTGGAAACTAAAATTCATGAATATTCTCTTAGTAAAAATTTCATTTATTGGTATAGATATGTGGATGACATACTAGCATGTTTTATTGGTACTGACAGGCAACTAAAATCATTTTTAGATTATATCAATAACCTACACAAAAATATACATTTTACTGTTGAATTAGAAAATAATAGAGAAATTAATTTCTTGGACTTAACAATAACTGTTAGAAATAATAAACACGAGTTTCAAATCTTCCACAAACCTTCTCATACCGATATTACAATACACAATACATCTAATCACCCTTTTACGCACAAAATATCAGCATTTAATAGTTTTGTTCATAGATTGATCAACATACCTCTAAGTAATAAAAGTTATATTAAAGAATTAAATATAATAAAACAAATGGCTGTTAATAACGGTTATCATGAAAAACTTATAGACAAAATAGTAGAAAAGAAACAACAGAAAAAGGCATTACAGTTAATTTATCCTACTAACAGTTTCAAAGAAAATAATAATTTCCATACTTTCACTTATACTAAGTTTTTTAAAAACAAAGGTGCACAAATTTCTTTTAGAACTAACAACAGCCTCACTAAATACATTAAAAACAATAAGAGAAAAACCAAAAAACACAATAAATCGGGTGTTTACAAATTAAATTGTGGAACGTGTCCAAAATTTTATATTGGACAAACAGGCAGAACATTTCAAAAAAGGATAAGTGAACATAAATTCAGTTACAGAAAGCATAAAGATAATTCCAATTATTCCAAACATTTAATTCAAGAAAACCATACTTTTGATGAGAACGAAAAAGTAAAAAACTTAATTTACTAGAAAGTATGGAAATAAACAAACATAAAAATAACAACACGTTATTAAACGATTAATTGGACCTGAACGGTTCCCCATTGTTAAATCTTTATTAGTTTATTGAGGGTAAATCCAGAACATTTGAACTGTATAAGATCCGCAGTTGTAAAAAAACGCATTCAGGTATTTAAAATCTATAATTTGTGGTACACTCTTATTTTATTTTAGTTTACATCTAACATCTGATGAAGCCACAGTGTTGCCGAAACAATTGTCATTATTTTTGTAAAATAAATTAAGTGGAAATTTTACGCAAGTGTTTTTTGTTTACTTTGTACATAAAAAAGTCTATGGATTAAGGAGTAAAAAACTACTAGTTTATGTGAAAATTGATCGATTTGTGTAGGTCTTCTGTAAATAGAGTAGTTATTTTTCTTAGTAATAGAAAGATCTAAAACATTTAAAATGTTATTACTTCGGACTTCCATAGTAAAACGTATATTAGAATGTAGAGAAATTTAAAAAATTGAGAAAGGAATCAAGTTCCACTTTGAAACCTCTGTCCAAATGACAAAACTGTCGTCAACGTACTTGCGCCAGAAAAAAACATGTTTAGGAAGGGGTACCATGACAAACATTTATTTTATTCATGGATTTAACAATGTCTGAAACATTATTTCTGGCTATAAAGTTGAAAACCGTTTTTGAAAGCGCGCGCCGCTGCAAAAACGTTTGGTATAATAAAATGTACAATTGTGCATAGTGCCATCTATGTTTAGGAGGATGAACTACACATACTTAACCTAAAACCTAAAGTCAAACGTTATCTGGCTTGTTCCATGAAATTCTATCGCGCAAAAACACAGATCAAACACGCTATCTGAACATTCTGGAAAGAACTCGAGAAATCACAATCCATATATAAACCGTGTTCGATAAAGTTCAGTCGTTCAGTGTTTAGTCAGTTATGAGTCAGTTGTGATAGAGTTTCGAGTTGAGTTGCGCACTTACTGTTATTGTTACAACACTTAACAGTACTTATTATAATTTATTTCGGATACAGTTTTTAACATGTCTCTTTCAAAACCAAGTGGAAGTAAGAGGAAACTTGTAGATGAGCATCGTATCTTTCAAAAAAAGTGGGAATTTGTTTGAAGTTTGTGAGTAGTGAAAGAAAAAATTATTTGTTTAATTTGTAATAGTAGAGTCGGTGTCCCAAAATTATATAATATAAGACGTCACTATGGTATTCATAAAACTATGTTTGACAAGTATACAAGCATGGTCAGAAACGAAAAGTTAAATAAGTTAAAATCACGGTTGAAAGATCAGCAGCTTATGTTTACACGTCCAAAGCAAGGAAATGAATCTGTCCTTCAAGCGAGCTACGTACTGTCGGAGTCGCGAAACGCTCAAAACCATTTGTTAAAGGTGAATTTATAAAAGAGTGCTTTGTAAAGTCCCGGGAGCGTGAAGGCATTTGAAAATATATTCTTGTCCCGGAATACTGTCGCTGAAAGAGTTACTGAGTTGGCTGCCAATATAAGTGATCAGATAAAAATAAAATCAGACTCTTTCATTGCATTTGCTATTGCCTGTGACGAAAATAGATGTGTGTGGTGTGGCGCAACTCGCTATTTTTCTTTGTGCGGTTGATACAGATATAAAAGTGTATGAAGAATTATTGGAATTAGTACCTTTGCATGATGCAACAACTGGGAAGGATATTTTCAATGCTGTTCATGGACTTCTACAAAAGTACAATTTAGATTTGCCAAAATTGTGTTCCATTGCAAAAGACAGTAAAAAATGGCTTCATTAAATGTAATATATTATACAGACAAAGATCAGAGAAACGAGTAGTGACAAACCCGATTTTCATCATATTCATTGTACAATCCACCAAGAAGTTTTATGCTCAAAAGTGATCAAGTTGGAAAGTGTTTTAAAGTCAGTGAAAAAAATTATAAACTTCATAAGGTCACGAGGCTTTAATCAGGAACAGTTTTCTGCATTTTTACGTGATTTAGAAAGTGAGTCCACCGGTTTACCAAATTATGCAGAGCTGCGATGGCTTTCGCGATTTATAGTACTCGACCGGTTTTGGAAACTCAAAGAAGAAATACGCGTTTTCATGGAAACAAAAGGATAAGATGTCGGCTTATTATGCGATGTACCTTTTTTACAATATCTTTCATTTATGGTAGATATCACAAAACACTTGTCGGACTTAAATACGAAATTGCAAGGACCACGTCAAATTATTACAGATATCAGATATGCATGATCATGTAAAAGTTTTCAAGTGTAAGATGATGTTGTGGAAAAAACAGTTAGCAGAGGATAATCTGTCACATTTTCTGACTTGTAAGGCATATCAGGAAAGCACAAGTGTCCAAATGTCATACAAAATATACTCAGAGAAAATGAGAAGCCTTCTGGCAGAATTTGAGAAGCGTTTTCAGGATTTTAAGACCCAAGAAAACAAACTTTTCACTATCGATATTGATAAAGTTCCCCCTCACTTGCGAATGGAAGTAAAGATTATTACTTCTAAAGAAATTTTTAGGTTTCTGGTTCAATAATTAATAACTAATAGACTGTAACAACTAAAAACATCGCAATGTCATATTCTTATATAGTATAGATACGGTTAAGTCTCCAACAGACGAAGTAATTGTGATGATTTTTGTTTAAATATTTTCCGACTTAAAATAAACAAAAAATTGTTAAAAAAAATCAGTGAAAATTTTTCTTAACATTTTCTTCTTTAATTGCTTCGATGGCTTGCTAATTAAGGAAGGTACGTGTTTTATAGAACAATATTTTTGTATTGATTTTGTTTGTATTTGAAAATAATAGACGATATAAAAAATTTTAACTATATGTGTTTAATAAAAATAATACATATACATACGGACAAGATTTTCAACAAACAAAACACAAAGTAGAATTTGGCTTAGGATTTTAAATAGATGATCAATAAAGCTAATTCAACTATTACGCCTAAAAAATAACGAACTGTTCTAATAACAAAGTAAAAATTTAAATTTCTAAGCATACATTATAAGCATATTTTTAGATTTTATTTCAACCTATATAATAAACCTAAAAATGTTACAGAAAATTTAAACTAATATTTTATAATTTCATTTTTCAAGTTACTTTTATACCATGAATGAATACATAATAAGCATTTGTTTGAAGTTTCATTTAACATGCTTCTTAGTTTTGTATTAATTAACCCTGCTTGTGAAAATAAATGCTCTACTGCTACAGAGGTCGCCTGTATAGACAAAAGATCTTTGGCTATTTTGGCTAAATTTGGAAATTGTTTATCGTGTGCTTTCCACCATTTTCTCCAATTTTCGGAATCACTTTTTTTTTCAAATAGTGATGTATAATCGACGTCATAGTTATCATCGCTTGAGGAACTTGATATTATTGGTGATTCAGTAGGCACAATATAATATTTATCCCTATACATTTTCTCAAAAAAGGTTATAGATTGATCTTTCAGGCGAAAAATTGAACAAGTAGATATTTGTTTAATACATAAATTTACTCTTAAATTAAAAGAACAAAAATAGTTGATTCATAAGGAATATTTTGAACCATAGCCGCCTTTGTGCAAGCACAACGTGCAGACCCAGAATTTGATATAAAATAAATGTAACTTTTGTATAATAAAGTGTGTATTACTTAGGTGTAAGAAAATGTGTATTACTTATGTGGGAAAAAAGTTCTTATTTTTTTTTCTTGGAAAAAAAGTAAATTCATAAAAAATGATATTTTGTTACCTGTCAATAGGGGTTAAATGTCAAACTTTTTCCCTTCACAAAAAAAAATATATAATGTATTTTCTTTTTTTTTGTCCAGGCACTTACTGCTGTCTTATTAAAATTTGTCCGAGCATATTTTAAAAATCTGAGCTACAAAAATAAAATCTGTTTTTTTGTTCTGCTGCCTTAAATTAACCAGAAAACCCTCAATTTATTAAAAAGAGAGTCAAATGTGTAATTAATTATCTGAAACTAAATCATTCAGTTTCTAAAAAAATCGTTGTGTCAAAAAGGACAATACACAAACCAATATTTTTCTCACGTATACCGCCCCTCACATAAAAATGAAGAGCGTCAATTCGTATCTCGCAGCGACACAACAACCGTGTTAACTGCTACACGAAATGTTTCATTATCGTGCCCGGAGTGTCAAGATATAGCGTTTCGGACACGTGCTCGGTCTCACTATAAATGATAATCGCCCGACACAGTGCAACCGCATCATAAAAAACGTATCATGTTGCAGCAGTTTCGCCTATAATGGAGGTGATAAAGATGGGTGATGGCCCTAGATTTGTAACCTATTGTTCAGGCCACTACTCTACTGCGAGAGCGAACTCGATACGGAATCGAGAAAGAATTTATTTTATTTCCTATAGCCTTTTATACGTTTTATATGATTAGATTATTAATATTACCCAAGGTTTCAGAAAGTAATCAAATATTAGGATGCTGCTCACATTTTTTGAAGAATCCCACTTCTGAAAACCAACAGACTAAACAGAATAGTATACAAATAAATAAAAATCAAGAAAATGGTTTTAAAAACTATCAAAAAGTAATACTAAATTCGAAACAAGAGCTCATACTTGTTAGGGATAATACCGATGACAATGCCATTTGAACCACAGGTGACAAGGAAAATCCAAGAATTACTCTTAAGAAACATACATGAAATATACCTCATATATCAAAAGGAATTCGTCAAAAACTATCAATAAGAAAAATTATAGATAAAAAGACAGATATAATAATAGCGTTTAGAAGTTGTGAAGTATCCAGAACTTATCAATAATTGGCCAGTTAAAACCTCAACTCGAGTTCAGTGGCGGCTCTTCCACTTCATTTGCTCAACGACCCACATAAATTTTTAAAATTATTCATTTGACCGTCCCTCCTAATAGTTGTAATAAAACGCGAACCTTGCGTTGCGTTACTTAGGCATAATAAAATACGTTATATTAAGCTAGGCAGTCCGAATTGCCCTGATTTCCTTAAAGCTTGACGAAAGTACTCGAATATTTCACAGCTACCGAACGGCAGCCGAACGTGATAGCAAATGGAATATGAAATGGCGACTTGTTTCGGACGTTTTTAATGGCTGAAAATTGATTTATACAGGGTTATTCACGCAACCCGTTCATTAAAAGTTTTTGATGATGCCATTTAGATAAAAATTTCAAATTTTGGGATTAAGGTAAGGTTAAGGGGTACTTCTTTTTTGAAGTATTTTCATCTTCCTGTCATTTCCGGTTTAACCGGAAGTTGGTATCAACTTGCTTATTTTAAATGGAACACCCTATATTTTATGATATTTTTGGATTGCACGGATAATTTTAATGCTATTTTATGTAGCATGTTCTATACCTAGGTTCAAGCGTTCTTAAGATATTTGACCTTGAACCGAAAATGAGCCTTCTACCAAATTTTAAAATCTCATATTTTTGTAAGTTTTGAAGATATAATCTTCATATTTTCCAGACGATCGGTAAATAATCTTAGGTTTCTATTTTCTTTATTGAATTTGTCTATTTTTAAACAGGGTGTCCTAAATTCACATTTTCAGAGCCGCTAAAGTCCGTTTTTTTAAATGGGACACCTTGTAACTTTATGCACTATCAAATGTAGAATTTAATTTTCTATCGAACTGTATTAAGGTTCCCTATACCTATTCGCAACCATTTTAGAAATAATCGGGTTTTTATTAAACTATCATATGTATTTGCTAAATGCTTATACCTTCCCGTAGTAAGCCATGGAAAAACAATTGTTGTGCTTTTCTATTCAACATGACAGCTGATTTGAAACATTTAAATTAAAATAAAATAACACTCAAAAGCTGATATTTTCAATTTATTTTATATTCGAGGAGAAGGTTTGAGAGAACGTGCCATGTTTTTAATGAAAAACATCCTCATTTATCGCCAATGAACAAGAGAAAATTGAAGAGGATTGAATTAAAGTTATAAAAAATGTAATAAATTGTTTACATTGTTTTTAACCATATCTACTAAGTTCGAGACTGTTCTAAACTTGTTTTAGTGAACTTAAAAATTATAGCAACCTAACAATCAATAATAAATAAATAAAATAATAAAATTGAATAATAACAAATGTTCTATATGCTCTCCGTTCATTTGAAGACACATTTCAATTCTTCTTTGCACAGTTGCTGTGAACCGTTGAATTTGTCCGTTTTCTAATTCGGCAAAAGCTGTTCGTATCCTGTCCAGTAAATCTTGTTGGTTATTTACTGGGGAAGCATAGACTTTACCTTTGATAAATAAAAGGGCCATTGGGACCAATCCAGCGATCTTAAAAATTCGAGATAATTGGAGATAAATCATCAGACGTCATCACCAGGTCTCAAGGCTTGCACGTTTTGGAAGGAATAAGGGTGCATATGATGTTCGCTCAAGATTCTTTGGACAGATGAAGAAAAAATTCCCAAACCGTTCTCTGCAGACGGTATTGAACTTTGCGGGTTTGCGTGGAAATAAACTCAACGCAATGAGTCATCCGATGATGAAATATTTGCTAGTGAAGTTTCTGATGAAGAAAATATTTTAGAAGCTGAAGATATACAAGAAGTTGTACCGGTAGCACAACAGAAAACTTTAGACAAATTGTTGAAAAAAGATTTTATGATCGTGAAATTTGAAATTACTTCGGGAAAAAGACATTTATATTACGTTGGACAGATAATAAATAAAATACAAGACAAATGTCAAGTAAATTTTTTGAGAAAAATAGTAGGAAAAGACATTTACTTTTGTTTTCGTCAAGTTCGTGACGAGTGTTGTATATACAAACAAACAAACAAAAGTATGCTTTATTGCCGCAGAAAAAGTTTACAATTTTATGGACAAAGCAAAATATACCTAAAATAAGACATATATCAAAACATTAATCAAAAAGAATTTCGATAGGTCAATGCTTTTTAAAAATGTAAATTATCAATTTACCAAATCGTAAAACACACGTTAGAATATAACATAACATTGCCGCAAAACAGTTAATGAATCCTAATAACCTTATAAAAGTAAACAAACACACATGTACGAGGTGAATAATTTCGATGACACTGAAATCAAAATTGCAACTATGCGACCTTAAACTCTATGTTATTATAGTTACACAAATAATTGTGATGTTAAACAAAAGGTATAATAAACTAGTGTAGAATGTAGTATACAAAAAAGAATTAAATTTTGTTTTTAATCCAATACCTAACAAAAATAATTAAGTTTTAAGTGAATGTTCGACAGTTCTTTTCTCTATATGATGATTTTCAAAATTCTATGCTACGAGTTAGGACATGACTCACAAAAGATTTAAGTAAACAAGCGAATTTAGTGACAATTTAAAGAGACTTACTCGCTGTAAAAATCATTAACGCTCTAGAATGGTCTCTCAATGAGGTATGCTTTGGTGTTTTTTCGAAATTGTGCAAGCATAGGGATAGATTTTAAATGTACTGGCAGATTGTTGTAAAGTTTTATGGCGTTGTAAATAATTGATTTTTTTATTAATTCTGAGGAAGGAATGGGAAGATATATATCATGCCTAGAGTTTCTGGTAGGGTATACATGTTGTGGCCTTTCTGGGAGGGTGTTTATATGTTTTCTCAGCAAACATACCGTTTCCAAAATAAATAATGCAGGAAGTGTTAATATTTCATGTTTTTTGAAATAGTATTGGCAGTGAGCTCTATTATTTAGACCAAACAAATAACGAATGGCTCTCTTTTGAAGCATAAAAATACTACGAAATTGCTCGGTGGTACAGCAGCCCCAAAAGGGAAGGCCATAGCGGAGGTGGGATTCAAATAAAGAGAAATAAGTAAGTCTGGCAGAAGGAACGTTTAGTTCTTTTGAAACTGATCGAATGGCGAAGCAGGCGGTAGAAAGTTTTTTAGTTAAGGTGTCAATAAGATTAGACCATTTTAGGTTGTTGTTTATATTTAAACCCAGGAACTTAACCGACTCTACGTATTCAATATTGCTGTTATGTACCTAAAGTGGTTGTAAAGTTCCCTTATAAGATAACGCCACCGTTTTATCGACATTAAAACAAAGCATATTGGAATCGGACCAAGCCTTAATTATAACCAAGTCTTTGGAGATACTAGAGTGTAAAGACGTTGTATCAAAATCACTCCAAGTTATGCTTGTGTCGTGAGCAAAAGGGAAATTCTTCCATTAAATTTAAGGTTCGTGATATCATTAACGTATAACAAAAAAAGAATAGGTCCCAAGACTGAACCTTGAGGGACTCCACTTGTAATCAACTTACAATCAGAATCGGAACCATCTATAGTAATACGCTACGTTAAAACAGACGGAAGTATTCAACAGCGCTTTTTAGGTTTTAAGAATGTGTCCGAAAATTGTACAGGAAATGCATTATATACCGTAGTTTATAACGTTACTAAAGAAATTAATGGAAAGAAAAAATTAGTTGCTCAAAGCTATGATGGAGATGCAGTGATGGCAGGACAATTAGAGGATCTGCAAGCTAAAGTTCTAGAAACTTTCCCAAGTGCTGTGTTTGTCCCTTGTTTTGCTCATAAATTAAATTTAGTTTTATCTCAGTCCATCAATCACATTAAAAAGTGTAAAGATTTTTCGTTACTTTAAGTGGCATGGCTGCTTTTTTTTCCAAGACAACAAAACGTACATAAGCTTTGGACTCCATTGTCCACAAACGATTACCCAAAGTAGCTCCTACTAGGTGGAACTATAATGGAAGACTTGTGTTAACAGTATCTGAAAATCGTGAATCACTGATTGAACTATTTGAGAATATAATAGAAAATAAAGGAACATGGGACTCAGAAGTAATAAATAGTTCGAGGGGGTTTTTGGACTGTTTGAAACGAGATTTTAATTTTAATTATTTGTTGAACATATTTTCAAAAATATTTCCATTCTCGGACAATGTTTTTAATATATTACAAACTAAAACAAATGATATCGCTTTTTGCCTAAAAAAAGTAGATGATTTTAAGTCCATGTTAAGCCAAAAAAGAGATGACTTTGACCTATTTCGGGAGAAAACATATTTCCATTCTCGGACAATGTTTTTAATATATTACAAACTAAAACAAATGATATTGCTTTTTGTCTAAAAAAAGTGGATGATTTTAAGTCCGTGTTACGTCAAAAAAGAGATGACTATGACCTATTTTGGGAGAAAACGCTGACGTTAAATGTAGAGCCACAAGCCAAGCGTCTTCGAACAGACAAGCTGGGAGATGTTCAAACATAATACAGACGCCTCTTTTATGAAATAATCGATCAAATTCAGCAACAAATAAACTATAGATCTCTTCTTCTTCATTATGGCCAGTTCTTCGACTGAGTGTTACTGCGAACTAAAAGTGATTTACGAAACTGATGGCATTAGCGCAAAAAATAACGCTAAGGAAGTAATGCAATTTTTAACAGACAAGGAGATGGAAGATGCCTACACCGGAGTGTCGAAATTGGGTGAATTAGTATTGACAATACCTGCCACAAGTTCATCAGTAGAACGCAATTTTTCAACACTTAAATGTATAAAAAATTTCGGCAGGAGAGACGTTCGCATACATCGCTGTTGTCCATTGAAAATAAATGTCTCCAAAATATGTCGGCATCGACGTTTTTATGACGACGTCATTGACGAATTTGCAAAAAATGATCAAAGAATCGAATTACATTACAAATAGGTAAATTTCTAAAAATTACTTCCCTTTCTTAAAATTTCACCGCACGCCCCTGAGCGTCTTGCCGTAGTTGATCTCATATAACAGGTAAAATGTTTCGTAATTCCTGTAGAGTGTTCGGTAGGTGATGGTGTGAATGAATGGCTCTTTTTAGAAAATCTCAGACATTTTATATAGCATTAAGATCTGGTGATCTTGCTGGCAATCCTAAATAATCAATCTGGGTCTCCTTGATTTGATCAAGTACAATCCTAGCTCTATGCGGGCGAGCGTTGAAATATAAAATTAGTTTCAAAATTGTACCTCTGTTCTTTAACGATATCATTTATGATGTCGTTTCGATAAATCTCACCATTCATGGTACCGTCGCATAAGTACAGGGTGTTCCAGCGAGGACTGAACAGGGACCTATTTTCGACCTTCCTTGTATTTTGGAAAAATTCAAAATAGCCAATCGATGTATTTTTTCTTGTAGAATCTAAAAATATCATCGAAAAAATATTTGAACCAGAAACAAAAGAGTTACGCTATGCATCAGGTGTTTTTTAAATGGAATGTATCGTTTTTTATACGATTTTTGGAAAGAGTGATTTTTTTATGTCCGTTCTGATTAAAAGATTTGATTTTGCGATAGCTGTTTATATCACATTTTAATGTTTTACAAACTAAAATTTTAGCTTCACCTGTTTAAAATATACGATAGGTTGGTATAGGTGATCAAGGTAAAATGACGTTTGAATGCTTTGTCAATAAAAATTGACATTATTTTAATTATTGTCGAAGTCTTCACCTAAAAAATATATATTTGACTTTGATCGAAATGAAATACTCTTTGGACGAGAGACTACAGATTGTTATGCTATTTTACAAGTGTCAAGAAAATGCAAGAGAAGCAAGAAGAAGATTTATTGCAAATTTTCATAGAAATATATCCATCAATACAATTCTAAGGATAAAAAACCTATTTGAGGAAAATAAAACTTTACATGATAGAAAAAGAAATTCAATAAAAAATAATTATAAAATAATAAAATAAAACTACTAATAACATAAGTTTTCAATGTGACCGCCGTTTTTCTCGAAACAACATCGATAACCCCTTTGTAGCCTTTCTAATTTCTAAACTTGCTGTTACAATATGATTTTCCTGGTTAAGGCGGTTTATTTCATCGACAATTTTTCCCATGATCTCTTGAATATTTTCGTTTCGTTGCGTGTATACGACGTTCTTCAAATGGCCCCAAAGAAATGTATCCAAAACTGAGAGGTCGGGGCTATTGGGCGGCCAAGCATATGTTTGCATATATATGCACCATTTCGCCCTATCCATTCGTTATGGCGCCGATTTAAAAATTGAACCACATCATGCACGGCATGAGGAGGCGCCCCTTCATGTTGCCAAATTAAATTCTGATATTCTGCCAATGGTAAGTCTTCCAGAAAAATTTTCAATTTCGTTTTCTAAAAACTCATAATATCTGTGCCCATTTAAAGTCCCGTTAAAAAATATTGGTCCCAAAATTTTATTGTTTTTTATCCCACACCAAACATGAATAGAATTCCTCCCTTGAAATTTAATAGTCTGGAACTTTTTTGGATTTTCAACGGCCCAGTGGTGACTATTATGTCTGTTGAATACTCCCGATGTTGTGAAAGTAGCTTCGTCGGTCCACACAATATTTTTGAATAAATCAGGGTCTTCGTTTTCTTGCCGAATTACCATTTGAGAAACAAATTGGAAGCGAAGTTCTTTTTGTGCCGGTGTTAGGTGCTGCAGTGGAAGGATACGAAAAGGCCTAACAGTCCCTCGGGTAACTCTTCTGCGCCTTACACCGCCATCGTACTGAATTTCCCGAACTGCATCCGAAATAGATTTGGTTGGATTAACTTGAAAATAATTTATAATGGCCTGGTCTCGATTTCTTCTTCTTTTTATATTTCTTTTTCTATCATGTAATAGGTTTTTTATCCTTAGAATTGTATTGATGGATATATTTCTATGAAAATTTGCAATAAATCTTCTTCTTGCTTCTCTTGCATTTTCTTGGCACTTGTAAAATAGCATAACAATCTGTAGTCTCTCGTCCAAAGAGTATTTCATTTCGATCAGAGTCAAATATATATTTTTTAGGTGAAGAGTTCGACAATAATTAAAATAATGTCAATTTTTATTGACAAAGCAGGTGAAGCTAAAATTTTAGTTTGTAAAACATTAAAATGTAATATAAACAGCTATCGCAAAATCAAATCTTTTAATCAGAACGGACATAAAAAAAATCACTCTTTCCAAAAATCGTATAAAAAACGATACATTCCATTTAAAAAACACCTGATGCATAGCGTAACTCTTTTGTTTCTGGTTCAAATATTTTTTCGATGATATTTTTGGATTCTACAAGAAAAAATACATCGATTGGCTATTTTGAATTTTTCCAAAATACAAGGAAGGTCGAAAATAGGTCCCTGTTCAGTCCTCGCTGGAACACCCTGTACAATTGAGTACGAACACCGTAAAAAATCCCAGCCCAAACCATTATTCCTCCAACTCCGTAGGGGTGAACCTCTTCTACTAAGCCAGGTCGAACGCGTCCTCCAGTGTCTCTCCAAATCTTCAATCGCCTTGTATCACTACGCAAGCACACTCTGGTTTCATCCGTGAACATGACATTGTTCCATTCTTCATTTCAACCGATTCTTTCTCGACACCAAGCTAAGCGATTCCGACTGTGTTCCATAGTGTTTATGATAGTTCTATAACTATCTATAACTGACCTGAACCCCTCTGGCTCTTCTTAAATCACGTTCTATTTCCGAAGCTGGTCTAGTTGTATTTCTTCGTGCTGTTAAAGTAACGAAATGGTCCTGCATTCTGGTGGTAGATCGCGGTCTTCCAGGGCGAGGTCTTTCAGAGACAGAACCTGTTTCTTGAAATCGTTTATTTAATCTACTGATCACACATTGTAAAACATGAACTGCATTTGCAACATCGGCTTGACTCATACCAGCTTGTAGCATACCAATGGCTCTATTAGTGTTGTCTATCGTTAACTGCCTTCCTACCATTTCGTACAATATAAAAACACTTCTCTCAGTATTAATACTAATGACATCTGTGAAGCATTCTAGATGTCCGGTATTTTCTTTAAAAACAAAGATATGTTGATCATACAAAAAAACAAAATGTTTTTAAATTTCAAAGCATATATAGATGTCCGGTATTTTCTTTAAAAACAAAGATATGTTGATCATACAAAAAACAAAATGTTTTTAAAGAATCAGGCTTCAAAGTTACCGATATATAGTTTAAAAATTGTAGGCAGTTTATGCTACAAAGTGTTTCATGCCTTGACTTCAACCTGTGTCTTATTCAGTAGTAAATTTTATTTTGTATTATTATTATGAAATCATTTTTGAAATAATATAAATTTAGTCTATTAAGGCAAATTTTGATTCCAAGAGAGGGTAATGGAACAATATATACTGACTGGTATCACAAACCACCATCCTTTTCAGAAAGGTTCTTGAATTATAATTTACAACACCCATTACAACAAAAAATCACAACATAATTAAAAATTTAAAATATAGAGCTTTGTCTCTTTTTTGTCTCATTTGGTAAATATGTTGAAGAACATTAGCTCAAAATAAGAAAGAGTCAAGCAGTAAATCGGACTTCAAACATCAATGTCATGACATTAGGTAAACAATTATATTCGAAAACTCCTAGTATTTCGTAATTCTAAAACCTTCCATATTTCGAAAACCTATAATTTTTGATACACAGTATATTATAAGAAAAATATGCAAAATCTAATATAAAATTCAAAAACATTAAAAAATATGTTATATTATATTTTAGTATACAATGCTAGTACTTGCCTTGCTCTTTTGAGACACTGAATGCATTAAAATATAAGCATATAAAAAAACAGACCGAATCAAAGAACTTTTGTTTTTTCAAATTGCAAAAATAACCGCGATATTTTTATTCAAAGAGTTATCTAGATCACCCTGTACATATAAGGCTTATGTCAGTGCTTTCGCCCCACCAATGCAAAATAATATTTATCTTGAAACTCGAAAGTTTTTCGAATATGAGAGAAAATATTCGTTCAATAAATTAATCTGCGTTTCAATAACGACATGCACGCCAACGATCCGACAATCCAAGCATGCGGACGTAACGTGGCGTATCCAATATGCCCCTGGATTTATGGGTTCATCAATCCACATTAGCATTTCATACATAATCGGATGTAGTTGGTGGATTCTCCATCCGCACCCGACCGTGAATATGTTCACTGGCCATTAAATTGTTGCCTCTAAATTAGCCGGTGTTAAATATATATATATATATATATATATATATATATATATATATATATATATATATATATATATATATATATATATATATATATATATATATATATATATATATATATATATATATATATATATATATATATATATATATATATATATATATATATATATATATATATATATATATATATATGTTTTCATTCCGGGTGTACATCCGTTCACTACTGTCGTTCTGAAAAGAACAGTTTTGCTAACGTTTCGCCAAAATCACATTTGGCATTTTCGAAGCTTTCTTTCTCGCGTCCAAATAGAAACTGAAGTGTTGGTGACTGCGACGCTTCCTTTTATACCCCCACTCGGGGCCGAAGGTTATATCTGCGCAGGCGTTGGTCGTTATTTATGTTTTCCGGATGGTGCTGTTGTTGTTGCGCTAATTGCGCTTGAGTTTTTGCGATTTTAGATTTGCCGATTATTGTCTTCCATACTGTTGGTAGTTTTAATGATTCGTCCCTTTTATTCAAATCACCTTGTTTTTCAATTTCTATGGCTTCTCGGATTATTCTGGTCTTATAACGTTCTATATTGGCAATCTCCCTACACCCATCGAAATTTATTTTATGGCCGGTTTCCTGATGATGTAGGAATAAAGCTGAGGTTGTTTGTTTATTTCCGATGCTGAGTTTATGCTCTTCCACTCTTGCTGATATTCGCCTATTAGTTTGCCCTACGTACAACTTTTCACAGTCCTGGCACGGAATGCTGTACACTCCGTGGTTTTCCAGTTTGATTTTACCTTTTGGGTTTCCGAGTAGTTTACCTATAGTTGTTTGTGGCTTGTGTATTGTTTGTATGTTGTGTTTCCTCAGAATTCTTCCGATTCTGTCTGTTGTGCCTTTTACATATGGTAAAACTACTCGTTGCTTTCCCGACTCATATTTTTTGTTGTTCGTTGTTCGGGAAACCTGTGCATTAATAGCTTTCTCTATGGTGCGATTTGTGTAGCCATTTTTATTTAAAGCACTAGATACTACCTTAAGTTCGTTTTGTCTCGTCTGTGTTTCAGTTACTCGCACGGATCTAGATATTAGAGTATTTGCCACAGCTTGAATTTGTACTGGGTGATGATGTGATTTTGCATTTAAATATCTGTCTGTATGTGTTGGTTTTCTATACACGATGTATTAGAAATGTCCGTTATGTAGTTTTGTAACCAAACATCTAAAAATGGTAGTTTGTTGTTTTCCTCTAGCTCTAGAGTGAATTTTATTCTGAGGTGGATTGAATTTACGTGGATTATACAATGAATATGATGAAAATCTGGTTTGTGACTGCCCGTTTCTCTGATCTTTGTCTGTAATATTTTAACGAAGCCATTTTTTACTCCAGTCATTGAAGGAGCTCCATCTGTTGCACCGGAACACAGTTTTGACAAATCTAAATTGTACTTATGCAGAAGTCCATAAACAGCATTGAAAATATCCCCAGTTGTTGTATCATGCAATGGTACTAATTGCAGTAATTCTTTATACACATTGATATCTGTATCAACCACACGAAGAAAAACAGCGAGTTGCGCCACACCACACACATCCGTACTTTCCTCACAGGCAATAGAAAATGCAATGAAAGATTCTAATTTTGTTTTTATCTGATCACTTATATTGGCAGCCAACTCTTTCAGTGACAGTATTCCGGGACAAGGATATATTTTGAAATGCCTTCACGCTCCTTGTACTTACAATTTCCGCGGCCTTTACAAGGCACTCTTTTATAAATTCACCTTCAACAAATGGTTTTGAGTGTTTCGCGATCAACTCCGAGAGTACGTAGCTCGCTTGAAGGACAGATTCATTTTCTTGCTTTGAACATTTAACTTTTCGTTTCTGACCATGCCTGTGTACTTGTCAAACATAGTTTTATGAATATCATAGAGACTTTTATATTATATAATTTTGGGACACCGACAGTACTATTACAAATCAAACAAATAATATTTTCTTTCACTTCACAGCAAAAAAACTCTAATTCTCACTTTTCTTGAAAGATACGATGCTCATCTACAAGTTTCCTCTTACTTCCACTTGGTTTTGAAAGAGACATGTTAAAAACTGTATCCGAAATAAATTATAATAAGTACTGTTAAGTGTTGTAACGATAAGTGCGCAACTCAACTCGAAACTCTATCGCAACTGACTCATAACTGACTAAACACTGAACGACTGAACTCAATCGAACACGGCTTATATACAGATTGTGATTTCTCTTTCTTTCCAGAATGTTCAGATAGCGTCATCTGTGTTTTTGCTCGATGGAATTTCATGGAACCAGCCAGATAACGTTTGGCTTTAGGTTGAGTATGTGTAGTTCACCCTCCTAAACAAATATGGCACTATGTACAGGGTGTTCCAGCGAGGACTGAACAGGGACCTATTTTCGACCTTCCTTGTATTTTGGAAAAATTCAAAATAGAGTGATTTTTTTTATGTCCGTTCTGATTAAAAGATTTGATTTTGCGATAGCTGTTTATATTACATTTTAATGTTTTACAAACTAAAATTTTAGCTTCACCTGTTTAAAATATACGATAGGTTGGTATAGGTGATCAAGGTAAAATGACGTTTGAATGCTTTGTCAATAAAAATTGACATTATTTTAATTATTGTCGAAGTCTTCACCTAAAAAATATATATTTGACTCTGATCGAAATGAAATACTCTTTGGACGAGAGACTACAGATTGTTATCCTATTTTACAAGTGCCAAGAAAAATCAAGAGAAGCAAGAAGAAGATTTATTTCAAATTTTCATAGAAATATATCCATCAATACAATTCTAAGGATAAAAAACCTATTTGAGGAAAATAAAACTTTACATGATAGAAAAAGAAATTCAATAAAAAATAATTATTAAATAATAAAATAAAACTACTAATAACATAAGTTTTCAATGTGACCGCCGTTTTTCTCGAAACAACATCGATAACCCCTTTGTAGCCTTTCTAAACTTGCTGTTACAATATGATTTTCCTGGTTAAGGAGGTTTATTTCATCGACAATTTTTCCCATGATCTCTTGAATATTTTCGTTTCGTAGTCTGTATACGACGTTCTTCAAATGGCCCCAAAGAAATGTATCCAAAACTGAGAGGTCGGGGCTATTGGGCGGCCAAGCATATGTTCCATTTCGCCCTATCCATTCGTTATGGCGCCGATTTAAAAATTGAACCACATCATGCACGGCATGAGGAGGCGCCCAATCATGTTGCCAAATTAAATTCTGATATTCTGCCAATGGTAAGTCTTTCAAAAAATTTTCAATTTCGTTTTCTAAAAACTCATAATATCTATGCCCATTTAAAGTCCCGTTAAAAAATATTGGTCCCAAAATTTTATTATTTTTTATCCCACACCAAACATGAATAGAATTCCTCCCTTGAAATTTAATAGTCTGGAACTTTTTTGGATTTTCAACGGCCCAGTGGTGACTATTATGTCTGTTGAATACTCCCGATGTTGTGAAAGTAGCTTCGTCGGTCCACACAATATTTTTGAATAAATCAGGGTCTTCGTTTTCTTGCAGAATTACCATTTGAGAAAGAAATTGGAAGCGAAGTTCTTTTTGTGCCGGTGTTAGGTGCTGAAGTGGAAGGATACGAAAAGGCCTAAATTTATGAATTTTCAGAGTCCTGTGAACAGGCGCCTTACACCGCCACCGTACTGAACTTCCCGAACTGCATCCGAAATAGATTTGGTTGGATTAACTTGAAAATAATTTATAATGGCCTGGTCTCGATTTCTTCTTCTTTGTATATTTCTTTTTCTATCATGTAAAGTTTTATTTTCCTCAAATAGGTTTTTTATCCTTAGAATTGTATTGATGGATAGATTTCTATGAAAATTTGCAATAAATCTGTAAAAATGTAAAATAGCATAACAGTCTGTAGTCTCTCGCCCAAAGAGTATTTCATTTCGATCAGAGTCAAATATATATTTTTTAGGTGAAGACTTCGACAATAATTAAAATAATGTCAATTTTTATTGACAAAGCATTCAAACGTCATTTTACCTTGATCACCTATACCAACCTATCGTATATTTTAAACTGGTGAAGCTAAAATTTTAGTTTGTAAAACATTTAAATGTAATATAAACAGCTATCGCAAAATCAAATCTTTTAATCAGAACGGACATAAAAAAAATCACTCTTTCCAAAAATCGTATAAAAAACGATACATTCCATTTAAACAACACCTGATGCATAGCGTAACTCTTTTGTTTCTGGTTCAAATATTTTTTCGATGATATTTTTGGATTCTACAAGAAAAAATACATCGATTGGCTATTTTGAATTTTTCCAAAATACAAGGTTCAGTCCTCGCTGGAACACCCTGTACAATTGTACATTTTATTATACCAATCGTTGTTGCAGCGGCGCGCGCTTTCAAAAACGGTTTTCAACTTGTTCGCGGGCCGCATTATCTGGCTGTTTTCAAAACTGATTTGGGCCGCAGAAAAATGCTCACTGGGCCGCATGCGGCCCGCGGGCCTCATGTTTGAAATAGCTGATCTAACACGACAGTGAGATGATATAATACGTGGAGTAATCGATCGAGGTTGTCAAATCTAATTAAAACTTTTGTCACTGATATAATCTGATCTGAGGCATTGGGTATTTTAGCATGTATTTTATTATTTTGCAATAAAAGTAATTTCTTTATACTGCTTAGAAACTTATACTGAAAAAACGTTACTATTATTTGTATGAAAATATTATTGCATCATGTTTAAACATGCTCACCATAATATAAATTTAAATAAACATTGGAGTTCCTGGCTAGACTTGGCATCGTCGTACGATCGACCTTATATTATGAGGTAATCTTGGCAGTGGCTAAATATGTAAATAATGAACTCTATTTTTATTTTTACTCTAAGGCAGGAATAGTGGAGACTTTGCCGTTTCCTTACTTTTATTACACACTGTGTATAAATTCCTCTTGCTGAACTCGTCAATTTGATACCTATCACAATGAAGTATAAAATATTTATTTTTTTATGCTGGACAGAATACCGTATAACGTTCTGCCATTTTTATTTTTTTAGCAAACACTCGAGCAATACAGGCCAATTTTTTTAATGCCTCACTCACGAAAATCGATCCAGTCATGTAGTCTGTAGATGGTAACAAATAATGGTCACACACTTGCTTACATTCATGACTGCTAAACACAAGAACCTCCTTTACAAGCGCAAAAAAAAGACTATTTCTTTTCCCCGTATAGGGCAAAACCTATTCTGCGGATATTTTGCTATTCGGCCCTCAAATACCTAAATAAAACTAAAGAAAAAAACGGTCCCATATGTTTAGAGAACTACAGCATCATCCAAAACTAATTTCGCTAAGCCGGATTCGAACTAGACTTTTTATCCATCCAAAGTCCCTTGCGCGTTTCTTGCAGGGCAGGGCAAGGGGTCTAAGCCCGGGCTTAATCTCTCGAGCTGCCCATGATACGGCCCTAATCCCAAACACTGGGACAGGTGGTGGACAGGGGCTCCTTGTTTTAAACACCATCGACGTAGTAACAAACGAACATGTATGGTCGCAAATTGTTGTGTTTGGTGATATACGATGATTTGTTTAGATTAATTTAAATAATATATATAGGACGTTCCATTGAGGTTAGCTGCAGATAAAGTACTGAAATTTTCTTATTTACATAGAATGTTGCGCTGTCATAGTCAACCTATACAGGGTGTCTGTTTTATGGAATAGTCAAAAGCAGTGTTATCGTGCGGGTCATACGATTTATCAACGACAAACTTTTTAAGTTTGTTTTTCTTTTATTACGTGTAATCATAACCTCCGCATAAAATCCGGAAGATGAATTAGATAGACCTAGGATATTTTCATATGAAAAAAGGCGATAAACATATAAATACCAGCTATTGCAAATATCTTTGAGCGTCAGTGACGAAATGAATAATAGAAAACAATTTTCGGGTTTTTTGCATCCACAAGCGAAAAAAATTGTATTAAATCTAACAAAATACTACGAAAATGAAAATTCACCGGCCAATATCCGAAGGACAGTAGCAAAAGCTGTGGGAACCGGTATAAGGACTGTGCAGAAAATTGTGCATGAAAAAAAGCATAATTTACTACCGAAGAAGATTAAGAAATGTACACGAAAAAAACCAATGACAGAAGACTTAAGTGACAATGTAAAAATGAATGTTCGTAATCCAATTTACGATTTATACACATCAAAAACTAATATAACCCTTCAAGTTTTAAAAGAAGCTTTAAAAAATCGAGGCATATTGGAAATTGGACTAAAATGGTTGTCAAAATTAATAAAAATGTTGGGTTTTCGATATAAAAAGGACTGTAATCGAAGATTTTTATGCGAGTTGCCACATATAGCAAGTCAGCGTATCCAGTTTTTAAAGAAATACACGGAAAATGAAAAATTCAAAATTTAAAAAAGTGGTATTTTTAGACAAAACTTGGATATTTTCTAATGGAAGTGGTTCGAAATCTTGGCGGGACGAGTCTGTAAAAAGTGTCAAGAGAAAAAAAGGATGTGGGACGGGTAAACGGTTCATCATTTTGCATGCAGGTTCTTCAATAGGATTTCTCCCAGGTGCAAGTTTACTGTTTTTTTCAACATCCAAAAGTATGGACTACCATGATAATATGAACTGCGAACTGTTTGAAAAGTGGTTAAAAGAATACCTGACTCCAAATTTAGATGCTCCATCTTTAATCATTTTGGACAATGCATCTTATCATTCAAGAACCTTAAATAAACAACCTACTTCATCCTGGAAGAAAAGTGATATTTATGACTGGCTAATAAAACAAAAAAAATCCTTTACCTTAATATGCTGAAACTAAAGCTTTTTTAATGGCAAAATCTATTAAAAAACCAACAACATATGCCGTAGATGAAATATTACGGGAAAATGGACATGACTTACGACTGCCGCCATACCATTGCCAGTTTAACGCAATAGAATTATTATGGGGTGGAACAAAATCATATTACGAAAAACACGTGAACGATGGTTTTACATCAGATGAAGTGCAAATTGTTTGGCAGGATTACTTTTTAGTACATTTGTAATTTTGTAGGCAATAAATAAATAATTATAGAATACTTGTTTCAATTTTAAAGCGTGTTTAAAATAAGTAAATTTTTTTATTAATTATAAGAGAAAATTTGATATATAAAAATCGGTAAAATCGCTTTACCAGAAACTCGGTTTTAATTGCTAACGAAAAATACAGGCTATATATATATATATATATATATATATATATATATATATATATATATATATATATATATTTTCCGCATGCACGGCCCTATAATTTATAGACTAAATTTGAATAAATCATACCTACAAACAGAGGGAATAAAGAAAACATGTTTTCCGGCATCTAGGGACCCTTAAAGGTAAAGATCTGAAAAAATCTCACGAGGGAGAACTATTTATCTTGTGTTTTTAACAAAAGTGTATAATATTTTTGTAAAATAATTTTTTTTCTTAGCACAATACAAAATAAACAAGTCTTCTTTGCATAAGTGGTTAGATTTTTAGGTCAAGCAGAGCTCATAATTTTTGGTGATTGATAAAAAAATGCCACTTTCATTAAGTGGCTGTATAAACAGAACATATCCTGATTGTTCCACTAAGTCGAACCGCCTTCCGACTTTATTAAGGCGCTTGCCATTTTGTGTATTTTTGTTTTGCCAACCAAAAAATTTTAAGCTCTTAACCGATGAGTTATAAAGAGACCCAATTGCTTTGGTATCAGTCACATGCTCTATATGTCGTTTTATAAAGCTCAGCACTCTAAAACCCTTAAGTACAATGCTATCAATATAGAGATTAAAATTTAAATTTTCATCAAAAATAACACACAGGTGAAGTGTATGGGACTAATACGTTTATGGCACCATTTGACGAGCCTTTCAATGTCAGACTGCAGTGGATTAGAGTCAGAGGAAACCGGTGAAAAGAATTTAAAGTCATCTGCATATAATAGACATTTAGACATTTTAAAACAAGACACTATATCTTTTATAAAGAGTAAAAATAAAATTGGTCCAACATGTGAACATTGCGGAACATCCGACGTTACAACCTCCCTGGAAGCTGAGCCAGACAAGTTGATCTGCTGTCGACGATTAAGCAAATATAATCTGATACACTACAGATAGTTTCCACAAAAACCAATTTACTGCAATTTCCATAATAGAAGCTGATGGCAAACACTGTCAAAAGCCTTAGATATGTCAGTATAAATGACATCAATCTGTTCTCCAGCCTCAACTGATGTTATTAAGTAATTCGGAAATATTGCAAGATTTGTAGTCGTTGAGCGACCATGATAGAAACCGTGTTGCATACTCGTAATGTAGTGTTTTAATGATTCAAGGATATTATCGGTGACATTTGCCTCAAATAGCTTTGGTATGTGTGAATGTAAAGAACTACCTCTATAATTCTTTATATCGCCTTTATCACCAGATTTAAAGATTGGCAAGAGAGTAGAAAACTTCCAAATTTCAGGAAAGGAACCTAGGTTGAAGAATCCCTGAAAGATTATACACAGAGACAATGACTGACAACATCTTACCAATAGAATAGTGGGGATTCCATCTGAACCAGTCTTCTTGGACAGATCAAGGCCCTTTATTTTATTACAGATTTCTGCTCGGTAAAACAATACGTTGATAGTAATTTTCCCAAACAACTTATGGGACCAATCTTGCTAAAATCCAAATTGGGGTGGTGAGAATAGCAGGACTGAAAGTGAGTAGCAAAAGCATTTGCGATGTTATTTGAACCAATAATTTCCTCACCGTCATAACTCATGACATTGGGCAAACTGGAGTCCTTTCTTAAGTTAAGTATAAATGTCCAAAAATATTTTATGTTTTCTGGGATAAGTAATTCAGTTTGTGTGACATATGTAAGATAACACATATCAATTCGAAGTTTAACCTCACCTCGTATGTCAGAATATGCTAAATAATCGACATGTTGTCCTTTTATATTTTTTGTAAAGGCTATTCTTTTGCCCAATAAGCTTTTTTAAAGGAGGGTCAAACCATTTTGGATATTTACTATCAACAACGATCTTCGTGGGGACATATCTATTAATACCCTGGAATAAAACCTCATAAAAGCGCTCATCCATTCTGTCCACGTCCGATTCAGTCGGTAAGAAGAAGAAGATACCGCTTATAAAAAATTAGAGAAAAAGTGTCCTTTATGGAGGATGTTAATATTCTGTTTACAGACTTTTAATTTTTTCTTTGTTCCTGCAATAGCGGGAATTTTGCAAAAATTGATCAAAATTATTTCATTAAATATCTCAAAAAGTTTGTTTTTTAGAAAAAAGTTTTATAAAACACTTACTTACTTTAATGTACTCTACAAAATGGCGCCCTCAGATTTTCAATCCGACGTTTCGTCTACCGGCCACCACCATCAATTTTTTTTTAAATACGGATCTGTTTTTTTTTATTTCATTTTCTTCAAGAACAATTTACAGTTAATACATCAACATACATCAAGAACATTTTTATAGTCGTTTCGTACTGTTATATCCATCTTCATATTTCCTTTTTCTAGTACGGCTCTGGATTTTCACTGAAAGAATGGGTTTCTTCATAAATATCTTTATTTAATAACGTAGATCCCGGAAAAAAGAATTAAAATTTTTTACGGTTCATCACAAACGAAATTGCAATTACTAATATTAAAATGGTAAAAATATTAAAAAAGTTTTAAAATTAATTACCTACAGTATAAAATAACAAGTAAAGAATGGAAATGTTGGAAATGTCAGTCGTTATTTCTTAAACATTCTCTAGCATTTTTGAATTGCAGTCAATTCAATGTCTATAACGACTGGTCTATATAGAAACAAAAACTAGTAAATTAATTAGACTAGTTATTGACAATTACTTTAAATAAAATGTATATAGAAGTTACAACTACAAAATGGATAAGGATTTCTTTTATATAAAATAACTCATTATTTTGTTTATCAAAATTACATTAAGTTATTCTTTTAGTTAAAGCAAATACAGTAGGATTTTTTTTGCGTTGAATATTGTATACTTACGTTACAACCTAAAAGGATTTGCATAAAATTATCTCTACTTGGAATACAGGGTAAAATAAAATATCAAGCAACATTTTAAGAACTTTAACAAGAGCCCCAGAGTAGTTGTTTTTTTCTTACAAGGGGCAGTTATAATATTTTAATAAATATTTATTGGCTTTAATGTTAATACATTTAAATACATAATTGTCCAAAGAAAACACTGTCTTAAACAAACAAGTTAATAAAACATAATATCTTATATTTTGATTTGATATCTAAGTTAGTTAATGTAATACTGTACAATAAATTAAACAAAAATAATAGGTGAATAGACATACTGACAATAATAATAATGATGGTAATAATAATAATAATAATAAATATAAAGTCAATAAAAACATCAGGCAATTTCTTACGCAAATCATGAGTACGTGGAAAACTAAAATCAACCTGAGAACACAAAAAGAGCACATCGAAACAGAAGAAATCTACATCAGACGAGGTATGTTCCAGGGAGATTCACTCAGCGCTTTGTGGTTCTCCTCTATCTCAATCCACTCTCAAATGCACTGAATAACAAAAACTTCGGATTCCAAATTAAACACCACAAAAATAACCTGCACAAAGGCACAGCTAAAGGAACTCCTTAAAATCACAAAAACGTTTACCCTGGACATCAACATGGAATTTGGTATAAGTAAATGCAAGCTACTTCATATCAACAAGGGACAATGGAAAGACCACTCTACGGAGGAAGCAATCAACAATGAAACTATAGATAACATGCTCAAAGAAGAAACGTACAGATACCTAGGCATCCATCAAAGCACCAAAATTAACTCATATCAAATCAGAGCTCAAGACGGAACTTAAAACCAGACATACAAAGCTGAATTCCAAAATTCTAACGAAGGCTATTAACACCTTCGCCATACCCATTCTTACGTATTCGTTTGATATCATTAAATGGTCACACACAGACATAGAAAACATTCACATTCTCATACGCTCTGAATTCACTAAACACAGGAAGTTACATCCCAACGCATGCAAGGAAAGACTCACTATCGAGAGAAAAGAAGGAGGAAGGGGAATCATAGATATACAATCGCTAAATAAAAAACAAATTTACGAATTTAGAAAATTTTTCCACAACAAACAAACTAACCTTCACAATGCAATAGTGAAGGCAGACAAGAATTATACACCGCTCGACCTGTCTCAAACGAGCCACGCAGCAAACGCACACAGTAACATCCAATCACGACTAGAAAAGATGAACACCTGGTCTGAAAAAACACTTCACGGAGGACACAGATACCACATTAAGCAACACCATATACATAAAAAGCTTTCATATACGTGGTTACAAGAAGGGCAGCTGTTCCCTGAAACAGAAGGCTTCCTGCTTGCCATCCAGGACAAAGTCATTGCAACCAAAAATTACCGAAAGCACATCATCAAGGACACAACCATTGAAGACGAGAGGTGTAGGAGATGTCACCAGCAGAGAGAAACGATCGATCACATAACGAATGGATGTAGAATAATGGCCGGAACTGAATACACCGCGAGACACAACTCAGCAGCTAAGGTCGTTCATCAAGCATTAGCCACAACATACAAACTAACAGAGAACACAGACCCTTACTACCATTATACACCAACATCTATACTTGAAAACGAAGATTACAAGCTCTATTGGGACATTGACATCCACACAGATAAAACAATGCCCGCAAACAGACCCGATCTCACCTTTCAATCCAAAAAAAAAAACGATTATCACCTGTGTAATTGACATGGCTGTCCCCAACGACGAGATATAATAAGAGAAATACAGTGACAAGATCGCCATATACACCGAATTGGCAATGGAAATAAAAAGGCTGTGGAAACAAGAAAGAGTCATCATTGTTCCTCTCGTCATATCAGTAACAGGTCTCACCCCAACAACGTTTATACCGCATTTGGCTCAATTAGAACTTAATACAGACATTCACAGGAACATCCAGAAATCGGTCATTTTGAAAACATGTGATCATTTCTTAATACGCAATAGTTGTTTTTTTTCCATTTCCTTTTTTTATTTTTATTTTTGTACTGACTTGGTATAATTCCGTCATTATAAAATACAACCACAGAAATACTGTGAGACAACAAGTCATGATAATAATAATAATAATAAAAATAAATTACTTTTTCTAACAAAAGGTATGTATAAGGCAAAGTTTAGCTAGAAGCAACTCTACTTTTAAATTGTTACTAAAAACGTAAAATACTTATAAATATTGGCATCGATTATGTATATAAAATAATTATTTTTAAAGAAAAATAAAAGCAAAATTAAAATAACAGAAAGTACAAAATTTAGAGTTAATAACGAAAAATTCTTAATAAAATATAGAAAAGTATTATCAATTTTTCTGAATAAGGAAGGCATCGTAGTGACATACTCGCATTATAAATTCTATAATAATATTAATGTAAAAATCATTATTAGCTTAAATCGATCTTGGAATTATATGAAGGCTTGTTTATTAATTATTATAAATTCATACAGAAGTGTCTATCGTTTAGTACATCGCTGGTGAGGTCGCTCAAATGCTAATCCTGGTTGTCATCTAAGCCACAGAGCCGAAAACAACTAAACAGAAGTCCACCGGCCCGGAAAAATCCGGTATGACACTTCGCACAATGGACGTCTCTGTAGGTTCTGTCGACCACACACACGCACATATTCTTCTAAAAATATGTGTTTGCATACATCGTAAAATAGTTTGAAGGTATATATCTATTATACTATTCACAAAAATATAGCGTAATTTCCTATTCCGACTATACAACGAGATATCTGCAGGTTAAACATTTTGGAAATCGAAATAAATTTATAAAGTCTAAAATATTGAATTCTACACAATTTGCTTAAATATTATTATTTTAGAAACAACAAAACTTGCAAAACAGTTTTAACAAATCTTCAATACAGATAGCTTACCTCAAAAGGCTTCAGGAATAGCTTGATTTTTATTATTCGTTCCAAGCAGCCAACAAACATTTTGACAAGGTCTGTGCTGGGTTTGTATTTTTTGTTTTAAATAATATATAATATATTGAATAAATTCATTAGCATTTTAGGCACTGGACATGGTGTGATATTACAAAGAGTTTGCAACGTTTAGGAGAAAGCCATTAAGAAAGTTCTAGAGCTGATTTCTTAGACATTTTAGATAAATAGCCGATTTAAAAAAATGGGCTTGTTAAGGCAGGAATGATATATATGCTTGCAATTTTGAGAGCTAATTACTTTATTTAATATGAGACATGAGACATCACAACAAACAAGTGTTATACAAACATACGGATCATCTTTATCTTCACCTTATATATATATATATATATATATATATATATATATATATATATAAGTCTCCAGAACTGTAGATGTGGGTTTATAAAGATAGACATAGTTTGCCTTCAGCTATCGATCCCAGGACGGGGTTTTCCGAGTATTCCCACCGATATTTAAGGATTTTCACTCACGGTTTACATAATTTGTAAATACATTTCTTCCTTAGTTTCTTCTATAACTTCATTTTTTTTCTTAAATTATTCTCCATGTTTTCTTTCTTTTTGATTTTGTCCGAAATGTGCCCAACTGATACAAGCAAATACAAAGATAATACAAAAATAGAGACAGATCTTATATATGTTTTTGCGTATAATTAAGTTTAGGTATGGCAATGAAAAGAGATCTCTTTTTTTTTAAGGGATAGAAACATTATCAACATATGCGATTTTTTACATATTTTTCATAATTATTAAGATTATTATTATATTAGGAATCTATCTTATTTTTGATTATATTAATGTACACAGTTTCTTAAATGACTTGGAAACATGCTAAATATTTAGTGTAAAATGAAAGAAATATGTTTAGAACTGGATAATGTACTAGGAAGAGTGAAATTGTTACTCTTGCTTACTTTTGTTCCTATGCGATGGTGATTAATATGATTATTCATATATATATATATATATATATATATATATATATATATATATATATATATATATAGGGTGGTCCGTCTCAGGAAACGAAGACATCCCGATAAGAGAAGAGAAGCCTGCAAAACTTATTAGATAGATTTATTCAGACGGGAGATGTCGAATACTCAAAACCTAGTAGAAATAGGCTAGTTCAAACTGATGAAGGAACTGGATGTGCTACTTCATGTCACAGAAACCCCTTCAATTAGCCAAAGGGTAATCGTAAGCAAAACCACCGTTCAACGTGTTTAAAAAAAAATCATTTTCATGCCTCCATATTCAGCTTCACCAGGAGCTTTATGAAGAAGATTATGAGCACCGGATAGTGTTTTGTAACTGGGCACAATCCAAAATCAGAGCAAATTTTCAATTCTTTGATAAAGTGATCTTCTCAGACGAGGCTACCTTCCATAAAAATGGATTTGTGAATCGCCATAATTTTCATTACTACTCCGATCATAATCCAAGACATTTTCGGCAGATCGATCGACAGCACAGATGGTCTATTAATGTGTGGGGGGAATCATAGGAGATTTTATTATCGGTCCTTATTTTTTCGATGGGCATTTAAATGGGGATATGTATTTAAATTTCTTACATGAGTTGCTCCGTTTATGTCAACATCTACCCAGACCCGTAAAGGAGGGCATATGGCTACAACACGACGGTGCTCCAGCACATTATTCTTTACCGGTCAGGCACCATCTTGAGGTAGCCTTTCCGGATCGGTGGATCGGAAGAGGAGGGCCAATTAGATGGCTACCCCGTTCACCCGACCTCACTAAGCTTGATTTCTTCTTATGGGGCTATATCAAACAAATCGTTTGCCAGGAGCCCCCAACAACACCTGAGAACATGAAGCTGCGAATTCAAGACTAAGAATTAAGGAGAGTGGCAGCATCTTTTCATACTCGTCTTTGTTTGGGTTTGGAAGAAAACGGAAGACACATTGAACATAAGTTCTAGTGAAAAAATTAGATTAAATATAGTTGAATTTAGTATAGTGTAAGTCTCAAATGTGATACTTAAATAGCAAATTTTTAATTTTAATGTCAAGATAAATGATACATTATAATAAAATTCAATATAAAAAGAAATAAATAAAAAAATAATTTAAAAATAAAAATTTGCGATATGTCAAAATTATCTCTTGTCATATTGATTGAATTCTACGTCATTCATTTTAATAATTTAAGCCACCTTGGATTACTTTTCATTAAAATGGTTGCTAAAATAGGACGTTTTACCAGTTTTTGGCGAATGTCTTTTAACACGTTAGAAATTTTAAAAAAGATGTATTTACAAAAATGTTTTATTTTTCAATTACGCATCGATTGCAACGAAAAAAGAATAGGGTTGATCTTTAAAATAAGAAAGAAAATGCACTTTGAAGTTTGGTAATTTTGATATATAATTTTGTAGACCCTGTATAATTAAGATCGTTTAAATTTGGTCAGCGAGATTGTCAAACCTTATTTAATGAACTCCCAGTTTAATTCGTATGTCGAGGCAATATTTGAATTTTTATAATTTTTTTTAACCAGAGATGTAAATTCACTGTTTTTCACATTTAATTTTTTTAAGCCGTTATTTACCTATCGAATCCAATAGAATTTTAGGATGATCTAAGCAACTATGGAAGCCATCTAAATATGCATGAAAATATAGGTCATCTAATTTAAAAAAATATATCATTGTGACGTCACAGTTTTTTGGGTCACCCTGTATAATCAAAAATATTTTTAGAAAATGCGCCCTAATATACATATGAGTTGTGCAAAATTTAAAATTCATTCAAAGTCAAATGATAAGTGAGCTACAGAAGAAGGGAGCTGAGATGAACCACCCTGTATATACATATATATATATATATATATATATATATATATGGAGTTAATGCACTGTTGCACGCCCAAGCAGCATTTTGGTTGCTTTGAAAATATTTTAAGATGGCTCTTTGTTTTGTTGCTGCTTTTTAGCTGAAAATAGTACTAAATGAGTTAAAGTATTAATTATAATTTAAGACTGTCATTGGTTCGCTTAGTTAAAACAGTTTTTCAGCGTTCAGATCTCGCAGAGTTAAGATCCCCGAAGATGTCTCGTGCAATCGAAGGCAAAACGTCGTATAGTAATGGCAATTTGACTCGATCTAATCCCAAGAACCCCGATTTGTTAAAACAGTTTGCTTTATATAACCATCATAAATCAGACACGTTTTAAGACAAAATAAAGTGTGTCCCAGATTCGCTTCTCTATACAGGGATCTCGGCTCCTATTATACCTACAGCAAAGGTTAAATGGGGAAAGTTTTAGAGGAAACTTATTGCATTCGGCTTCAGATTTACGATCGATCACTTGTTTTTGGATATATCGGGGAAAAACCGAAAATGGCGGATTTCGTTTTTGGCCAGTATATTTAGAACGGTAAATTTGACAGCTGCCAAAATGTGACATTATTTGGACACATTTTTAAGACAAATAAGATAGCGTATACGACACGTCTTCATTGTTTTTTGTTAACCCGCAAACCGCCTCAACATTAATTTTTTTTATGGCCGCCATATTAAATTTTTCGATTTTTGGAAAGAGCCTAAAATTTCCAGTCTAGTGATATCTCACAAGTGCATTAGAGATTTTAGTATCATCGAAATATTACACTTTTCAGTTTTTTCTAAGGAGGTCATGATTTAAAGTAATGTTAGCTCTCAATAGCTTTCTAAGGAGGCCATGATTTATCTGTAACAAAATTGGATTTTGATTTTAACGTTAAGTTAAATAGTTGAAAGTATCAAAGCTGTGTTTTAATAAGTAGTAGGTACGCTTTTATCCCAATAAAATCATAAATGTGACACATAAACTGTCAAAACCTATAGAAAATGGCCGGCATTCCGTATTCAAATGAAGAAAAGGTTGACACGTTAGCTCTGTACTTTCAATCATACAGAAACGCCGACGTTACCTCAGCAATGTATTTGGAGATGTACCCCGAACGACGGCAGCCTCATAAAACCCAATTCAGGAAAATCGTAGTTAATTTAATTAACCATGGTGCCTTCGAACAACCTAGAAGCGGATACAATAATAACAATGAAAATCGAGACAAAAACATTTTAAAAGCTATCAACGAAAACCCTAGTGCATCGGTTATAACTGTAGAACAGGAAACTAATGTGCCAAAATCAACAGTACAGAGAGTTTTAAATAAGAATAAGTACCATCCATACAAACCCATAATAATACAAGGACTTAAGGAAACTGATTTTCCAAGTCGACTACAGTTCTGTGAGTGGTATACAAGGAAATGTAATGAAAATCCTGATTTTGTAAATCATGTCTTGTGGTCCGATGAGAGCAGGTTCACGAATTGTGGAGTCTTTAATAAGTACATCCGTCATCATTGAGCTGTGCAAAATCCTCACGAAGTGGCAGAGAGACGTCCACAGATCAGATTTGGAAGTAACGTTTGGTGTGGGATCATTGGTAAGTTAATCTAACCAATCTTTTTTTCTTTAATGATACTAAAAGAGTATAATCTAATAGAAAAAAGTAAAACGTTCTACTCTAGTCAGTCAACTTACTTTTTTGATATTGTATTACATTTTTATTCAATCATTTTGTATTGTATTTTCGAAGAACCTATAAAAATAAAATTGGGTTCTATAAATTTATTAACACTTTATCAAAATTTTCTGCAGATTTAGCTAATTCTCTAAAATTATTTTGATTGTCTGAATTTAATGATTTATTATTACCAGGGAAGCCTAGTTCTTGCGTTATGAAAAAAATACCATATTAATCAAATGTCGAATTATTTTTCGATTTTCATTATGATTTATAGAAAGGCGTTCAGCTGTATTTCCGAATAATTTAAATTTTAAAGCACAGGGTTTGCTCTTTTGATATTTTATGTTTTATTAAGGCACGGTGTACTTCTTTAAGATTATTATATTACTGAAATAAATTGATTTAGTATTTCCGAAATTAATATGCAATACCAACAAAATAATTTATTACGGCTATTACTTCCCGCTAACCAAATATGTTTTTCTTTTTCATAATAAAGCTGAATAGGTTTCAACTGTATACAAGCTCATTCATTACGGGATGTTTCGATAATTATTTTTGGAAAGAAAATATCTACTTTTTAATAAAGATAATTTTCCCTTTATAATTTATAGTTTCTAGTACCACCCGGCCGACCCTGCCGACTGTTGAGCTCCTATTTATAAATTATTAATCATTTCAGGAAATCGTCTTATTGGACCATTTTTGTTTAACTACAAACTAAACGGGCAGAGGTACCTAGAGCTTTTGCGAAACCAGGTTGTACCAGCCTTACGAGCTATTCTAACGGAAGATGAATTAAGAAGAACTTGGTTTCAACAAGACGGATGTCCGGCTCACAATACCATTCAAGTCAGGAACTTCTTAAGAGAGCAGTTTGACAAAAGAATAATTTTTTTAAATGGTCCAATATCTTGACCTCCTAGATCCCCTGACCTGTCGCCCTTGGATTTCTACCTCTGGGGTTACACGAAGAATAAAATCTATGAATTTGATCCCTCCGTGGCCACAGAAATCCTGAGACAAAGAGTTCTGGATACATTTAGAAATAATGACCGAAATACACCAGGGTTGTACGAAAAACAGTCACCAATTGTCAAAAATATCTCGATGCAAATGGACGTCATTTGTTGTATTGAAAATTCAATGCGTTCAATACATTACTTACTTATTAATGTAATCTTGTGACAAATAAATCATGGCCTCCTTTAAAAACTTTGAATCCTAATTTACGAAGTGTGATATTTTGATGACACTAAAATCTTTAATGCACTTGTGAGAGATCACTAGACTGGAAATTTTAGGCTCTTTTCAAAAATTGAGGCGGGTTGCGGGTTAACAAAAAACAATGAAGACGTGTCGTATACGCCATCTTATTTGTCTTAAAAATGTGTCCAAATAATGTCACATTTTGACAGCTGTCAAATTTACCGTTCTGGATATACTGGCGAAAAACGAAATCCGCCATTTTCGGTTTTTCGCCGATATTTCCCAAACTTATTGATCGATCGTAAATCTGAAGCCAGATATCGAATGCAATAAGTTTCTTTTAAAACTTTCCCCATTTAACCTTTGCTGTATAGAGAAGCGAATCTGGGACACACTGTATACAAAATATGTTTAAGGCTTTAATAAATTTGTTTTTTAAAGTAATGGTAAAACTTTTTTCTTTTAAAATTGGTTAATAGTTTAAAGTCAAAAATAAAATAAAATGATGCCAAGTCAAGCTTGTGATACAGCTAATTGATGTTTTGTATAAAGCCTTTTCTTGCAGAATAAGAGATTGAAAATAAAAAATTAGTTCATTAAATACAGACAATAAGTGGAATAAAATTGAAATGTCTGGATATTTCAAAATCCAAAAGAGAAATTATTATTATAAACTCAAGAATCGTCAATTATTCACGAAAAATAAAAATCATCAATCTAGTAGTGTTTCTTTGTTGGCCATATCCGACATACTTCAAGATAACAAATAACAAAGTAACAAAGCAAAAACTAAAACAGTGGGCAGTCCACTGCTTTCATGTCTAACTTATACACCATTTTTCCCGGTTCATGCTCTGCCTGTTTGGACGAAAGACCAGCACGTTTGGTAAAACAGGGAATTTTTTCCCATTTCGAGTTAGGGTTCTTTAATTGTCTACACAATTTCAAACACGCTTCCATGGAAGTGGTCAATTAAGAAATCATGATTTTTGAGTTTAGATCAAACGGGAATCACTTTTCGACGTTTCGCTTTAGATTGCATGAGGTATCTTTAGGGATATTTATTTAATAGTCTTAAGTTTCTCTAGCTTGACTACCCGGTACGGCTAGTAAGATATCATTTAAAAATATTTAATATGTTTCTTCAGATACCAGTTTTCTCAAGAGTGTCAAACGCTTTCGAAAGATCTAAAAAGACTTGGCTTATATTAAAACAACTTACTATATAAACTATGTTACCTCAGCAATAGTATCTTCAGTATTATTACATACATAATTTCAATTGTGTACATTTTCCAAAACTTTTGCTAATGTAAATGCGTAAATTCACAATGATATTATATTATTTATTATATAAACACAACAAAAAGCGTTTTGCACCCCCATGTATTTTAAATACGGAATATTTATCGACAAATAAAAATATTATTATCTTCAACTTTGGAATGTTTTCAGTACAAAATTCAGTTTGAATTTCAATTTGTTTACCACATTTTTAAAATCAACAGAGAATCTATTCCTGCAGCTACTCGTTGGAGAATAATGTTTTTGCGGCAACAGGGCCTTTCTGTAAGAGCTGTTGCGGAAGAAGTTCAAAGGCACTTTAGTGATCCGGACATGTAATCGTTTTTTAAATACTGGAAATGTGGAAGATAGGCCTCGTACCTGGAAGTTCGCACTCAATGTCCACCAATGAAAATAGCTATTTGTTTGTTTTGACTAGAAGAAATCGAGAAATGAATGCTAGTAAGCCAAGATTCAAGCCACTGTGACATCTGTGTCTTCACAGACTGTAAGAAATTATCTTGATCGAGACAATATTCGATCAAGACGTCCGTGAAGTGCACTACAGCTTACCCTACAACAGCGCGCAGAACGATACAGGTGAATTCTAATGGGTCGATTGCATGTAAACTTTGGCCAGAAGCATCCTACTAATATTACAAAAATTGTCAAAATTTAAAAAGATGAGTAAAATTAAACTTTGTGCCATTAAAACCACCGAAAACCATATTAAACACGACATTAACATGTAATAGTCTTTTCCTGATGATATGGTGAATGCAATGAAAATGAGCTCCGGCGCTCTCCTGAATAATTGAAAATGACGCCGTTCCGCCATTTTTAATTATTAAATTTTTGACTTTTCCGTAATTCTCAGGAAATTCAAAACAGCCAATCGATGTATTTTAACTCGGAGAATTCGAAAATCGAATTCTCCGAGTTAACTGAATGAGAAACAAAAGACTTACGCCAAGGATGTTGCGTTTTTTAAACGGAATACGCTATATATTTTTACATTTTTGAATTATAAGGTCAATTCTAAGTGTTTTTTAATAAGGGTAATATATGTCTATCTTCAACTGTTTTTGATTTAGTGATGTTTGAAAATTGACTTTTTTTGCTTCTTTGAGCCGTCATAGCACCTAAACGGTTGGATCTAGAGCAAAATAACTTTCAAATTTCTGTCTTAGTTTTTACTGTAATTTTGACGTATTAATAGATATTATATTAGTTTGCCATAATGAGATATTCGTTAATTGAAAAACTACAGAATATAACGCTATATTATAAGTGTGAAGAAAACGCCAGTAAAGCAAAAAGAACATACATTGCCAGTTTTCATAAAAATATATCCGTAAAAATAATTATAAAGATTAAAAACCTATTTGAAGAAACTAAATCATTACATCACAAAAAAATAATAGTTAATATTAACAATAAAGTAACAAAACATAATAACTAATAATTTAAATGTTCAATGTGTACCCTATAAATCTCAAAGCAACATTGGTATCCTCTTTGGAGCCTTTGCAAACTTGCTCCTTACAGATATTTTGTATTCAAAGTTGTAATATCTACTCCTAAAACTAAAGCTCTAACCCGAAAATAAAGTGTAATTAGGTTGTATATAGATATAAAGCTAATGCAGGAAAATTGGAATCTGGAATCGACTCTGAAATCAAAATAATTGGACCGATATTTTTGTAAATTTCATGAAAGTAGGTTTCAGACAATAACTTTTCTTTTTAATTTCAAGCAAAATGAACCATTGCACTTTTTTAGAGATAATATAAAGTAATAACAACATTTCCATTTTTATTTAAAAAATGGATAGTTATTAAAGTGTTTGTTTCTACGTTAATCTCCAGTAAGTTCCCTAACGAAACAATTCACTATCGAAGCGAGGCGAAGTTTTGCACTAAGGCCAAACGGTAAGGCTGTGTTATGCTTATTCGAAAGAAAAAAAATCTGGCTGCCCAAAGTTGCCCGTTTTCTCGCAATAGAAATGTGCCTGACATTAAAATAAAATCGTTACAAGACCCGCCATATTGTTGTGATTATTGTTAAAGTAGTATTGTTTTGAGTGTGTTACGATTGAGTATCTTTCTGATAGTTTTATTTCTAGTTGTAGTGAGCCAAAGTTTTTTTTTCATTTAACAGAAAATTTTGAGTTATCTCCGACGGACTTTACAATTGTGAAGTTATCATACAGAAAACATTTTTGTGTCAATTTGGGCAAAAATGGAAACAGGATAAGAGAGTGAGAGATCATTTTTATAAAAATATTGAAAATTGGTTGACAAGCGAGTTAATATTTAAAGAAATTGTGAATGTCAAAAAAAAAGGAAGTTATCTTAATTTGAAAAAAACGTGTGATATAACTCTTTCAATGTTACAAGGCCTTTGGGTTCGAAAGTTAAGATCAGAAGGGAAAAAAGAGGAGGCAGCCGTGAGTCAGGAAATCTATCTATCTCTTGGGGACAAGTGAGTTCAAACAACGTCTTTCTCAGAATACCGTTAAAGAGATGAAGGTTTAGCATTAATGGTATTTATATCATGATATCAATACAATTTCCCTTATTATAATAAAATATTAAAAGCAAAATTTGGATGTTATCCTGAATCTGTTGGAATTAATGAGAAAGGTTCCATTCCAATTAAAAAATTATTGGACCATACTAGAAAACGGTTGCTTAAAATTCCTAACTGATTAGAAAAGGTTATTAGTAGTGCAATCTCACATTGGGATGGTTCTTAGGGGAATAGTAATTATAAACAACTTGTTTCAAAAATAATAATAATAATAATATTCTTTATTGCCAGTAAAATCATATAAAAATTACATAGCAACGTCAAAAACAGGATGAAATTTCGCCATCTTGATACAAAAAGTAATATAGTAGTTTGGCAAAATCCGCATCCTTCGTCAACTAATCATTGCAGGCCAATATATTTTGAATTCTCGAAAGAGACTCCTGGACTTACCAAAATTGTTGGCTACAAATATGAAAATGAAGTTAAAAATTTGATTCAGACCGAGGTATGTACAAAATATCAAAATATTAAAATTTCACATGACTTAGCATTTACCATGTTAGACGGAAAAGCACGCCAAGTTTTAATACAAATTTTCTAGGCTGCGTGTTGTACATTATGCAAAGCCAAACCGAAAGAGATAAACAATTTGCCAGAAAAAGTGGAATGCTAGGTTGGATGTCAAAAAACAGTCAGTGAAAACAAAAAAAATGTTCAAAATGAACTTAAACGAAGGCTATAGGTATAGTTGTCGATGTGCCTCGAAAGGGAAGTGGAAAGTCCAATAACGGCAACACTGCTAGAAGGTTTTTTAGGAATTCAGAAATAATAGCAGAGGTGACAGGGGTTGATAAGGAACTGATCAAAATATTCTCCATCATTTTGCAAGTTTTGTCATATGAAAAGGCTATAGAAACCAAGAAATTTGACCTATATGCACAAAATACGGCAGATTTATTTGTGGAAAAGTATAACTGGTACTATATGCCCTTATCTGTCGATCAAATTCTTCTACAAGTGGCATAATTAATTCGACTTGTCTTCCAAGTGGGCAACGTAGTGAGGAAGACTTTAAAAGATTAGTCAAATGTACCCTCGAAAGTGCTACCAATGAAGACGTTCTACATTCACTACTCGTATTTTCAGATCCATACCTAACCAACAAAAGAAATCAGTGGAACAACAGGATTCTTTTGATTTATTAAGGACTGACCTAACTTAACCTAACCTAAAACATCGATGTTTGAACTAAAAGTGGGTGTTACATTTTTCGCAGTCAGACGTGTTCTTAATGAAACACCATTAAGTCAAATGCTAATTTTTTTACCCTGTATATCACAAGACTTGAATAAAGAAACATCCTACGATGGTAAGACGATGGTGTTTCATTAATCCATTTTCTAAAAATTGCATAAAATGGACAAAATCCTAATTATACAGATGCTCAACAGTTATGGCCGGGTGGCTACATAAGACCTCACCACTGTGCTGTTTTCAATTTGGTTCTGAAGGAAATTATGATATCGTATACCACTTAGTGACTCATTATAAAATATTGGACCCAAAATTTTATTATTTTTAACACCACACCAAACTTGAATTTTAATGGTTTGAAATATTCTTAAATTTTCAATAGCCCAGTGATGCGTATTGTGTCGATTAAATATTCCTGAGGAGGTAAATGCGGCTTCGTCTGTCCAAACCATTTTTTTAAACAAATCAGAGTCGTTTTGTTGCCGTATTATAATTTGAGACACAAATTGAGAGCGACTTTTTTTCTGTGCAGCTGTTAAATGCTGAAGTAGAAGTAAGTGAAAAGGCCTGAGTTCATAAATTTATAAAGTTCTGTGAACGGTTCCCTGGCTAACTCTTCGACGTAGAGGTAGACGGCCACACCGAATGTCCCGAACGGCATCCGTAATTGACTTGGTGGAATTTCTTATAAAATAATTTAAAATAGTTCTGTCTGGATATACTTTTCGTTGTGAGTTTCTTTTTTTGCTATATAATGATTTAGTTTCTTCAAATTGGTTTTTAATCCTTATAATTGTTTTTACGGATATATTTCTATGAAAATTGGCAATATAATATGTTCTTCTTGCTTCATTGGCGTTTTCTTGACACTTATAATACAGCGTTACAGTCTGTAGTTTTTCATTTAATGAATATCTACGGCAAACTAATATAATATCTACTAATACATCAAAATTACAGTGATTTTGAAGTAAGTTGATCAACTGCATTTTATATGAATATATTTAATTAAATGGGTAGCAAAATAATTTCCGTTTTTTTGTTTGACTGGTATCATAAGATAGCTTATCAAAAACTAAGATAGGAATGTGAAAGTTATTTTGCCCTAGGTCCGACCGTTGAGGTGCTATAACCGCTAAAAGGAGCAAGAATGTCAAGTTTCAAAGATCAATAAAGCAAAAGCAGTTGAAGATAGACAAATAGTACCCTTAAAATTTAAAAATATATAGGGTGTTTTGTTTACACAACGCAACATCTTTGGCGTAACTCTTTTGTTCTCGTTCAATTGTTTTTTGTTAGGATTTTCGAATTTTCCGAGCTAAAATACATCGGTTGGCTATTTTGAATTTCTTGAGAAATACGGGGGAAGTCAAAAAAAACTCCGTTTTTCACCCTCAATAGAAGACTTTGTATAAAAAATACATAGGGTCAAATAGATAAAAATTCACTATACAATTTTAAAAATCTCCATAATGAATTCGACGATTTAGAGAGATCTCTCTAAATCCCCCGATCCAAACGATATCCCCCGAATTACGTAATAGATGCGTAGAAACGATACAGGACGTCACGTCACGTCGTGAATAAAACATGAACAGCTGACACCTGTCACTCAAGGGGGGTGTTTCCGTTGCGGCTCGCGATCGGTGAACATCGCGTTCAGCGTGATTCAGTCACGCAACACGTCGACGTCAGAGCCAAAGGTTACCTGGATTGACGGTTAATTGCTGGTTACAGACTTTTTTGTGACGATAATTCAAAGTCTAAAAGAGGCAGTGACTATTCCCCAATTAGAGAAGAAATTTATTTGAAAAGCAAATAAACTCGGAGACACTTGAAGTGGGTAGGTCAAATTGTAGGTGAATTTAAAACTTACGTAACTTTTCAACTACCACGTCTTTTTTGGATAATTTTCTTTTAGTTTAATTGATTAACTTCCTAGTTTCAATAACCCGTCTTGTAAAAGGACTACAGGGTGACCCACCAATAATTTATGCCACTTTCATAGTTTAACATTGCAAAACTCCTTCTTTTCTTCAAGTGCAGGTAGTACCACCCGGTTTTGGGTCAATTTTAGGCCTATTGCATGTTGCCATTCGTTCATAAAAACTGAAAATGGCAGGCCAAAGCCGTGCGGTTGGATACTTACAAGAATAATTTAAATTTAACATACATAATATAAATAGATAAAACAATTATTATATATTATTATACATCGATTAAATTATAATAGGTTATATTTTCCTCATCTGAGCAGTGACGGCTCGTGCTCTAAAAATTTGGGGTCGGCCGAGGCTCAAGGCCAATCAAAAGCGGTTTTACGGTGAGGGGGTAATGAGATAATTACCCCCCTCCCACCAGACCGGTCAAACATCATGTGTAATTTACATATTTTTACGTGCAAATTACGACTAAAAACTTGGCTAGCACAAAACCGACCTGTTGGATTGGGTCTCTTGTATATCCATAAATAGAGTGTTGATCAGTGGCGGCTCGCAGGTGAAAAAGTAAGTGAAGTGCAAATGAAGCAAGAAAATATCGCAATAATTTTTTTCCAGAATACATTTTATATGTGGAAGGGGTAGAATATTTTTTTACGACTTACCTAAATTTTGTATACTAAATCAATTCTCCTATCCTTCAAAGCAGCAAATTTATTCATAACATCATCATAAAATGGATGAGTTGCCCTAATTTCCTTCAGACATTCCTTTTGAATTGAAATACTGCCTAGAGAAGTAAGTCTTTTTTGAGATATTGTATTTCTTAAATAAGTTTTTACACGTGTGAGGCAAGAAAAACTTCTTTCCACTGAAGCGCTTGTCGACGGTATTATCAAAATAAGGGACATTGCCCTGTTAATTTATGTTTATAGTCAAATTGGTCAAAAATTTTATCCAATAGAGAATATAAATTCTCCGACGGAGCTGACATTATAAAATCCTAAGAATCTCTCGACTACTGAACCTTCTGAATTAACGTATCTTAAAATTATAGAGCACTGGGAGGTTTGCGTAATATCAATGGTGTCGCCCACTTGCACAGAAAAAAACTGTGTGTTCATTATTTCATTTTTTACATAATCATTTAAATAATTAGAAATGCATTCAATTAAATTCAATTAATAATTAATTATTTCGTTTTGAATAGTTTTCGTTTAGTTCTTGGAAACTTCTCGATATTAACAAATCTAAAAGCTTTTTAAAATTCCCCCTGTGTATTGACTCGCTGCTCTAGTCATGGCTGCGAAAGACTAACTCTTGTTTTGCAAGGTACAAAACTGCATCAATTACCAAGCACATAAATAGCCTATTTAATCGGACGTTTTCGTTAAAATGTATTTTATATATTTTAGCATTTTCTTTTAAAGTGTCAGCTATAGTGCTTTCATTTTTTACAAATGTTTTTAGCATTAGTTCGCATTTTAAATGTAGCGCCGAGTGTTTATGTAAAGACCTTCATATATTTAACATACCTGCAAATCCTCCCTTATTCCACACTGAATATTTATGGGAAACTAGTAAACAAGGCCGGCAAAACAATTTCTGTAATATTTGACTACTATATAACCATTTATACGCCGAAAACCAGGATGACGATAAAACTCTGATCTTGTTCCTGCCATCGATTAAATGGAGTTTCCAACAAAATGCAAACCACATCCGTGATCGGATTCATCAATAATGTAAATTAATAAACCCGACACCAAATAAAGTTGTAACAACACTATAAATAAATATAACACAAAACAGTCAAGTAAACTGCAAAGGAACTAACCGGTTGCAGCGAAATCCGCCAAAATAAAAGTAAACAACCACCACAAACTGAACGACGCGTGAGTGTAGTGTACTGCGTTAGCAATTCACCGAGAGCGTTCTATGGCGCCGGTTAACATTAATCTTCCATGCGGTCGACGTCATCGCGTACGCGTTGTCATGGCAACGTAGTAGGATAATCGTAAACTAAACCTAGCACCTCCAGCAAAGTCGAAGCGGTTTGCGCCACTATTAAAGTTGTTATAATAAAGTTCGATTGAAAGTTTTAAAAAGTCACCAACAATCAAGTAAAATATTTATTCGAGATGTACAGTTTATTTTTTGCCAATTAGGTAAATAAATCAATGTAAAAACTTAAATTTTAAGAGATATATAATAAATATAGTTAGATGTTTGCTTCTTTATTTTTCCTGATGAAGTAGCACTTCACCTACTTCACCTGAATAGCCGCCACTGATATTGCTGCAGGAAAAATTTTTTTTTCACTTATACCACAACAAGTATGATAAAAAAGTGTTCCCCCCCTCCCAAACCAAAATCCTATATACGCCAATGCAAGAACCTCCCCTAACGGTATTTTGTTTACTGTAGAATTTTCGCGATTACATTCCCCAGTTCCTCTCCATAATCATAACCTGTTATCACCTGAGATTCGTATGCAAAAAAACACATGTTCCATTCTTGTCCCCAATTCTGATGCTCTTGCACCCAAACAAGCCTAACCACTCTGTGTTTCCTTAATAACTCTGAATGTTTGGATGGGCGACGAGATTGAAAATTATTGGCATGTAAACTTCTTTTAACGTTTTTTGTGGAGACTAGTTTCTTCTACATTTATGACATGTTGGTGTTCATGTACAGAAGATTGTACAATTTTGTTTCTTTCTAATATATCTCTTTCTAACACATCGTCCATAGCCTTATAGTACTTAATAAATTAGGAATTAAAAAGCCTACCTTAAAACAACAAAAACATGTAAAATATATAAAACTGGCACATACAACTACATAATTAGATAAACGCTAAAACGAGGTTATGTCTTCCAACAACAAATAAATAAAAATATTATAAAACTTATAAAAAATTAGTCCATGGTAAGGATCGAACTCTAGACTTCGGTTTCCAGATAATTTACGCTACAAAATTCGCAAAAGCTGATCTAGGTTCAGTCACATCTGACTTCTTATATTTATTAACAAGGCTCAAGTGGTCCTGGACTCTGGTCGATATTTTTCTCCCCGACTGGCCGACATAGACAGCATAGCAATCTCCATAGCTTAACATACTCCACTGACGACTAACAAAATGGGTTTGAAAGAGGTGAATTATTTATATCTAAATGGTCGTTTAAAAGATGCTGGGTGTTTTTACGTTTATTAAGTTGCAATTACTCTAAAAGTGGCAATTTTTTTTTAATTACATTTAATATTTCAAACTTTTCATCGAAAGCGTGGTTATTATCTAACAAATGTTCGGTGTGTGTTGAATCTATTTTATTTTTAATAAAACTTCTTTTATGCTCTGCTAATCTCTGTTTAAAAGTTCTCCCAGTCTGGCCTATATACACTTTTAGGCATGATCCACAGTTTATAAAAACCCCGGATTTATTATTTTTATTTATTTTTTTAAAATTTACTTAGGCTATTATTTGCTTTAAATGCGATTTTAATGTTCTTACGCAGTATAGAAGCCACCTTTTCTGTAGGTTTACCGATATAAGTAAGTATCTTATATTTATTTTTTTCTTTGGGTGGTACAGGGTAAATTTCTAAAAGTGCTTCTTTAATTGATTTAAGATATTGTCACTTATTTTGGCATAATATACATTGTTAACTGCTATTTTGCTATTAGGTTTAAATCTAAAAAGTTATTTAGTTATTACTTTCTATTTCGGCAGTAAATTGGATATTTTTGTGTATTGTATTTAATACGTTTAAAAATATGTTAAGCTGTCTCATCGGGCCAGTAAAACAGACTAATATATCGTCGACGTATCTATACCAATAGAGACATTTTTGAAACAAAGGGTTTATTTTAATTTTTTTCTTTCAAATCATGCATAAATATTTCAGCCAAGAGTGGACTTAAAGGGTTCCCCATAATAAACTGGAAGTAATTTTGGTTCATGCGTACTTTTAAGGCATCTATAATTTCTGATTCTAGGATAGGATTGGTTTTGTTTATAAATAGATTATTTTTTATAATTTCAACTGTCTCTAATGGTGGTATGCTTGTAAAAAGACTTTACATCAAACGATATAAACATAAATTATTTGGCAATTTAATATTTTCAATTTTACTAATTAAATCAATCGAATTTTTAACAGAATAGGTGTTTTCTATTGCAATATCTATCATTTTTCTGATAAAATACCCTTACAATTGAAGATTATGGTTTCTGAAGTTTGCAAGTTGCGTTGTTGGTAAGTTTGTCATAAATTGTTTGGGAATAATCTTCTTCATCTATTGCGATTATAGTTTTCTCTTATCTGCTCTTATAAAAATCAGATTATTCTCTGTGTTTTTGTGTTGTATACAACAATATAATAACCTATTTTTTTAGAAATGTCCGTCCAAATGTTATTTAGGGGTTCTCGTAGGCCATAAAAGTCTCTACCCAGAAATAAGTTTTTTTGTAAAAATCAACCTCATGTCACAAGTTGTGAATTATAAGTGAAAATCTAAAAAAGTTGTAGTGTTTTATTTAAGTTGTTGATAATGGATTTTCTTCAAGTAATGATCCAGTCAATCAAGTTTTTTCAGAAAAAGGATGACATCAGTGGTGGATATTTAGGTGAAGTAGGTGAGGTGCTACTTCACCAGGAAAAATAAAGAAGTAAACGTCTAATTATATGTATTATATATCTCTTAAAATTTAAGTTTTTACGTTAATTTATTTACCTAATTTTTTCATCACACAGCCAAACGAACGTATGCTCTTACATCTGCATCTACGAGGCGTATACCAACAATTCCAGAAACTCGTTGGTCTTCAAATTCTAAGCTAGTTAACTGTGAGTTTTCAAGCTACGTTCCAGTATAAAACGCTGTCGTGAGGCGCTCTGTAAAAAAAGAAATGAACATTTTTTTTAATAAAATGTTTGATAAAGCAAATTCTATTACAGAAATAAATCATTACAAACGTGAGCTTGCTAAACTTTCACCTGGAGAAATTAGGGCTAAGTATAGAACCCTTTTTATGAAATATTGGACCATATTTTAATGGAAATGACACTAAGCTTTCAAGACTCTGAAAAACTTACATTTTTATGTTTGGCAGATTCTGCTAAATTTTCCGACTGGCCCGTTTGAAAATTTGTTACAGTTATATGGGGAAATATTTTCAAAAAGTCAACGACTTAAAAATGAGCTTGGTCTTATTTTTGCCAATGACAGTAATTGGAATATATCGCTGCAAGAGCAAGTGAAAAAAATTAATGAAAATAAAAATATTTTAACCAAAGCATATAAAGTGTTTTCCCTCCTTATTTTGACAATACCGTCGACAAGCGCTTCAGTGGAAAGAAGTTTTTCTTGCCTCAAACGTGTAAAAACTTATTTAAGAAATACAATATCTCAAGAAAGACTTACTTCTCTAGACAATATTTCAATTCCAAAGGAATGTCTGAAGGAGATTAGGGCAACTTATCCGTTTTATGAGGATGTTATAAATAAATTTGGTGCTATGAAGGATAGGAGAATTGATTTAGTATACAAAATTTAGGTAAGTCCTAAAAAAATATTCTACCCCTTCCACATATAAAAAAAATTCTGGAAAAAAAATTGTTGCGAGGTGTCAATTATGTCCCCAGTCATGTCATTTATTCTATTTGTTTACGTTGCAATATTTAACAACACCGACTCTACTAGTAACCAATATATCACAATAAAATATCGATATGAAAATATCAATATATATTTAGAAGTATATCGATATATCTTTCCCATTTGTGCCTAGGAGTTTAGTACAACATGTCAGAGATCTTGAAGTGTAGTTCGATTAGACACTACTAAAGTAAAATTTAGAGACTGCGCATGCCAAGTTTTGGAGTTACAGAAGAACGAAGAGAGAGATTTACAGAACTATCAATCTCCAAGAAAAAAAATCCAAAAAGCATCCGCTACCGGCAACTCTCGAAACGTAAATTTAGATTCTCGGATGACTCGCAGAACTGATAACAATCTTTCATACAATAGCGTAATTACGTGTCAAATAAATCTCAACTTCCGAACGCATTTTAATCATCATCGCCTTACGTACGTACATAGACACACACATTTAGCTCTAATGAAGAATATAGTGTTTCTAAGTCGTCGACGACGACTTTCACCAACGGTAGCAGGGCCGTATTCGCCCGCCAGGCCTGCCACCGCATAATAACAGCTCGGCCGGTGCCGTAATTGCTTCGTGTTCTTGCACGCCCACTTCGTAATTATGTTTTCGAGAGAGCATCCCGAGGAGATTCTTCGGCGGAAGCCTGTAATTTAATAAGCGGTAGTTAGCGATCGGACTATGGGGTGATTTTTTTTCCTGTTTCTAATGCAGATATTACTTTCACCGGCCCTATTTTTATCGTGTCGCATTACCTATCAATCCACTGTGAACGGTGGACAAATTTTAAGTCCTGGTGCTGAAAGCAAATTGGTGTAATCAGTACCTGAACAAAATGCCAATCATTGAATTAAAATTTGTTCTAATCTGAAAACAATTTATTTGCTACTTCTTTAATTTTTTTCTGAAGGGAATTATTAATAATAATAATAATAATAAAGAAGAAACATGCAGATACCTGGGCTTCCATCAGAGTACCAAAATTAACCACACTCTTATCAAATCAGATCTCAAGACGGAATTTAAAACCAGACTCAAAACTACTTAAAACAAAACTCCAGAAATCTAACGAAAGCTATTAACACCTTCGCCATACCTATTCTTACGTATTCGTTTGGTATCATTAAATGGTCACACACAGACATAGAAAACATTTACATTCTCATACGCTCTGAATTCACTAAACACAGGAAGTTGCATCCCAAAGCATGCAAGGAAAGACTCACCACCGAGAGAAGAGAAGAAGGGAGATGAATCATAGATATACAATCGCTAAATAAAACACAAATTTACGAACTCAGAAAATTCTTCCGCAACAAACAAACTAACCTCCACAAGGCAATAATAAAGGCAGAGAAACATTATACACCGCTCGACCTGTCTCAAACGAGCCACGCAGCCGACGCACACAGTCACATCCAATCACGACTAGAAAAGATGAACACCTGGTCTGAAAAAACACTTCACGGAAGACCCAGATACCACATAAAGCAATATACCATAAAAAGCTTTCATATACGTGGTTACAAGAAGGGCAGCTGTTCCCCGAAACAGAAGGCTTCCTGTTTGCCATCCAGGACAAAGTCATAGCAACCAGAAACTACGAATCATCAAGGACACAACCATTAAAGACGACAGGTGCAGGAGATGTCACCAGCAGAGAGAAACGATCGATCACATAATCAGTAAATATAAAATAATGGCCGGAACTCAATACACCGCGAGACACAACTCAGCAGCGAAGGTAGTTCATCAAGCATTAGCCACAGCATACAAACTAACGGAGAACACTGATCCCTACTACTATGGTACACCAACATCCATACTTGAAGACTACAAGCTCTACTGGGATATTGACAACCACACAGATAATACAATCCCTGCAAACAGACCCGATATCACCTTTCAATCCAAAAAAAAGAAGATCACTTTTTTAATTGACATGGCTGTCCCCTACGACTAGAACATCCAAGCGAAATACATTGAGAAGATCGCCAAATACACCGACTTGACAATGGAAGTAAAAAGGCTGTGGAAACAGGAAAGAGTCATCATTGTTCCTCTCGTCATATCAGTAGCAGGTCTCACCTCAACAACTTTTACACCGCATTTGGCTCAACTAGGACTTAATACAGACATTCACAGAAACATCCAGAAATCGGTCATTTTGAAACCATCGTTAGATCTTTAGGAACGTAAGTGTGTGCTTGATTAGCTATATATCCAATACATTCCTTTTTTATATGAACTGTGAGAGTTTATTGAAACACTGTTAAAACGAAATAAAATAAGTCTATTGAACTAGAACAACAAAATTCATATCCGACTTCTTGCAAGTCCAAAAACAGAGTCCTCTAATATTAATACAAATCTAAAGAAACATAAAGTTCCACCCCCTGTACCAAAATTCCTCGCTTTGATTGGTCCTATTCGTTGGTAAAAGGGGTTTTTTTCTATCTTCGTAAACTTTCCCATGGTCAAAATAAAAACATTCATTACAGATAGTAAAATGGGAATTTGGAGAAAGCTTTACTAAGAAGGGTCGTTTCGGTATTTTCCTATCATAAACCCTAAATGCAATAAACAGTTTACTATCGGTGATGGTTCCTACTATCGAAAGTGCAACAACATATTTTAAAATCGTACAAAGAAGTGTTGTAAAAATAAAAATTAACGGATAGCATACAAGAACCTTAAAACTAAATTAGACTCTAAATGCCGATGGAAATTCCCACAATTATGTACAGAAAACTAAGTACTTACAAATTGTTACATTTCTCAATAGCAATAGATAATTAGCCTAGATTAAAAAAGTAAATGTAAAATAAAATAAATATGTACAGTATGTTATGCAGTCACAATGAAAAGAAAAACAAATATATACAGTGTGATATGCGCAAATTTTAACTTTGGCAGACATTCAGTCGCTACAGATCATTTCTCAATACACAATTTTTTTTCATTTTCCTTTTTTTGTTTTTTTTTTCTTTTTCCTTTATACTGACTTGGTATAATCCCGTCAGTATAAAATACAACCACGGGAATACTGTGAGACAATGAGACAAAAGCAATAGGACAGAAGATCTGTCCCAGTACAGGCCCATCACCTGTTTGCCCACCATGTACAAGATCCTAACAGGATGCATTGCAAATCGTATCTATCGCCATATTGACAGTCATAATCTATTACTCGAGCAACAGAAGAGATGCACCTGAAACTATCAGGGATTCAAATATAGAAATTTCACCCTATGATCATCAATTTCCTGGCAACTATCAAGTACCAGTGGAGAACGAACCTAAGGATCTATGATGGCGATCAATCTCTCTTACTCACTAATGAGATACACATTAAGGGGGGAACTTACCAAGGAGACTCGCTAAGTTCACTTTAGTTCTGCTTAGCGATGAACCCCCTCTACACGTTGGTCAACAATACAGGACATGGCTTCAACATCAAAGCCAATAGAGACAATTCCCGATCTATATCCCACCTTCTGTATATGGATTATATTAAGCTCTATGGTGGAAACCATAACCAACTAAAAAAGCTTATTGACGTGACATACACCTTCTCGAAAGACATCCATATGGAATTGAATCAGAGAGAGACCTACAAATACCTAGGGTTCCCACAAGCTAGACTGTTCCACGATAAGCAAGAAAAGACCAAGCTGAAAGGTCAATACATTCAAAGAGTGCAAGGTCTTCTGAAGATAGAACTGAACGCCGGAAATCTCAGTACAGTAATTAACACCTATGCTGTGCCCGTACTAACCTACAGTTTTATAATCTTGAAATGGATTAACACGGAGCTAGAGGGACTACAATGAACTACTCGTCTAATGATGGCCAAGTATAAGTCACAGCACCCAAGATCATCACCTCTCCGAATAACTTTACCACGAAGAGAACGTAGATGATCCTTTGTTGCCTTGACTAATTCGCACTCCGGACAGATGTAAAAATTGAGAGATTTCTTCACCAACAAGACACAAACATCAAGCCTCCACAGCATAATGAACTTAAGTAGCAACTCGTACTCTCCACTCAATCTGGCAAGTGACATCAGCGACAGTCAAGCCAAACAAGAACAGCCACACGTAGATAAGGAAGCATCCAATAGAGGGCTGAAGGATGGACAACTATCCCCAGAAGCAGAAGAATTTGTGATGGCAATACAGGACCAAGTTATTAACACACGAAATTCATTATCAAAGACCGGTCCGTTGAATCCGATAAGTGTCAAAAATTTAGCGAGAGATTAGAGAGTGTACAACATATAACATCTGGCTGCACTTACCTAGCAAACAGAGACTACCTTCAGTGACATCATCAAGTGTGTAACATTATACACCAGAAGCAGGCAACAAATACGGGCTCCTGAACGCCTGTGTGCCCTATTACAAATACCAACCAAGTTTAGTGCTTGAAAAAATGCCATCAAACTTCAACTCAACAATAACAACGTGTTGGATAAATATCAAGAGAAATAGCCAAATATGCAGAGCTGACCATCGAAAAACAGCAGAGAAGGTTTATGTGATACCGATCATCGTCTCATCAACTGGACAAGTTCCGAAAACACTAGAACAGAACCTGAAAATCTTAGGACTGCATACAAACACCTTAATCGACATCCAGAAGGCAATCCTGCTCAGTACTTGCCAGATAGTAAGAAAATTGTTACAGGACAACTTAGAGAACTAATAGAAACCAGCCCGCTCCTTTTGATGCATGCAACATTTAATGAGAAACTGATTGTCAGTTTCGATAATAGTAATAATAATAAGACCTTTATTAATCTAAAAAACCATTACATAAATAATTGAAAGAACAATCATTTTCAGATTAAAAGGCCATTGGGCCAGCTTTTTAAACCGTTGTTTAGAGGCTGTTGAGGCCTTGTATATTTAAAAACAAATAAACTACCCTGACAAACTATTTTTAAACAAACTATAAATAGAAATAGTTGAATTTATTAATAAACATGAATGAAAAGAAAAAAGGCAAAGAAAGGAAGCAAAAAAAAGAGTGTATAGGAAATAAAACTTAAGCCGATTTTAAATACGCTGCCTAAAATAAGATACTTATTTTAGAAGAAAAGAGTTAAAGAATTTTATTGTCACAATAATATTCCTTGACAGAAATGGAAAAACATATATATTTAAATCTATAAGGTGAAGGTTTCTTTTATTAAAAGTCCTGTTTTCCTGACGTCTAGAGTGTCGAGATTGAATGGCGTCGAGACAAGATAAGACGAGACGAGAGTACAAGAGCTCCGCACAGTTCTTATGGAAAATGGCTTTCAGACGATTTCTCTGAAAATTTCACACCTGTATTTTATAGCCAATCAGATGCCTTTATTTTTCAACGTTACCATTGCAACGGGTCCGATTTCCGGAAATTTTTTGCCTCCAGGGTAAGCTGGAGGTGATTACACTGGAAATCATTTTGACATATGTCATGTGGTAAGTCAGAAAATTTGCATTATTGCATCATTATTGTTTAGATATTTTTTTCCAAAGTTTGGGCTTTCATTAACAAAGCAACTTTATATGATCGATAACATATATTCCATATTTACTTTAGATAAACAACGAATTATTCTAGTCTAGCAGCTAAGGCATCAAAATATTTCTTAAATTCTTGCATTACTTCTTCCTTTCTTTATGGGAAGTAGGAAGGTGCGTCAGATGTCTACAACTCATCAGATTCCCATAAATGTTTATATTTCAGGAAGTAGATATAATATTTAGATACTTAGCTAAGGTATGTATTAGTAATAATAAACATATACAGATATTTAAGAATTCGGACATTTTTGTTTCATATTCGGCTGCACCTGCAAGACTAAAATTCCAATTTTTATTAAAAACTTCATTACGCTCAAAGAAACAGTCAGATTTTGGTGAATTTTTGACATGTTTATTAATAATAAATAATTTTTAATACACAAGTTTTGTAACGCATTATTTTATGAGAAAATTAGGATCATCACTTTATAGCTTGGATATTTAAAATTAACACATTTTAACTATCGAAGAAATATTACCTAAATGCTCCTTTTTAATGATTTAGTTAAAAATAAAATAATACAGGGGGTTCCATAAAATTCTAGACTAACTATGCTGTTATGATTACGTCAGATTCACCTAATTTTTAATAATTCCTCAGAGTGTGATAATAAAAGAAAACATAAAAAGACCATCGGATAGTACATATTTTGAAAAGTCTTTTTAACAATAATTTATCTCCAAAATATGCGGTCATAAAAATTACAGTTCGAAACAGCGGTAATTCGTTGATGTGAGAGAACCTAAAAAATCTAAATGTATATTTACGGGGTGTTTTAAAAAAAGCATCCTATAAATAAAAAAAGAACAATATTTTGCACCCATGCTAATAAGAAAATATTAATTAAGAATCATGTGAGGAATAAAATACCTTAAGGTTTTAAGAATTTTTATTCTCCATGTTTTTTAGGTTTTGCAACATTTACGAATGGCAGATATTTTAATTTGTGTAATGTCGATATCTCAATAATTTGAGCATAAGTTAGGATTGCAAAGGCGTTTCAAAAGATTTGGTACTCGACCCCTTTTTTCGTTAATTTTTTAGCTAGCGGCCAGATAATCACGAAACACACATGCTTTACAAAGAAGCTTTAGTCTGGTATTAAAGTTTACAAAATTTTAATTTTTTAAACAATCGCACTATCGATAGCTCGCACAGCGATCTCCGAAGTTAGACCACCAAGCTGGGCGGCCCGATTGAATTTGCATAGGGGTGCATAGATAATATACGTCTTACGTTGGCAAATTTTGGTTGATACGTTTAATGTGAATCGTGTGATAGGTTGTGGTTACGACTACGTATTTTTATAGAATTTATTTTATTTTCAAGACTTGTTTATTGATTTTGTGGTTTAAATTAATTGAAAAAATTAATGTTTTAAATAATGGTAGCCACAGTGATTTAGAATCTTAAGACTTCAAAAGCCGCCAGTAAGCTGAACTTTGAGAAATGTCTCGAATTTAAGGCCAGATGTCGACCTTTGCCGGAACTTAAAATTCGGCAGACAAGTAAAGATAAAATAAACAAGTAAATTTTAGTATAAATATATATATATATATAAATATATTTAGTAATTATGTGATTGAGAAGGAATAAAGGCATTTTATTGTTTCATGTCTTTGATTTTTTCAAATGACTCTGTGGCGTAATATATATATATATATATATATATATATATATATATATATATATATATATATATATATATATATAAGTAATGTGTTTTCATTCCGGGTGTACATCCGTTCACTACTGTCGTTCTGAAAAGAACAGTTTTGCTGACGTTTCGCCAAAATCAAATTTGGCATTTTCGAAGCTTTCTTTCTCGCGTCCGAATAGAGACTGAAGTGTTGGTGACTGCGACGCTTTCTTTTATACCCCCACTCGGGGCCGAAGGTTATATCTGCGCAGGCGTTGCTCGTTATTTATGTTTTCCGGATGGTGCTGTTGTTGTTGCGCTTATTGCGCTTGAGTTTTTGCGATTTTAGATTTGTCGATTATTGTCTTCCATACTGTTGGTAGTTTTAATGATTCGTCCCTTTTATTCAAATCACCTTGTTTTTCAATTTCTATGGCTTCTCGGATTATTCTGGTCTTATAATGTTCTATATTGGCAATCTCCCTACACCCATCGAAATTTATTTTATGGCCGGTTTCCTGATAATGTAGGAATAAAGCTGAGGTTGTTTGTTTATTTCTGATGCTGAGTTTATGCTCTTCCACTCTTGCTGATATTCGCCTGTTAGTTTGCCCTACGTACAACTTTTCACAGTCCTGGCACGAAATGCTGTACACTCTGTGATTTTCCAGTTTGATTTTATCTTTTGGGTTTCCGAGTAGTTTACCTATAGTTGTTTGTGGCTTGTGTATTGTTTGTATGTTGTGTTTCCTCAGAATTCTTCCGATTTTGTCTGTTGTGCCTTTTACATATGGTAAGACTACTCGTTGCTTTCCCAGCTCATATTTTTTGTTGTTCGTTGTTCGGAAAACCTGTGCATTAATAGCTTTCTCTATGGTGCGATTTGTGTAGCCATTTTTCTTTAAAGCACTAGATACTACCTTAAGTTCGTTTTGTCTTGTCTGTGTTTCAGTTAGTCGCACGGTTCTAGATATTAGAGTATTTGCCACAGCTTGAATTTGTGCTGGGTGATGACGTGATTTTGCATTTAAATATCTGGCTGTATGTGTTGGTTTTCTATACACGGTGTATTCGAAATGTCCGTTATGTAGTTTTGTGACCAAAACATATGAAAATGTTAGTTTGTTGTTTTCCTCTAGCTCTAGAGTAAATTGTATTCTGGAGTGGATTGAATTTACGTGAGTCAGAAATTTTTCGAGCTCTGCATGACCATGTTGCCATATAATAAATATGTCATCCACATAACGAATCCATAATTTGGCTTTTAAACTTGCTTTCTCAAGAGCTTCTTTCTCAAAGTATATCATAAATAAATTCGCGACTACTGGTGATAGCGAGGACCCCATTGGAGCACCATCCATTTGTTTATACATTTGCCCGTTGAAAGAAAAATAAGTATTTTTGAGGCAATGCTCCGAGAGTTCTATTATATGTGCCTGGAAATCCTCGTTCATAGCAATCTTGGGCAATGCTTGGTCGATTGGAATACTGGGATATAACGATTTGACATCTAGGCTTGCTATGATATCGTTTATCGATATCGATATCTCGTATAATTCGAGTGAAATGCTCCGAGTTTTTTACAAATGAATTAGCTTTTTCTACAGTTGGTTGCATAATTTTAGAAAGGTATTTCTCCAGTTTTTGTAGTGGCGAATTAACAGCACTAACAATAGGTCTGATAGGCGCCCCTGGTTTGTGTATTTTTGGTAAACCATAGAGTTTAGGAAATCTGCTCGACTTTTCCCGTGGTATGATTTTTTGTTGAATTTCGGGGTTTATTGGTGAACTTTTTATTTTATTTTTAGTTGTTTTTTCTAGGTACGTTGTCGGGTCCCTTGGAACAGGTCTATAACAATTGTCTTGTAGGATACCCTGCATTTTTTGTACGTAATCTTGAGTATTCATAACCACAGTTGCGTTTCCTTTATCTGCTGGAAGGATTGTGATGTCTTTATTTTTTCGAAGGTTTATTAGGGCCCTTTGTTCAGTGGCATTTATATCCCAGTATTCCAATCGACGAAGCATTGCACAAGATTGCTATGAACGAGGATTTCCAGGCACATATAATAGAACTCTCGGAGCATTGCCTCAAAAATACTTATTTTTCTTTCAACGGGCAAATGTATAAACAAATGGATGGTGCTCCAATGGGGTCCTCGCTATCACCAGTAGTCGCGAATTTATTTATGATATACTTCGAGAAAGAAGCTCTTGAGAAAGCAAGTTTAAAACCCAAATTATGGATTCGTTTATATGACCATGTTGCCATTAATATTTATTATATGGCAACATGGTCATGCAGAGCTCGAAAAATTTCTGACTCACGTAAATTCAATCCACCTCAGAATACAATTTACTCTAGAGCTAGAGGAAAACAACAAACTACCATTTTTAGATGTTTTGGTCACAAAACTACATAACGGACATTTCTAATACACCGTGTATAGAAAACCAACACATACAGACAGATATTTAAATGCAAAATCACGTCATCACCCAGCACAAATTCAAGCTGTGGCAAATACTCTAATATCTAGATCCGTGCGACTAACTGAAACACAGACAAGACAAAACGAACTTAAGGTAGTATCTAGTGCTTTAAAGAAAAATGGCTACACAAATCGCACCATAGAGAAAGCTATTAATGCACAGGTTTCCCGAACAACGAACAACAAAAAATATGAGCTGGGAAAGCAACGAGTAGTCTTACCATATGTAAAAGGCACAACAGACAGAATCGGAAGAATTCTGAGGAAACACAACATAGAAACAATACACAAGCCACAAACAACTATAGGTAAACTACTCGGAAACCCAAAAGATAAAATCAAACTGGAAAATCACAGAGTGTACAGCATTCCGTGCCAGGACTGTGAAAAGTTGTACGTAGGGCAAACTAACAGGCGAATATCAGCAGGAGTGGAAGAGCATAAACTCAGCATCAGAAATAAACAAACAACCTCAGCTTTATTCCTACATTATCAGGAAACCGGCCATAAAATAAATTTCGATGGGTGTAGGGAGATTGCCAATATAGAACATTATAAGACCAGAATAATCCGAGAAGCCATAGAAATTGAAAAACAAGGTGATTTGAATAAAAGGGACGAATCATTAAAACTACCAACAGTATGGAAGACAATAATCGACAAATCTAAAATCGCAAAAACTCAAGCGCAATAAGCGCAACAACAACAGCACCATCCGGAAAACATAAATAACGAGCAACGCCTGCGCAGATATAACCTTCGGCCCCGAGTGGGGGTATAAAAGAAAGCGTCGCAGTCACCAACACTTCAGTCTCTATTCGGACGCGAGAAAGAAAGCTTCGAAAATGCCAAATGTGATTTTGGCGAAACGTCAGCAAAACTGTTCTTTTCAGAACGACAGTAGTGAACGGATGTACACCCGGAATGAAAACACATTGTATTTTTCCATCCGTGAAGGAGTAAAAATTAACACATATATATATATATATATATATATATCCCTGAAAAGTTAACCATGACCCGCCACTGAATAGATTAGATTTACATTTTCAGATAATGCAATAGGTTATAAAACTTGTATATTGAAATTCATGGCCGCTGTAATGTCAGCTGTTTACAAAAATGTCCAACAAAATTCTTTAATTTACATTTAATTTTTGTAAACATATCACAAATCCAGCAAAATCTGAATCTGTTTGTTTTAGAATAATAAAGTTTTAGTAAAAATTTTTATATTTTAGGTATAGTCGAATTTGAATAAATAATGATTGAATTCTAGAATACAGCTTGACCCGGTAAAAGTTTATTTTTACTTTTACATAAATTAAAAATAAAACAATTGCATAAATTATGAGATATGCAAAATGTCAACTTCGTCACCCTGTATATCAGGAATTAACCGCAGGAATTAGTGGTGGCCATGAGAGCTTTTGATCAGGGGATCGAGAACGACAACGTATCAGATTTTCAGAAAAATTGACTGAAAACCATTTTCCATAAGAAATGTGGGGAGTCCTTTTATCCAGTACCGCGGAATCACTAGTTATAATTATTGAAATTGTGTTTTTTACTGATTGGAAACCCTGGGAAAAGAAAAGAAAAACGGTAACAAATAATATTTAAGAATTATTTTTAAAAAATAAAGAATCAACCTTGCCGGTAATTCCACCGACAGCTATCGATAGTTATCCATATACCCATAACTAGGCATAGGATAATTATACATTTAAAAATCTAAAAATATACATGTAAATATGCTCCGAAAAAGAAATCAAGCAACAGTATAGCAATTAAAATATTATATTATTTACACTTCAAGGTATCCTTAAGACGCTATTTTTACCAGTAATTATTACATTAATACAACTATATGATAAAAATATTTTTTCAAATAAAATTTTAATATATAGCTAACTAAACAAACTAACTAAAAATAAATCTGTTTAAAATTTATTGTTTACGCTATTTAACAAGTTGCGGTTACATTTTATAACTATATGATGTAACAAATTATCAAATTCAATAGTACTTTATACTCAGAAAATGCTCGTTCAACATCACAAAATACAATTGGAACATATTCAAACAAATTCAAATCACTGTTTATGTAACCAATATTTTTTTGTAAAACCTTTGCTAATTTTTGAGAAATTACTTTATTTTAGGAGTTAATTATAGTTTCACTCACCTTTTCTATCATTTCTACGTTTATTGTCAAAGAAAGTCTTTTTATTTCCAGTTTTTTTATAGTATCAGACAAGCAAGAAAAATTGTTTTTAATGTAAATTAAATCCTCACGTACATCTTCTTTGCGCAAAACGTTTTGTGCTTCTTGTATACAATGTCAGTATTCCGCATTAAATTGGTGGACTATGTTTTTTATTGCCTCGAAATATTCTGCGTAATAAATATCAGCGTTTATCCAAGTTCCCCATCTAGTTACAGTTGGTGATGGAGGGCAGGGGGATGTTTCCTGCAGTTTCCCTAAATTTTTCTACCCGAGTCGGAGCTTTTAGGAATTCTTTCTTCACCGAGGAAATCAGATCGTTCACTCGTAGATAAAAAGCACGAACTTGTTCTGCAACTCGATGAGGTCCATGGGCAACACATGTATGGAGCAGCATCTCTAATTGCCACTAACACTCTATCATATTTAATACCACCGGGCCATAAGAGAGTGAGAGAGTCGTCGAAAAATCCAGCAACAGTTGAATGATTTACTTTGTCTAAGGTCTTCATTGTAAGTCAATATGATTTATCCCTTTCTGCTTCTACACCCAACACACCAAAAGCAAAATTAGCAACACATCTCTGTTCCACATAAGGTTGTTTCATCTAGTGACACCCATATACTTTTATCTTCTTCTTTTTCCCGCAATTCGGTAAATGTCTTGTGTATTCATGTGGAATTGATGTCTTTGTGTACTGCCCTAAAAATGACTTCAGGGGAGGATTATTTAATTTTATTTTGGGTCCCGGACGCATCTTAACATTCCGGTATAGGATTCGGCACCCGCTCCAATTCTATTGGTTGATTTCAACCTCTCGACCAATCAAAGGCGAAGTGCCGAAATTGATACCAGAATGTTGAGCGGTGCTGGAATCCAGCTCGGAATGTTCTGTTGATACATAGGTATAAAGGCGTTAGTGACTGGTCAGAATGAAGCACGATATAAAATACAACGAACATTTTTATTATCAGCATATCAGCCATGCACTGTATGTTTCATAATACGTGTAACTAATTATTTTTTTCTAATATTATACTTAACATAACATAAATTATAAAAGGGAAGAAAACATATTAAAATATAGGTTTTTTTGCAAAATTTAATCGGTAGTCCAATAAACTCTACTATACCCTGATCTGAAAATAATATTGGCAGTGATTCATATCTCCATTTCTACTGAAAATCCAATAAAAACCAAAATTTAAGCAGCGAGACAAGGGCGTGCATAAGAACTTCATCCGCAAATACATAAAAGGTAAAAAATAAATAAATTATTAGTTAAAACTACCAATAATGTTTGATATAATGTGATGAATCATTGCCTACTATTTTCAGAGCAGGATAGAGGTACTTTATTTAGTGGCCAGTACCGTGGGACTTGGCATTCGCTTGATTTTTTGCAACGTTTGCTGCCAGATTTCGCTTTCGTTTTTGAGGCCTTGGCTCTTCCTTTGGTGGCCTACCAAGTGGGAGTCGTTTACAGCCCCTCGTCGTTCCTACTTTGCGTCGACTAATTGACGTGGGCTGTACTTTTATAGTCAAGTTCGTACTATGACGCAAGGAAATTGAGCTCCCTGCAGTATTTAAAAATGACTCCCATGATGTTTTTGTTTTTATGGAGTTTAGTCTTTTCAAAATTTTTTGTTTAGTGGCACACGATGTACCAAAAGTCATATGATGTTCTCGCAATAACTTTACTATTTTATCAAAGGACTCTGCATCACTTGACTCAACATTATGGCCTCTGTCGTTGGCGTCGCTACTACTATTAACATCAGAGCTATCTTTATTTTCAGGTAAATTGATATTATCAGAAATAGTTTTTTCGTGGCGGATTTCAGAACGGTCGGAAGATTTATTATCAGTACTTTGCAAGGGCTCGTAAAAAGAAATTGGTTGGACCTTCTCTCCAAACGCTAATTTTGCCATAGCATATCGTGAGTTTAAGATCACTGAAGGAGCATTTAATATTTCGTTATCAAAATAAAAGTAAACTGCAGCCTGATGCTTGCAAAAACTGCCCAATTTTCCAATTGGACAAGTGCAAGATCCGTTGGTCCCATCCACAGAATAAAATAATTCACTTTTGTTGCTCATACTTGGAACTTCATAAATTTTTTCAGTATTCCATTTTATGTCATTTTTTTTAATTCCTGATGATTTTTTTAATAAATTAATTAGTATTAATCTTACTTTAGGATTTCGTGAGTGAACAAAATTTCTAATCCGTTTTTGGTAGTACTCTTCTAAACAAGTAACAATAAAGTCTATCAGTGCTATAATATTGTACGCCTTATTTCGTCTTAGAACAACGTCCTTAAAAAGACGGATGCTGACTTCACAAAAGTTGTTTGTCTGGTGACCATGGGTGCTTGAATCACGGAAGGCCATGCACCAATCTTCCTTCTTAGACCAGTATTTTTCAAGGTAACCAATCCATTGTGGATATTTTTTAAGTATAGAACCCCTATCGTTTGTTTCATTTTTATCACAATTCTCATTTATAGAGTCTTCTTGTTCAATCTTTGTAATATCTGTTACTATTCCTGTTGCAATAGAAAAAAAATGTGTGGCCCTCTGTTCGTCCTCGGCATTTAAAATATCTCTAAATGCATTATATAGGGTCCTTCGATGAATTGCTTCTATGCCGTGTTGTTTTTCAAATAACCAACGCCAAACGGCTTGTAAAATATGAAATCGGCACAAGAAGGTTTTTGACTGAGGAAACACATGTTTGATTGCATTTCTTTCTGCATCGCTGTCATCCGTAACAAAAATTTTTGGATAACCTTGACCATTAAATGCCGACTGTAAGCTCGATTTAAGTAATTGAAATCCCGTTTTATAGTCTTCTTTTGACTGACCTTTTGTAATAAATATAGCAAGAGGCACAGCTCCGACTGCACAGGGAGTTAGCATAAACGTCACTGAATGCCCACTAGCATCACACGAAGCTGTGCTATCGACAAATACTATATCTTTTGTAAATTCTAGATCGTGAGCCCTTTGCATCAGTTTAGTCACAATTAAAACACAGTAAGGATCTTCTTGATATTCTAGGATAATGCCATCTTTTACGTATATCTCCCTCTTTTCCTTTAATTTCTAAAAAAAGAAAAAGATAGGTAGGTATGAATATTTGTATCAAAAAGTGTTGTAAAGTTGATCCAGTACCTTTCTAAAGCTATGTCAACAATGCCACAATGCATATTATTATGGGATTTACGGGGGTTATATTATAACCAAACTATAAAAAGGTACTGGATCAACTGTAACTATTCTAACCTGTATAGACCCTGCTCCATAACGAGGTCCCAAATTCATTGTTCTCCATGCACTAAACCAATGCTGCACGCTACGATATTTTGGGTTAATTCTTGCATTAGCAAACTCAGCACTATCAATTCCAAATTCCAATTCTAGTTTTGACTCATGAAAATTTATAGATTCGGTTAAGCCTAATCCATCATTAAAGTATTTTTCAAAACGTGACCGAACATCATCACTTGGCCGAAAAAAGGACGCTGCTTCTGCAGTCGCTAGAGTATGGTTGTGATCTCCTTTGAATTCTATGACGGCTACATATCCGTCCTGTAAAAACAGTTAAATACTAACTATGGGTAATATACAGGGTGTCCCAAAATTAATGGGACACAGAAAAATAGTGAGTTCTTCACTTCAAAATATTACGATTTAGCTGAATTTTTATAGTCCGAAAATTGATATTAAGAAAGATACAGGGTGTCAAAGTAAAAAATATATTTTCGATTTTTTTAGATATTTTCAAAAGTTTTCGAAGAATGGGGCTAAAATTTGGTGTGTGGGGGTTTCTTAGGACGAGAAATAATAACCTGAGCTCATTTTTCTTCTACCGGATAGAGGGCGCTACGAGCAGCACTTTTATTGCTTTTAAAGTGCAATAACTTTTTGCCCCTAGGCGTAATTACAATTATCACCCATGATTAGTAATCTTACAACTTTTTCGCGTAAGAAAGGTACTCTTGTCGAATATCGTTAAAGGTAACAGTTTTCGAAATATTTGCTATTTTCTGCATCGATGCAGGTTATGGAATCATTTGGGCACTAGATGAAGTTACTGAGAACTTTGCAAAAACGAAGTATGTGATAGATATCAGCACATTAAACAACTTTTTTCTTATAAAGGTTTAACGAAAAATACTTCGTTCTCGACATACAGAGTGTAGAAAACCCGATATTTTTGGAAATATTAAACACCCTAGCTCTGTATCTCGAGAACGAAGCATTTTTCGTTAAACCTTTATAAGAAAAAAGTTGTTTAATCTGTTGAGATCTATCACATACTTCGTTTTTGCAAAGTTCTCAGTAACTTCATCTAGTGCCCAAAGGATTCCATAACCTGCATAGATGCAGAAAATAGCAAATATTTCGAAAACTGTTACTTTTAACGATATTCGACAAAAGTACCTTTCTTACGCGAAAAAGGTGTAAGATTATTATATCCTGGGTGATAATTATAATTACGCCTAGGGGCCAAAAGTTATTGCAGTTTAAAAGCAATAAAAGTGTTGCTCGTAGCGCCCTCTATCCGGTAGAAGAAAAATGAGCTCAGGTTATTATTTCTCGTCAATTTTAGCCCAATCCTCCAAAAACTTTTGAAAATATCTAAAAAAATCGAAAATATATTTTTAACTTTGACACCCTGTATCTTTCTTAATATCAATTTTCGGACTATAAAAATTCGGCTAAATCGTAATATTTTGAAGTGAAGAACTCACTATTTTTCTGTGTCCCATTAATTTTGGGACACCCTGTATAGGGTAATAATATATCTCATTCGCTTCGGTTAATAATTGTAGATACAGTCGCTTTAACGACACTGCATATATCTACGTAACAATGGTGACACCATGCAGCAAATCACATATTAAGTATTATGAATATTGCATATGCTTACCTTTACATAGGGGTCTTTTTTCTTGGTATCCTTGGTAGACAACTTTATTGTAACTGTCAGTTCCGCAGGACATTCAGTATTTTTTGAATTCCCTCTTTTATTTTCGTTCATTTTAACTCTTTTATATGTTCCGTGATGGCAACAAAAATTGTTTCTAAAAAGGATTTTTTTGGGTTTTATCATTCCTAATATACTTTAAAATTTAAGTTTAAAATTTGTATAAATTAAAATCGTCAATGTGACATATCAATTTATGTGTAATTTATGAAAATGTTAAACTTAAATGATTCAAAAACCTATGTATAAAATGTTTTGCTCTCTCAGTTATATTAACCCCTGTATATGGGCACGCAAATATAAAAAATGACCCTGTATGTACATATTAAATCTAAAAATGTACCTGTAAATAAACCTTAAAGGGTTTTGTGGGCTTCTTTTTATTCTCCATGAAGTAGATGTCTCTTTTTCATATTCAGCTATCCACTCTATTACATCTCTCTCATTTTTCATCTTGCCCCTAAACACTTGTTCCGTAACTTTTTTTAAATGCTCCATATTAGTTATATTATTTACACATACGCATCAATATGACAATATGTTCTCCGCAACGGATCTCAGACAAATGCGTTGGCGTTAATTCAAGCTAGTTAAGACGAATGACGAATGCAAGAGCACATGGTCATGCAGTAAATACCTAACCTAATAGATTAAATAGATAGGCGCATAGCAAAGAGTGCACCAAAATGCATGGTAACATTCCGACCTGGATTTCAACACCGCTCAACATTCTGGTATCAATTTCGGCACTTCGCCTTTGATTGGTCGAGAGGTTGAAGTCGACCAATAGAATTGGAGCGGGTGCCGAATCCTATACCGGAATGTTAAGATGCGTCCCGGTCCTGGTGAAAATGCTGTGGTGATTAAAACTTGTTTCTGAGCACACTTTTTACTTTTATGGATCTGATGCTTTGTAGTTCCTATGTGTTGTGTCACTTGGAACTTCTTGTTCGCAGTAACAGGAACATCACAGTATTTACAAAACAGCACAAAACCGTCAGTCGTAAAATCAAGAAAATCTTTTACAAATTGATTTAATACCGCACTTAATGAACGCTTTCTTTCGGCATATTGGACAATGTTCACGCCACAATGTGTAAACTAAACTGAATTGAATAATTATTTCTAACATTCTTAAAACGTGCGTATTTATGATTGTAAATCCGTGGTAAATCCATAGCTTTTAAAGCACAGATGTTTTATTGGGCACCTATAACAATTTTAAGAAAGGATGGGTAAAACCCTTGGCCTGCCAGCAACTAGACATTTTTTATTATTTTATTATTATGGATTATATTTGAAATACATCAAATTTTCCTTGGGAAATAAAAATATTCAGAGAAAATAGAATATATGCATTTTTCCTGTAATAACTGCAAAATATGCATTTAAATACAAAAATTGCCAAAATATGCATTTGCATCTGATTTTATGCAAATGCATATATATCTTAAACCTATCCATAACTAATTTGCTATCTACTATCAATAACTGTAAGAAAGCGTCCATATTCTCTAAGAGACCAACTTTCCAATGACTAAATTAGAAATAAGACACAAAGTCTCGGTCTCAGGCATCATCAGACCTACAATTAATATAACAATATAAATCACTATAAATATACAAAATTCAAACAGACCTACGACATTAACTAAAATCACAAGAACAAATCAAACAACTATAACGTCACATGTTAAAATACACACTGAGATGAGGTTAAGAAACTAAGGTATTGACACGCGCAGATAAAAGTTGAATCAAATAAAAGACAAAAAAATATATAAATAAAAAATATAAAAAAAGGTTATTAATATACCCAGGAATTGAACCCGAGCCTCCGGCGTGACACACTGAGATACTGACCACCACTCTACCAGCAGGTCCAATAAAAACTTTATACATTATCTTCCTGCCGATTAATATTAGTGCCAAGATTATTAAAAATTAGTTGAGGTTCGAAATTGAAGACATCATTAACACAATGTAAAACTGGGCTTCTTTTAGCCCTTGTAATTTCCATCTTGTCTAACAAATCCAGTTTTCTACTCTTTGGACACTCGTGTAGTATCTTTTCATTGTTTGGTATAGAAAAATGGTGTCCAGTTGTTAGCAAGTGGTTAGCAAAAGCCGCCTTTGTCTCAGTGATATCAGTGTTTTTATATTTATCGAAAAGGCTAAAATGTTCCCGGGCCCTAGTGGAAATCCTTCTCCCTGAACTAACACTAGGGCCCGGGAACATTCCAAAGAGTAAAAAACTGGATTTGTTAGAAGAAGATGGAAATTACAAGGGCTAAAAGAAGCCCAGTTTTACATTGTGTTAATGATGTCTTCAATTTCGAACATCAACTAATTTTTAATAATCTTGGCACTAATATTAATCGGCAGGAAGATAATGTATAAACTTTTCATTGGACCTGCTGGTAGAATGGTGGTCAGTATCTCGGTGTGTCACGCCGGAGGCTCGGGTTCGATTCCTGGGTATATCAATAACCTTTTTTTATATTTTTTATTTATATATTTTTTTGTCTTTTATTTGATTCAACTTTTATTTGCGGGTGTCAATACCTTAGTTTCTTAACCTCATCTCAGTGTGTATTTTAACATGTGACGTTATAGTTGTTTGATTTGTTCTTGTGATTTTAGTTAATGTCGAAGGTCTGATGATGCCTGAAAAGGCGAAACACGTGTAACCGCATTATACTCTTTTTGACTGAGACCGAGACTTTGTGTCTTATTTCTAGTTTAGTTACTATCAATAAGAAAAATCAAATATTGCCCATTCCTAGTTTTTAGCCGAGACCCCCAAACTGTGAGAGCGGTCGGCTCGCCACTGGATATGATGTATTTTTTAAATATAAATAATGGAATTACAATTTTTCTCTTTTAATTAATTTGTCTGATTGTTGCATAATTGTATAGTTGTAAAATTTCGATAATCTTAGATAGAATTTGAAATTATGCCGTCGAAATAAAAGTGGCACTGATTCCTAACATTTTACAACCGTGTTTCTACCAACAATACATCCTTAACATTATCGATTATATTATCACAGGAGACCGATATAGGAACAAAGGGCAACATTTACACTATCCGCAATTACCCCTCAAGGACCACCCAAACAAAACTAAAACAGACAGAGGGAGCGTCCAACAATATAAGCGATGTTGTCTAACATAAGGGCTGACATCGGCGAATTTAGTAGCCCATATGGCGCTAGTTTAAAAATCTGGTGCGATATGTCCGTAATCGACATGCCTTGCGGTTCGAGTGCGGTTTACAGGTTCCTGAGGGATACTCCTGTTAAATGAGGGATGGAAGTAATGAGCAGATAGGCCACTTATACGTCAACGGTTTTGTTTTGATTGTCTGTTGTCGGAGCTATTAAGTTTTTCGAGGGTCTCTCGTGAACAAAAAAAAACGCCGTTAGAGTTGCTTTTGTCGAGATCCATGCGCTTGGATTCAAAATTAAACGAAAAACCCGAATGCAGAGAAAAATTATGGGAAAGCTCAGTTTTGTCCTTTTTACTAAATCGTTATTTCCGAGACATTTTGCATCTATCCTTGTACTTTCCCCTTTTTCACCCCTGAACATTAGCCCAGTAAATATAGGTTTTTATTTACCTAAAAATAATTTCAACAGTTTTGAAATTTGGCACACTCATTTAAAGGTATCTAGAGATGAATTATACGAATGTCCTGATGAAACCGAGGTGAGCTGTAGTGGCAGTCACCTGAAACATGTCACTTTCTTGGGATTTTTGTTTATATCTCTGAAATTGTTGGACCTAGTAAAAATATAGTCATATATTAAAATAAAGCTTATATAATTTTCTTCAAAACTGATGCTATGGTTTATGTGCATCAACAAAAGTAGGGATTTGTCGAAAAATAAAAAAGATTATCCAAAATTTTAACCCAAGAATAGTTAAATCGATAGTAGGAAAATATTAACGGGGCAAGAACTATTATAGAGTAGAAAAGGGATTTTTTAGACTAGACTATAGACACGTGTTTCTGACTTAAGATCTTTATCAGTACAATCAACTAGTTGAAAGCGCCAAAATTAATACACAAAGGTAATGGTGATTATAGATTATAAGTCCGGTGAAGATTTCGGATGTTCTCTGGTGTGGTTTTATGTATTAATTTTGGCGCCAGTTGTACTCGCCTTTCAACTAGTTGACTACACTGATGAAGACTTTAAGTCAGCAAAACGTGTCTATAGTTGGCCAAATTTCACTGCTTTGGCGGGCATCCCAAAAATAGTTATTTATACTATAAGGGATGTAAGTAACATTTACCAGTCGAGGACGAGAGCTGGCAAAAAGGTTCGAGACTGGTTAATGTACTTACATCACATTTAGTATATAACATTTTTCCCCCTCCCTCTATTGTATCTTTACAAGAAAATGCTGGATATATTTTTGGATTTTCATTATCATTACATTCGATAGCATTCTCATTAAATTATGAAGGCAGCCGTCATCCGTTGCCAGAGCAACATAAGCAGTTTTTATTTTATCAACAACGTCAAGTTGACAATTCATAGCGAAAAGTTTGAAGAAGTCGAATTATCTGATTCTGTGTGGACAAAATGGATGTTTCAGACATAGAAGAATCAGCGAATATTGCTTGTTTATCTCTACTCCCTGAAAAGTCGAAAAAAGGTATGAAGCAGCATATAAATCCTTTAAGAATTGGTGTCAAAGCAAGACGGCTACTGCAGTCTCCGAGAACCTTGTTTCCACGAAAAAAGTGCTATATTGAAGTCCTCATCAAACTTATGGTGTGAGTATTCGATGTTGAAGTCCACCCTTTTTATAGAGGAAAATATAGTTATTTCTAAGTATCCAAAACTTCGAGCATTTTTGAAAAGAAAAAATGATGGTTTTAGACCCAAAAAATCGAATGTATTTAACAGGGAAGATGTGAATAAGTTCATGCTTGAAGCTCCCGATGATATATACTTATTGATGAAGGTCGTAATGGTAATGGGAGTTGCTGGAACGTGCCGTTCTAATGAACTCTGTGAAATGAAAATGGACAATGTTAAAATAAGTAAAGAAGTCATAATTGTGACCATTCCTGACTCAAAAATGGAATATCACGTACATTTACAGCGACAAAAAGTGACGACACAAATATATTAAGACAGATAAACTTTCGAAAAAGTATGACAATCTTCTACGAAAGTCGAGTCAGCCACAAAGATCATCAGTAGACGTCGATAAATTAGTACATAATATATCATCCTACAGTCTCTCAGAAAGTGAAAAATCCGTACTGAGTAAGGGTTTTAATTTTGCGATATCTCCTAAGGAAATCCCGAAAGAAGAAATCATAGCTGGAGTGGAAGCCGTCCTTGACTCTTCTGAAGAAACAAAAGCAGAAGAGATTCGACAAGAGGTGGCAAGAATTTTAAGAACAAGCAAAACACCAAAACAAAACCTAAATGCCACTGAACAAAGGGCCCTAATAAACCTTCGAAAAAATAAAGACATCACAATCCTTCCAGCAGATAAAGGAAACGCAACTGTGGTTATGAATACTCAAGATTACGTACAAAAAATGCAGGATATCCTACAAGACAATTGTTATAGGCCTGTTCCAAGGGACCCGACAACGTACCTAGAAAAAACAACTAAAAATAAAATAAAAAGTTCACCAATAAGTCCCGAAATTCAACAAAAAATCATACCACGGGAAAAGTCGAGCAGATGTCCTAAACTCTATGGTTTACCAAAAATACACAAACCAGGGGTGCCTATCAGACCTATTGTTAGTGCTGTTAATTCGCCGCTACAAAAACTGGAGAAATACCTTTCTGAAATTATGCAACCAACTGTAGAAAAAGCTGACTCATTTGTAAAAAACTCGGAGCATTTCACTCGAATTATACGAGATATCGTCCTTGAAAAAAACGATATCATAGCAAGCCTAGATGTCAAATCATTATATCCCAGTATTCCAATCGACGAAGCATTGGACAAGATTGCTATGAACGAGGATTTCCAGGCACATATAACAGAACTCTCGGAGCATTGCCTCAAAAATACTTATTTTTCTTTCAGCGGGCAAATGTATAAACAAATGGATGGTGGGGTCCTCGCTATCACCAGTAGTCGCGAATATATTTATGATATACTTCGAGAAAGAAGCTCTTGAAAAAGCAAGTTTAAAACCCAAATTATGGATTTGTTATGTGGATGACATATTTATTATATGGCAACATGGTCATGCAGAGCTCGAAAAATTTCTGACTCACGTAAATTCAATCCACCCCAGAATACAATTTACTCTAGAGCTAGAGGAAAACAACAAACTATCATTTTTAGATGTTTTGGTCACAAAACTATATAACGGACATTTCGAATACACCGTGTATAGAAAACCAACAAATACTCTAATATCTAGATCCTTGCGACTAACTGAAACACAGACGAGACAAAACGAACTTAAGGTAGTATCTAGTGCTTTAAAGCAAAATGGCTACACAAATCGCACCATAGAGAAAGCTATTAATGCACAGGGTTCCCGAACAACGAACAACAAAAATTATGAGCCGGGAAAGTAACGAGTAGTCGTACCATATGTAAAAGGCACAACAGACAGAATCGGAAGAATTCTGAGGAAACACAACATACAAACAATACACAAGCCACAAACAACTATAGGTAAACTACTCGGAAACCCAAAAGATAAAATCAAACTGGAAAACCACGGAGTGTACAGCATTCCGTGCCAGGACTGTGAAAAATTGTACGTAGGGCAAACTAACAGGCGAATATCAGCAAGAGTGGAAGAGCATAAACTCAGCATCAGAAATAAACAAGCAACCTCAGCTTTATTCCTACATCATCAGGAAACCGGCCATAAAATAAATTTCGATGGATGTAGGGAGATTGCCAATATAGAACATTATAAGACCAGAATAATCCGAGAAGCCATAGAAATTGAAAAACAAGGTGATTTGAATAAAAGGGACGAATCATTAAAACTACCAACAGTATGGAAGACAATAATCGACAAATCTAAAATCGCAAAAACTCAAGCGCAATTAGCGCAACAACAACAGCACCATCCGGAAAACATAAATAACGACCAACGCCTGCGCAGATATAACCTTCGGCCCCGAGTGGGGGTATAAAAGGAAGCGTCGCAGTCACCAACACTTCAGTCTCTATTCGGACGCGAGAAAGAAAGCTTCGAAAATGCCAAATGTGATTTTGGCGAAACGTCAGCAAAACTGTTCTTTTCAGAACGACAGTAGTGAACGGATGTACACCCGGAATGAAAACACATTGTATTTTTCCATCCGTGAAGGAGTAAAAATCAACACATGTATATATATATATATATATATATATATATATATATATATATATATATATATACATATATATGTATATATATATATGTATATATATATATATATGTATATATATATATGTTAACATATATATATATTATATATATATGTATATATATATATATATATATATATATATATATATATATATATATATATATATATATATATATATATATATATATATATATATATATATATATATATATATATATATATATATATATATATATATATATATATATATATATATATATATATATATATGTATATATGTATACATACATATATATATATATATATATATATATATGATGTAGTTTGTTGTTATATATTATGTGCTGAAGCACAATTTTATTATTTTTTTTTAGATTTTAATATTACACACCTATGACTTGCTTCTATCTGCACATTGTAGTTCTCGATATGTAATATATTTTGAATTTTGAATGCACCCATTAAAAGAATTTTTACACTGTGGGCAAGTGAACGATCTCAGTTGTCTATATAAACAATTGAATTTATATTGAATTTAACTTATACTCGTAATGCAGTGAGAGTGTTTATGGAGTAATCTCCAAAAATGTCGAGCTATTAAAAAAAGCCCATAGCTCAGAAAAATATTTATAAATGTACACGTTTTAGAAATTTTTATTTTATATTGAGGCACCAGTGAATTCCGAATAGGCATGATAAGAAACCATTTCCAACCTGTATAATTTCCTGTGAATTTTGAAAAATGCCTGATATATCCTGTATTGACTCACAAAAAAATATGATCACCTTAATTTAAATAATATCCCTCAACGACAGCGAACTTTCCGAAAGAAACTATCAATCGGGCATACGCATACTTGGTTTGCAAACTATTTCCAATCACAAACGTACCCCTTTCGTTCGGTTTTTTTCACCCTCTCTCTCCCCCGAAATACGAGGAGAAAAAAACACCGACGAAATTCGACGTGGCGTACACGCCGGCACAACGCGAGCGAGCCCCGCTTTGCCTCTCCCAGACTGTACTATGATTGAATTCTCCTTTTGACGCAGACTGTACAAAATAGACATCGGGCGCGGGGCCACGTTAATCTACGTTTCCACAGCAACGGGGGATAGCTATCAACAATACCGGCCTGGGGCGGCCCCCCCGACCTCTCCGGGGGATCCTCAAGACGGTGTGTGCCAGCGATCAGGGTCGGCGGAAAGGTGATACGGATCTTTTTTTCTTTTCGCGCTCTCGCAAGGGGCGGCGGCTGCAGGGGGGGGGGACGATTTGCATTTGATAACGTTTAATGGGTCGAGATAGAGAACGGCAAATCAAAGCCGAGGGGGGTTTGCGAAAAAAGTTATGTGAGCTTAAGGGAATCAGTTGTGCTGTTAAGTTTCTGTTTAGAATTCGTCCTTTTTTTATTTCTTTTACTTTAGGGTGTTATTTAGACTAAGTGTTACGTTATACAGGTAAGAAAACTACTGTCCTATTTTAGAAAGAGAAATTAACTGTAGAGACCGAGAGGGCTCCTCTCTGCACTTACATTTTTTAATAATTATTTGTTTGCTTCATTTTTATTGGATTCAAATAACTTTGGTTTAGTTTAGTTTCAAATATTGTTTGTTTTAAATCAGCTTAAGAATTTGAAATTTTTTAAATATTTGTTTAGTTCATAAAAACACTTACATGTTGTCTAAATTCCTTTGACTAAGTGTCAAAGAGCATTTTAATCTTACTCAAAAGGGAGAGACATCAAAATCGGGCATAGTGAAAAACATTTGGTCAAATCAACACCGGATACAGTGGTCTGAGGCCAATATTTTGCATAGGGAGCAACACTAGCCATTAACTTAGAAGAAGTACTTTCCACTCAATCTCGCAAGCATCCAAAAGGTGGCTGAAGAAAGAACAATTATTCCCAGAGACAGAAAGATTTGTGATGGCAATACAGGACAAAGTTATTAATACACGGAATTACACAAAATTCATCATCAAAGACCGGTTCGTTGAATCCGATAAGTGTCGAAAATGTAGCGAGAGATCAGAGACTATGCAGCATATAACATCTGGCTGCAGCAAACATAACCAGATATGTAACATCATACACCAGAAACTTGTAAATAAATAGGGACTCTTGAACACCTTTGTGCCCTATTATAAATTAACCAACCAAGTTTAGTGCGTAAAAATAATGCCTTCATTCTGTGGTACTGTTAAATAAGGAAACAAATACAGCTTATTTGGTAGATGTGGCTGTACCCAACAAAAACAACGTGTTGGATAAATATCAAGAGAAAAAGACCAAATATGCGGACCCGGCCATCGAGGTACAGGAGATGTGGCGACTGAATAAGGTTCATGTGATACCGATCATCGTATCATCAACTGGACCAGTTCCAAAAACACGAGATGAGAACCTGGAAATCATAGGACTGCATATTTACAGCTACATCGACATCCAGAAGGCAGTCCTACTCAGTACTTGCCACATAGTGAGAAAATTCTTACAGGACAACACATAAAACTAGCCTACTTCTTCTGATGAATATTTGATAATAATAATAATAATAATAATAGAAGAAGCAGCTTTTATATTCAGTGAGCCTAACGTGGATGTTTCAGACATATGGAAGCCGCTTCTATCTCAAACTGGCCTCTTAAAACTACTCGGCTCAGGTAAACCAGGGAGCAAGACTTCACGCATCACCGCACACGACTAATATACGAGCTCCTAGCTTTAGAGTTAGCATTAGCGTTAGCATTAGCACAACATTGGGGATATAGCGCTTAAAGAAAGCTCCTATAAACATCATAGCAGAGTTAACTCTAATAATAAATAAAATTCTCGAACTAGGTCACTTCCAGTTAATCTGGAAAATAGTAAATATCATTCTAATTAAAAAACCCGGTGAAAAACCAAACCTGACCTCAAATTACAGAACCAAAAGCCTTTTCTTTAACATCTGTAAGGTAGCCGAAACGGCCATACTTGTTAAATTGCAGGATGAGGTTCTGGAGAAGAATATTCTTTCAGAAGAACAATTCGGATTCAGAACCTCAACCAACACTATAAACCAAACTACCAGATTAGCTATAGTGACATTATTAAAGCTTTTAACAGGAAACAACATACAGGCGCAATTTTTTTAGACGTCAAAAGGGTTTTCGACAAAACGTTGCACAGTGGGCTAATAATTGAACTGTTAAGACAAGATATATCAAATGATTTAATCAAAACCATAAGATAATTTCTTGTTGATAGATAATTTGTTGTGTCCATAGATGGTTGTGCCTCTACGGCTAGAAAAATTAGAGCAGGGGTCCCCCAAGGCTCCCCTCTTTCACTATTACTTTTTGATATTTTTACAGCGGATATTCCTAAAAATAAACACACTTGCTTAAAGTTGAAAAAAAAGATTAAACTTATTACTTAATAGACTTCAAAACTACATTAATGACATTCAGAAATGGATGTCCAAATGGCAAATAACTTTAAAACCAATTAAAACACAAGCGGTTGCTTTTATCCAAACATTAGACCCCTCAATCCAGATAAAATTAAAATTAAAAATGTTTAGATTAATTGGCTAAGTCAAACCAAATAACTAGGTATAATTTTTGACCGGAGACTAAGATGGTCAAAAAATACGACTTACTAAAAAAGCAAAAAGAGCCTATAGTTTAGTATAGTAGTATAATAGGCAAATATTAAGAAGACTTATCGGACGAAACAACTGATATCACTAATTTTCAACACTTAAACGTATAAAAAATGCCGTGAGAAATTCAACGAAGCAGGAGAGACTTTCGCATACATCGCTCTTGTCCATTGAAAATAAACTTCTCCAAAATATGTCGGAGCATCGACGTTTTTATGATGACGTCATTGACGAATTTGCAAAAAATGATCGAAGAATCGAATTACATTACAAATAGGTAAGTTTCTAAAAATTGCTTCCCGTTTATCGTAGTAGGTGTACTTTATAAGGAGTTTAAATATACATAACATAAAATCTGAATTGTAAGTTAGTTGTATTTCAACCAATAGTTGATCGAGAGCTGTTCGTTTTTGAGAAATTAGAGAGTTTTGAGCAACCTGTCGCGAATTTGTATAAATAAGCCGGTAAGTAAGTACTCTTATCCCTTTAATAAAAAAGGCTTACCACTTGTATTTTGGCTGTAAAGCTGGAGACCAGGATAAATATTGTCCAACATTCGCGGCTGGCTAAGTGGAAAAAAAGCGTAAAGTGCCCTTTGCTGTTTGTATGATCTGGCGAGAACCGTAAGACCGCGTTACTGGCTGTTACTTTTGCTTGACATTTCTCATCAAAAAAGGCTTTTCGGAAAAAAAAATGGTCTGCGATACAGTATCCAAATTTACAATCCGCCATACGCCCGGTGCCTCATAGTGACGAATTGCCTGTATCTAATTTACCTCAAGAATTTACCCTTAATTCTGATAATGATCAAATGGATTCAAACGGTATTGTACTGCAAAACGTCGCTATTCCATCAACCTGACAAGACTCCGATTTTGTCTGTGAACTTCCCAGTAAAAAGCCTCACAAAATCATGTGGTTTGTTGTGAATCGTCGCCATCAAATGTCAATAGTCATGAAAAGGTAAACAAAGAAGAAATACTCGAATTAAGCAAGTCCATTTATTAAACAGATTAATTGCTGAGATGACTGATTAAAATATAGTCTAAGTAAATATATGATAAGCACAAAGCGTGGCGATGGACTAGGAGTAGATGGATTAGATACAAAGGTTTAAAACGAACCAAGCAATATGACCAATCGCCGAAGATAGAATTCAGATCAATTAGCAATATAGAATTGATCTCTCTACGAAAATGGACTGTGAAGTGTGTGCAGTACAGTCAAATAAACTAGAAATCATTGTTATTACTATTTATCAACTTCCCAGGGGAGATTTTTCAGGTTTTTTGGATACTCTGAATCACATGTTTAACCTTATTACTAGTAAAGAGTACCGCACTTTTATTCTAGGTGATTTTAACAAGAAAAGCCTTTCTAAACATAAAGTTCTTGATCTTATCGACTCATATGGGTTCTCTGCTTTAAATAGCATACGTACAAGGGGAGAAGCTTGTTTGGATAACATTTTCTCTAATATTAACTAGTGTAATTAGTGTGGATGCCAGTTTCTCAGATCATCTACGGTGGGGATTAGTTTTAATATTAAAAGCATAATTTTCCTGAAGTACCTATTAAGTGACCATTGCTGGGATTTTGTGTATGTTTATAACTAGGCTTAGCATATATATGCATTTGCACGAAAGCATATGCAAATGCATATTTTGGCAATTTTTGTATTTAAATCCATATTTTGCAGTTATTACAGGAAAATGCATATATTCTAATTTTTCTGAATATATTTTTATTTCCCAAGACAAATTTGATGTATTTCAAATATAATCTATAATAATAAAACAATAATAAATGTCTAGTTGCTGGCAGGCCAAGAGTTTGTACAATCCTTTCTTAAAATTGTTAAAGAAAACCAATAAAACATCTGTGCTTTAATAAAAATTATGGATTTACCACGGATTTACAATCATAAATACGCACGTTTTAAGAATGTTAGAAATAATTTTTCAATTCAGTTTAGTTTACCCACTGTGGCGTGAACATTGTCCAATATGCCGAAAGAAAAGCGTTCATTAAATGCGGTATTAAATCAATTCGTAAAAGATTTTCCTGATTTTGCGACTGACGGTTTTGTGCTGTTTTGTAAATATTGTGATGTTCCTGTTACTGCGAACAAGAAATTCTAATTGACACAACATATAGGAACTACAAAGCATCAGATCCAAAAAAGGGAAAAGTGTGCTCAGAAACAAGTTTTAATCAACACAGCATTTTCACCAGGACCGGGATCCAAACGATCAAAGTTCAATGAGGATTTGTGCAAGGAGTTTATTAGTGCGGATATTCCAATAAATAATTTAAGTAAGCAGTACACAAAGACATCAATTCCACATGAATCCACGTTAAGGAAAAACTATGTTCCTGATTTGTACAATAAGGCAGTTACCTAATTGCGAGAAAAAGTAGAAGATTAAAGTATATGGGTGTCGCTAGATGAAACAACCGATGTGTTGCTAATTTTGTTTTTGGTGTGTTGGGTGTAGAAGCAGAAAGGGATAAATTATATTTACTTACAATGAAGACCTTAGACAAAGTAAATCATTCAACTGTTGCTAGATTTTTCAACGACTCTCTCACTCTTTTATTGCATGAAATATGATGTGTGTGAGTGTTAGTGACAAATACAGATGCTGCTCCATACATCTGTAAAGCAATGAGTGGTCTACAAATATTGTACCCTAAAATGATACATGCCACATGTCTTGCCCGTGGACTTCATCGAGTTGCAAAACAAGTTCGTGCTTTTTATCCACTAGTGAACGATTTCCTCGGTGAAGAAAGTATCCCTAAAAGCTCCGACTAGGGTAGAAAAATTTAGTGAAACTGCAGGAAACATCCCCGCCCCCATCACCAATTGTAACTAGATGGGGAACTTGGATAAACGCTGCCATTTATTACGCCGAACATCTCGAGGAAATAAAAAACATAGTCAACCAATTTAATGCGGAATACTCACATTGCATACAAGAAGCACAAAACGTGTTGTGCAAAGAAAATGTACGTGAGGATTTAATTTACGTTAAAAACAATTTTTCTTGCATGTCTGATACTATAAAAAAATTGGAGATGAAAGGACTTTCTTTGTCAAAAAGCGTAGAAATGATAGAAAACGTAAGTGAAACTATAACTAACACCAAAACTAAACTAATTTCTCAAAAATTAGCTTTGGTTTTACAAAAATTTGAAAAATATTAGTGTAGTTTTGGACAATAAAGAGACATTGAATCCAGATAATGACCAATTTTTAATAAACAGTGATTTGAATTTGTTTGAATATGTTCCAATTGTATCTTGTGATGTTAAACGAGTATTTTCTGAGTATAAAGCACTATTGTCAGATAATAGAAGAAAATTTGAAGTTGATGATTTGTTACATTAGGTTTTTTCTTTAGTTAGTTTGTTTAGTTAGCTATGTATTAAAATGTTATTTAAAAAAATACTTTTATTATATAGTTGTATTAATGTGACAATTACTGGTAAATATAGCATCTTAAGGATACCTTGAAGTATAAATAATATAATATTTTAATTGCTATACTTTTGCTTTATTTCTGTTTTTTTATTCCATAATAAATGTGTATTTTTAAGTGCATATTTTCCCTTGCCTCGGAGCATATTTGTATGAATATTTTTAGATCTTTAAATGTATAATTATCCTAAGCCTATAACATAAGTACCGAACAGAAACGTGAAATGTTCATAACTTTTATTAAAAATTATATTGATCTAGGTTTCCCAGAAGAACTAGCCAAACAATATAAATCTCTTGACTTAACACAGTTGTACAAAAATTATACAACATATTACCGTGAAGAATTTAAACAATTTAAAAGAAATTTCAATGATAGATACATTAATCAGCATAACTATAATTCAAAAGCTATCTGGAATATTGTTAAAAGTAACTCTACACTTATGTCAAACAAAACTCGAACAGAGGTTGTTTTAAAGCCTGATGACTTAAACAGGTTTTTTATTGATGTGCCACATAAACTAATAGAAAACTGACCGGAAACAAAAAAAGAGTTCATATGACTTCATCCAGTCCTATTGTACCTCCCTGGAAACTAGGATCCCTGAGAGTGATTTTACATTTTCTCTTCTCTCCCAAGTGGAAGTCAAGGATATAATAAGTGTTAATATCAAAATTGTTAAAAGTATAGTGAACGAAATTATTAGCCCTCTTACAAAATTACTAAATTTGTTCCTAACTGATGCAGTCTTCCCAAATCTATTAAAAATATTTGACAAAGCCCTTTAAAATAGAATTTCAACCTACTTCGAACACAATAACCTTTTCTCCGTCACCCAGTTTGGTTTTTGAAGCAATGACTATAAATGAACTTATTAAAATTATTAATGAAGGTTTGGACAATGGGGAATATGTAGGTGCTTGGTTTTGCGATCTAACAAAAGCTTTTGATTGTGTGTCCTTACAGCGTTCACTTCAGAAATTGGAATTTTATAGGTTTAGTCAAAATGGCATAAAACTTATATCTTCTTATCTAACAAATAGAAAACAATTAGTTGATGTAACGGGTGAAAAATCTAATTTGGAACATATACAACATGGGGTACCACAGGGATCGGTACTGGGACCACTGCTCTTCTTGATTACATCAATGATCTGAAGGACTCTGTTCCCAGTGCTGATTTTGTGCTCTTCGCAGATGATACAACCCTAATAAAAAGAGATACAAATCAGTTGAATCTGGTAAATGCTGTTGGACAAGCACGGTCGAATGTCTCGGAGTGGTTTCACAGGAATCACCTCAATTTAAGTAACTTTAAAACACGATTACTTTACTTTTCTATGAGAAGCCTAAACAATTTTGATATGCCTGAATCAATTCGCTTTCTAGGGGTTAATATTGACTCAAAGTTGACATGGAATGCTCACATTAATGCTACATGTAGCAAAGTTGCTTCTGGCGTGTTTGCTTTGCGAAACTTAGTGGATGTGGTGTCTAAATGCTATTCTGGCCTGAAGCCATGCCTCCAACACAAAAAAGTATTTGCTTTACAGAGAAGAGAGCTGTAAGACTAACGGACGGTTTGGGGTACAGAGATGACTGCAGAAACTCATTTATAAGTATAAACTTGCTGACTGTACCGTGTATATTTATCCTAAATTGTCTTTTATATGTGCGAGAAAATTTCTCAAATTATGCTAGATGTTCACATATTCACTCTTATACAACAAGAAACAAAGATAATATATACTACAATTATTTGATGCTCTCCCTAATCCAGTGAAGGTGTTACCTACGAGGAGTTTCAAATTAGCAATAAAACAGTATTTGATTGCAAAATGTTTTTATTCATTAGAGGAATTTCATAATAATAACTTTTCATTTAATAGTATAGCGTGAATATTAGAATTGCTTGTTTAATATAGTCGTTTACCTAATTAAGAATCATATTTGATATATTTCAATAATAGTTATTATATTAATTTATATTTCTACATGATTTGCTTTGTTATGTTTATGATGTATGTAAACTGTGTAACATTAATTAATAGTTTGAGCTTGCACATTAGTATTTATTTCTTAAGTAAGTATAATATTTGTTTACTTGTATTTGATGAATACTAAACAATAGTTGCTGTATACTCATATGACGTATGTAAACTATGTAATAACATGAATAAATAAATCGAAATCTAAAATATATGCGAGTAACTTGTTACTCAATGTACTATTTCAATACCGTGTAATATAACACAATTTTTTCAACACATGTGCTATATAAGGCACTTCCTAGCCAAGTTAGCAGTGCTTTTTTGTCAGTTTCATAAGTAGTCGCAGGAAATTTTTAATATGTTGTAAATAAGGCATTAATATTAATTTGTTTTGTCCGACACTGACGCTTCCAATAAACACGGAGCGCCCCGTTCTCCCGAAGAGCGAAGAAGACGGTGCCGAGTGTCCCGATTCTCTCGTGCGGTCGACGCGGTGCATTCCGACGGGAGACGAATTATTGTCCCAGACCCGGTGTCAGATGGTTCGGGAACGGATGCGGTGACAGCGGTTATCAGGGATAAATGGCGTCATTTTCGAGACACGTACAGGAGACTTGAAGAAAAAACTAAGCGAGAACTAGAGAACATTGCTTATGTCAACATTGAATCGTTTACTATTTAGATTTCATCACTAAGTCCCTGCTTACAAATAACAAAAACAAAATATTTATTTATACGTAATAATAAGTTTATTTCTTCAATTATCCTATGTAAAAATTAAGTAGGTTTGAAGAAAAGTCACCCCAACGATCATCTTCACTTGTATAAAAAATATATACACGCCAAACAATAATAGGATATCATAGACATAACAACAGAGAGATCAATTCGGCTGTTTCATTCATAAAATCATATATATTTTGAAGCAATGACAAAGTTTACAGAATTAAATATTTGTGTAAACTTTGGCAATAATTAAAGTAAATAAACATGTACTGCAAGTAAGTGTAACAAAGACAAAAATATCTATCCTCCTTGTCGGATCCTACAAAAGCAACGCTATAGAGTAGCGCGCTCCAACGATCTGTCAGTTGAACGTCACCGATCAGCTGTTTTTGACGGGCATAGGTCAAACAAATCGTATTTTTACATGGGAGTATATGGGAGTTTTGTTATTTATTTCTATTTTTTACCTTAAAATGCCTTCTTTTTGATGTATTGTAAAATGTTGTTGTAGAGGGATAAAAGACAATGTTACTTTTATTTGTAAGTTTCAAAGATTTTCAATTTTAGATATGAAAACGATTGAATGAACTTTCCTCGATGTGGCTGAAGTGGATTACTGCAATTAGAAGAGGATTTACGTACTATTAAATTAAATTACGCCCTAGTGTGTGCAAAATATTTTATATTAATCATTTATTAAAAAACTGAAATTAATCTAGCTAGTTAACAATTATTATCATTCTCAATCGAGACTGATCAAAGATCTAATATTTGTTTGAAAAAGTTGTATTACATTTTGTACTGTTATATATTTGAATGCTGTATTATTTTTTTATGTTTTAGGAGACTTAAATGATTATCAGTATTTGTATGTATCATCTTAAAAGAGATTGTTAAAATAATTTTAACCTTTATGCAACTGGGTAATTATTTTTATGTTTGGGAAAGTGAGGTAATCTTACTTAAAAGATTCATAGTTCTTAAATTCTTTATACGAGTATTAAATATTTTTTTACATTCTATCTTAAATTTAATAAATTTGTCTATGTGGAAGCTGGAAGTTTATTACATACTTTAAGAACTAAATACTGTATGCTTTTTATCTTGATATTATCTTAGCACAAGTGTGTTTCAATTTTTTGTATGTATAATAAATGAAGCTACGATAACCATATACAGGGTTATTTATTACAAGTTCTTAAATTACGAAGGGTGGAAATTCCAGAGTCAGGATTACAAATAGGAAAAAGACATGGACACTCTTCAAAATTTTAAGATGGGAACAAAATTTTTTTTAGGGTCTCCATGGTATAATCCCGTCCTAGGGTACAAGTATTTAATTAAATTTTTTCTAGACATAAGTAAGTTTAAGTCTAGTAAAGGATAAAGGTTTCATTATGCTGAAAAAATTGAGTTCTTTTACACTCGTCATCAGGTTTATTGTAAAAACAACTTTTTATTCTTATTATATTCACTCTGAAAATGTTATATATTGATTCACTCTGACATGCATGACCATTTATTTAAATAAAAACATGTTTGTTTTATTGATATATATGTTTTATTTATAAAAAAATATATGTACTGGGTGCAGTACAGAATATTAAACACACAGAAGAAAACAATGTCTGTCCTACGCCAGCCATATTGACAGCAGTCAGCTGTTTTGTTATACCGCCTAGTTATGACAGACTTCTTTTCTTCTGACCATTGACATATAATATATCAATGGCAAGTATATATTAATTTTACGAAAAATCATTAAAAATTCATCACCCATCAAAATTCTATGTAAGATAGTTGACGTCGCCCTTTCTCATCAACCAAATCGACCACACGACAATAAATTAAACAAGTATTCATTTTGACAATGCATGACTGCGTTAAAATCAAAACAATTCCGTCTTCCTGTTGTTATCTATAGGTAAATCATTGACAAACAGTTATAAGCAGGAATAATAAAGGTTATGTTTCTGTTGAAATTTTGAACTCTTACAATTTTGAAAGTTTTTTCCTTTTGAATAAGTATTTAAACACTAATTTAATGTTCAGAGCGTAATCGCAATGCAAGGAAAAGAAAATTCTAAGACAGGCATTGTTTAATTGTGATGAATGAGGAAAACAAATAGGTAAAATATGTGCGGGCTTGACATCTTCAGAAATGAAAGTACTTCAATTGGCAGGAGGGCGACCTTTGCATATGCACTGCCAATAATGCTTAAAAGGTTAAACCATAAACCTATTAAGAGAACTTATAGAAAATAAAAAATTGTATAAAAAAACCATAACCAATAAAATGCACAAAAAGTGAAAAATAATATTTTATTTTATCCGGAAAATTTTAATCTGTAAAGTCGGCGCCAAACTTATTTTTAACTGCCTAACAAAAAAAAATTATTTATGTACAGATTTTTTTGATGCCCAGTACCACGAATTTTACAGATGAAATAAAATATTAATTTTTTAGTGCATTTTTTGAAGTCGTTTTTATCTTTTTCTTTTAAAAAAATATTATTTCGTCCTTTTTAGTTCTATTTAAACGAGTTTCCATTGTAAAAGTCAAGTTTAACAAAGTGCCATTGGGTCCATTGCATATTGTGTAACATCATTGTATAATACCCTGCCTTAATATACATTGGTAACATACATACATCTTCTTCCTGACAAAATGGCGAACGCAAATGTTGTTCAATGTAACATCGTATAAACCGTTCAATATGGCGCTATTCCGGCATTTGTAACATTTTTTTCAATATGCTTACTATAGGACCTTGCCGGTAAAAAAAGCAGTGTTATCGTGCGGGTCATACGATTTATCAACGAAAAAGTTTGTTTTTCATTTATTACCTGTAATCATATCCTCGGCATAAAATCTGGAAGTTGAATTAGATAGACCTATGATATTTTCATATGAAAAAAGAGGATAAACATATAAATACCAGCAGTTGCAAAAATCTTGACAAGTCAGTGACAAAATCAGTAATAGAAAACAATTTTCGGGTTTTTTGCATCCACAAGCGAAAAAATGGTATTAAATCTAATAAAATATTACGAAAATGAAAATTCACCGGCCAATATCCAGGAGACAGTAGCAAAAGCTCTGGGGATCGGAATAAGGACTGTGGAGAAAATTGTGCATGACAAAAGACATAATTTACAACAAAGGAAGATTAAGAAATATACACGAAAAAAGCCAAAGACAGAAGACTTAAGTGACAATGTAAAATTAGATGTTCGTAATGCAATTTACGATTTATACACATCAAAAACTAATATAACTCTTCAAGTTTTAAAAGAAGCTTTAAAAAATCGAGGCATATTAGAAATTGGACTAAAATCGTTGTCAAAATTAATAAAAATGTTGGGTTTTCGATATAAAAAGGACTTCAATCGAAGATTTTTATGCAAGTTGCCACATATAGCATGTCAGCGTATCCAGTTTTTAAAGAAATACACGGAAAATGTTAATTCAAAATTTAGAAAAGTGGTAAATTATATTACGCCGGAGTACTGGAAGCAATCTGTGAAACATATGGAGAAATTAATATGGGATTGGTGGAATCGAGAACGAGTTCTAGATGTCGAAATAGCACCAACGATCATTGCGCCATTTGAGGACGACTCAGAAGATGAGGACTTTTTAAGTGATGATATTTTTAGTCTATAATATTAAAAACTTTCTGAAGGATTATATTAGTCTTTGACGTGTATAAATCGTAAATTGCATTACAAACATCCATTTTTACATTGTCACTTAAGTCTTCTGTCTTTGGCTTTTTTCGTGTACATTTCTTAATCTTCTTCGGTACTAAATTATGCTTTTTTTCATGCACAATTTTCTGCACAGTCCTTATACCGATTTCCAGAGCTTTTGCTACTGTCTCCTGGATATTGGCAGGCGAATTTTCATTTTCGTAATATTTTATTAGATTTAATACCATTTTTTTTCGCTTGTGGATGCAAGAAACCCGAAAATTGTTTTCTATTACTCATTTTGTCACTGTGACATCGCTCAAAGATTTTTGCAACTGCTGGTATTTATATATTTATCCTCTTTTTTCATATGAAAATATCATAGGTCTATCTAATTCATCTTCCGGATTTTATGCGGAGGAGATGATTACACGTAATAAAAGAAAAACAAACTTAAAAAGTTTGTCGTTGATAAATCGTATGACCCGCACGATAACACTGCTTTTGACTATAGCTACTCATGGACGTAAATTGTAGCAAGTATTTTGAATCTCTCTGCAAACAGTGTAATGATGATGAACAGTGATGCGATTGAAAAGATTCTCAACGCCATCTTTAGGTTTCTCACTTTCAAAAGTGGGATTCCTAAGCAAAATAGTTATGGGTATATGATATGAATGTTCTGTATCCTACCATACCAATACCTCGAGAACCAATATCCCAACAATTTGCTTCTGAAAATGTAAAATATAAAATACCGAGATATATTGTCGAAATAAAGACGTAAACATATCTAGGACTGACACAGAAAAATATACGCTTCGAAAGAGCGATATTGCTCCGATTCGCATCGCCATAAATCAGGTCCGTATTAAGGGCCGTATCTGCGCTACGGATCGGCCGTTAACAGAGATGGTATCGGGGCCGGAGCACGAGAGGGTCGAGAGCCTGACACGGGGAGATAGTGAAACAGACGTGGGGCTATTCCCCGAAGGATATCTTCGAGGATGTGAAGGTATATATGTGTTCGGAAAATAAATGTATCGGGGCGATATGTTAATGTTGTCCGCTATTGTACAAGGTCATCCAATTGGATAAGAGAGCTCTTTTTTCAGCTTTAATATTATGAAAAATGAATGACTGCAATACAACTACCTGGTCCGATTCCAATATGTAGGCAATGTAGTAATGGACTTTAGTGTATTTAGTATAGATTTAAGGTTGTGATATGTTCTTCTAATACGTACTTGCTTTTATCAATTGTGCGATATTTGAAGCTAATTTTGGGCAAAATTCTTCAGCTTATTTGGGTTTCATTATTAATGAGCCGATGCTTCATGATTTCCAATGTAGGTATAGTGCGGGACACGAAAGAAAACCAGGCGGTCCTTAAAATAGAGGTTCATAGTCTTAAGCAAGCGGAAAAGTAAAATTTGCGTACGCAAATAAATTTTATGTTATTTTATTTGTTGTAATAGTTTGCCGCTTCACCTATAAAGTGCGCCAGCTAAGCGGCACGGAAAATTAATCGAGGATTTAGTAAATTTCGCACTGGTCCACTTGTAATTGGGATGTGCCTAGACTCTCCATGCACTTGCCGCTAGAAGGTTCTAGCTATTTCCAGTGGCGCCTCTACATTTCGAGCAATTGTTTTCATTTCTAGATAAATGCGTCGCGTTGAATTTCAATTATTATTTCGAAGTAACCATGGCGAGCAAAGGAGGAAAAACAATTCGAAGCGGTGCACGTGAAGTTAATGCGAGCGTTATGGAGGCCTGTACTAGAGAAGCTGAAAATAATAGTTTGACTATTTCAATTCAAAATCGAACATAACGCGCTGCATTTTAGACTGATGTTTCGGAAAGTAGCGTAAGAAAAATTCAGAGAGAACATAATGATCGCTCATGTTCTACTTCACTTTTAAAATCTCCTGGTAAAGAAAGACCCCGGTTATCATACAAAGATAAAATTGAGGATGGTCATTTTAAAGTAATTCGACGAACAATAGAGGATTTTTATATAAACTTGAAGAAGGTTCTGACTTGCAAACCCCTACTTCGTGCTGTAAAGAACAAAATAGATTTTCCGTAATGGTATAAAACCTTAAATCGGCTTTTACGATCATATGGTTTTGTTTGGCACAAGTGCCAAAATAAACGAAAATTGTTTATTGAAAGACCAAATATTTTTGACTGGCAGGTGAAAAAATATCTGTCAACTGTAAGGCAATATAGCCAAGAAGGGCGCAATATTGTGTATCTAGACGAAACCTGGGTAGATTATGATATGACAATGAACAAATGCTGGCAAAGTAAAAGTGTTACAGGTGTTGTTTATGCTGGTTTAGAAGCCGGATTTGCTCCAGGTGCTGCTTTAGTTTTTCGCTCGGGACTAATAACTCGAGACTATCATGGACAGATGAATAGACATAATTTTTAAAACTGGTTGCTGGAGAAGCTTCTACCTAACATTCATCCCAAATCAGTCATGGTAATGGATAATGCGTCTTATCATTCAACGTAGAAGATAAGGTACCAACTAAATACTCTACAAAAGCTCATATGATATCGTGGCTTAAATCGAACAATTTTGTATGTGATCCAACATGGAAAAAATATCAATTATATGTAGTAATATCAGCCAACAAGCCTAGAGAAAAAAAGTATAAAATTGACGGTCTTTTACGTAACCTCGGTCATACACTTTTAAGGCTGCTTCCATACATGAGCGCCCTCAACTCTATTGAACTTGCACGGGCAGCAGTAAAAAAATATATTCGAGAGCGCAATACCGGTGAACTTTCAATTAAATATTTAAATAAAATAACGTTAAAAGCGATTGACTCAATATCGGGTAAACATTGGAAATCGTATGTTAAACATGTTCGTTCTATTGAAGATAAATACTGGGAAGTAGATGGCAAAATTGAAATGGTTATTGATTATTTAGTTATCACACTGGGATCTTCAAGTAGTGACGACAAAACCTTTTCATTATCAGATGAAGACAAGGATTTATAAGGAATCGAACCATTAGAATCACAGCCGTCAATCTCAAAAATAGCTTAATTTTGTAAAATTATTCATAAAGTAGCTGTCAATAAACGGCTTCAAAACAATTAATTTTTTTGTTCAATACCGGGTGTCAAAAAATATCTAATATTGCAATTAATATTTGAAAAACTACAGAAGTCATATTTTTCCCAAATTGCCACATCAATATAGTTATAGTAGGGAGCCAGCACTGATTCCAGTTTGTCTCCGTCTGTCATATTACTTTGTACAGGGGGCGTCATTGTGAACTACTATACAGGGCGTCTCCTGCGTGCTAATGTTAAAGGGGGGTGATTCTTGGAGATTTTTAAGAAAAAAGTTTAATATGAACCTAAAAGTCTTAACTTTGGAGATACAGGGTTTTAAAAAAACATTTTTTTAAGTCCTAATTCTGATGCTATTATAGATAAATAACTGTGTGAAATTTGATACACGTCTTTTATGCATAAAAAGGCATTTTTTATTAACAATCAATTTTTGAGGTTTCTACCAGTGGCGTGCATATGTAATTAACCTGGGTAAATCCGTATGCTCCTTAATGCATAGAAGACGTGTATGAAATTTCATGCAGTTATCTACAATAGCATCAGAATTGGTATGAAAAAAAAAATCTTTTTAAACTTAATGCATAGAAGACGTGTATAAAATTTCATGCAGTTATCTACAATAGCATCAAAATTGGTATGAAAAAAAAATCTTTTTAAACTTCACCATCCTGTATCTCAAAAGTTTAGACTTTTAAGACATAAAAACACCCCCTTTAACATCAGCACGCAATTAGGAAATGTCCTGTATAGTACTTCACAAAGACGGCCCCTCTATAAAGTAATATGACAAACGGAGACAGACGGCCACTTTTGGCATACCCGAATAGCCCAATGACGAACTGCATAAATTAAAACTTTAATAAATCTCGTTCACTGGATCTGATGCTGACTGCCCTTGTAAAATCTGGACTTTAAAATCGTGTATCACTATATCGGGTGGTCCAATAATAGTGGACGTAGGCAGTAGCCCGGGAACCCTTAATGACAGAACTCAAGAAAAAATATATTTATAGGTAAATCGACCAAGAAAAATCAAAATTAAATCATTTTAAAATTCGAAAGTTCGCCGTTTTTGCAACACAAAACAGATATAGAAGTGCGGTAGACGAAAGAAAACAGACAAATATAGATAAAGGTTTATTAAGCATAGTTACATTTTTTAATTATCTGAAGTGCGTATAGTCAGAAAGGAGTGCCATATTATTTAAAGAACGACGAAGCACTGGTTTAAAGAGATTTCTTGGTCGACCTTCCTAAACCGATTTCCGAATTACACGTGGCTCTTCGTTGCTCTAAATCATTTGTAAATATTTGTAAAAATTCGGCCAATTTTCTTTACCCGGAAGAATATTTCCTTTTATTAGGAATAGTATAATGTAACCCAGTTTAGTTCTGCACATAATACTTTAGTATACTGTCCTTTCAAATATTTTTATTGAGCTCCATTTTTTTCCTCCATATTGGATTCGTACCAATATTTGACCAGTTACTATACCATACCACACTTATTTTTTTGGGCATGATTTAAAATAAATTGATATTTTTTTACACTGACTTTTTAAGACCGCCATTTCGTATTGTCATTCTGAATTCGACCAGTTATCACATTCAATTTTGCTGCAAAAATTAAGCCAAAAGATTTTTTACATTGATTTATTTGACCTCCATTTTATTTCTCCATCTTGAATTCAAACCACAATTTTACCAGTTTATCTCTGTATCACACCTAAAGTTTAAAATTAATCATATATGTAGTTTTCCGGACTGATTTTTTATTAGGCCGCCATATTGTCTTGCTGTCTTGGATTTTTGTGTAAAATTTGAGTCCTAACACTGAAACCTGTGGTGGAAGATAGATCAAAATACAAGAGTTCTAACCACACTACACCACAACTTAGAGGGGATTATGGTGAATAGACCATTTTTCTTTATTTAGTGCTTTCTTACCACATTTAACTATTTCTATACTCTCAAATGCATCCAATAATCTATAATTATATACTTTTTGGATTAACTTAAGCTTATTTATTCCTATTTGGTGATTGTTTTCCAAATCTTGTTGGGTAACGCTTGACTTTTCTGTTCTCGTATCTTTAATATGCCATGTCTTCTTTAAAACGAATGTTTATGGAGCGTTTAGTTTGCCCAACATATTTTAGATCGCAGTCGTTACAGCTAATTTCATAGATGCCACTCCTCTCCTTCAAGTCGACTTTGTCTTTAGGGTTTCCAAGGAGATTTTTCAAACTGTTCTCCGTTTTGTAGGCTACTCTAAAACCTACGTTTTTAAATACTTTTTCTAGACCTCTCGTATATCTGGGATCATATGGGTTTAATATGAACTTATTGGAAGCCTCAGGTGCTTGAAGAGTAATGGCATCTTTTAACATTTTCTTATGCTTATCAGTGGCGGCTCCTCCATTAAGTCAATGACCCCCCAATAAATATTTCCAAACAGAAAATAATCAATCTATATTTTTATTTTCTTTTAAATTTGAAAGTCCCTTTTATTATTCTAAACGTGTAAACTCGTTGAATGTTATTAAAGTTAGGCTGACGGCCCGCGATGTCCTCGTGGTTATAAACGGAGGCGAGTTTTTCCCGAGTGTTCCCGATTGAATTCGTATAGGGGCGTGTGGGTAATATACGACTTAAATTGACAAATTTTGGGTCAACGGCCGAGCCGAGAAAACTTAAACATTTTGGTCAGTTAATGTGTTTAATGTAAATCGTGTGATAGATAGTGCTTACGATTGTATGTGCTTATTTTTATAGAATTTATTTTATCTTCAAGACTTGTTTGTTGATTTTGTGGTTTAAATTAATTAAAAAACTTATGCTTTAAATAATCGTAGTCACATTGTTTTAGAATCTCAAAACTTCAATAGTCGCCAGTAAGCTTAACTTTGCCGGAACCTAAAACTCGGCAGACAAGTAAAGACAAAAACCAAAAAGTAAATTGTTATTTTAGTAAAAATACGTATGTGACTGGATATGTGATTGCGAAGGGATAAGGGCATTTTATTGTTTGTGTCGCCTTGCTTATGTCTATATACTAATTTATGTATTTATATGTACAAAATTATCATTATATCCATTACTTTTAGCTATATTTTTAATCAAATTCATTTCACTGTTAAAACGTCCTTTACTTAATGGAAAATTGACTAACCTGTGAGTTAAGAAACGAAATGCTGCCATTTTGTGTTGACGGCAATGAACTGAGTCGGATGCTATATACCTATCAGTATTAGTAAATTTCCTATAAATATCAAATTCCAATAACTAACGTGTCGAGAAAAGGTAATTGCCCATTGTTCTCCTTTTCGTACGTAAAATTAATGGAAGAATATTTATTGTTTAATGTTTTTAAGAAAGTGTCCAAATTTTCTGTTTTAGTATCAAAATAGCAAATATATCGTTTAGGTAGGTATCTATACCACACCCTTAGGAAATACTTGAGTTCTTTTTTGAATTGGGTTTCTAATCTGCCCATAAACAAATTTGCAAGGAACGGAAAGGAAAGCAATTGTGAGAAGTTGTTTATAATATTTATTGTTGAACATGTTTATTCAATAATTTCTTTCATCAATAATTTCTTTCTTCGAATGATTGATTTCAAGTAGTTCCTTTAGGTACTCTAAAGCTAGTGGTATGGGTACTCTAGGAAACAATGAGCTTACATCAAAAGAAATTAAAATTTCACTTTCTCTTAAGTGAACATTCTCAATTTTATAATAATAATAATCGTCTTTTTTTAATTGATTGTACAAATAGGCGATATTTAGGTAACTATAGCTATTCTTCCATATAACCTAAATGTAAACGAAATTATATATCAAAATTTTAGATGACCGAAATATAATATGTACTTAGTTTACTTGAGTTGTGGGTTGGTTAAATCTACTGAAATTGATATTGGTTAATGCGTTCATAAATTTCCCTTTCTTTTGAATGTTCTCCTACGCCTTGTGGTTTATAGACTTGGACGTCTTCTCAAAGTTATCGTACGGGATATTTAATTTGCTGAATTCTTCTACTAACCATTTTGAAATATTGTACGTTGGTGATCCAACAGCTGAAACAATAGGTCTCATGGACTTCCCAGGTTTATGGATTTTGGGAAGGCAATACAGTTTGGATAACTGTAGGTTATTATGCGTTATTTTAAATTTTACTTTGTCGGACACAAGGTTTTTATACTGTTTTAAGGTACTTTTTACTTGTGTTATCATTTTTAATAACGGGTTTTTCTCAATTAAATCGTAAGGACCAGTTTGAATCAAATTGTCTACTCTTTTAATTTCGAAAAAAACATTTTTCGCAAGTGTTAGTTACAATAGTTTTAGGTACAAAGTATATAATTCGTAGTAATAGTTTTTATTAAACTATAACAAACTATTATATATTTAAAAGTGACTAATTTTTTGGAAAAAGGTAATAACTGCATAGAGCTATAGAAAACTGTTTACAAAACGTATTCTTTGTTGTAATTAACATGGTAGGTAACCGAAAATTGACAATTATATGCATTATTAACTAAATTGGCATTTTAATGGTTAGCCTTTTTAGTGCTGGCAATAATGTTGACACTTTTTCATTTTAACTTGTCACATTGGTGCTGATTCACTGGTCCATTGTCGTCAGCAATACTGTTTCATACGCTGTAACAAACTTTTCCGTTCGTTACAATGTTTGGTTCAAAATTCAATTTAAACTAAATAATATTAACAATTTTCTAATTAATAGCATCAAATCACAATTTTACTGGATTAACAATTGCTTGGACTATTAAGTACCGCACGCATGGCACCGAAGTTATTATATCGATCCCGAATCAACAGATCGTAAATTCTCGCTTTGTAAAACACGTTCGAAGGAAATTTCTAGATTCAGATTTCGTCCGCCACATTTAAAATAAAATTTATACATATGCTTTTCAATTTCATGAATATTATTATAAAATAGTCCCTAATTAATTCTTTATTAGGTGTATCACATAGATAGTTGTATTGAGAAAATTTCCTGAGTTTTAGATTGATCAAATATTAACTATTAATTGGGTTTTTCATTATTAAAAAAAAGCCAAAAATAGATTCTGAATTGGCGCCATGTTTTGGTGAGACATACGGATGTACTGTTTTTATGTAGTCCGATTCCATAAAACCGAGTGGGTCAGTCGTTTCGAGCCTCTTTTGCAAAATTTCTATTGTTGAAGGCAAACATGAGATAAGTTAGTTGGAATTTAGTTAATATTTTAACTTAGTCAGCCTAGATGCTGGATTAAATCCAATAAAATCTCAATTCAGTAATGGATTACTGCTTTCTTAAGCCATAACATCTGGTAAGTTAATTTTGAGTGTTTTCTGGCAAGAAAAATTACATTTTTGTGCATTGTGAACATGTTGACTCATTTCGCCATTTTGTTTCAGGTTTCTTTTTCTTTTAACATTTTTCCTCTTTTCTACAATTTTTTCCCTACCACTTTCAATTGTTTTAATTATTAATTGGAAAATGGATATTAAAAGTAAATAATCAATAAAATGAAGAATTTATTGCATAATTAAAATTAAAAGTGATTCGTGGGCGAGGAAAATTCAATGGTAACTGTTTTGTGGTAAATCTTCTCAATTCCTGGAGGAAGAAGTCCTTTTTTAGTACCGTGTGGTCATTTTTCTGAACAAGTGCTGTGTGGCCAGTTCCAGGGTGTCATTGTTCCTGTTTTGGATTTGGGTAGTCTACAAGGAATGACGCCATAGCAAGGATATACCCCGGACATATGTCGAAAAGATAAGTGATTTATAATTTTCTTATTTTCGCTTCTTTGGATTGATGTAGTGGCCATGCATTAATTACTTAATGCTTATTTGAAAACTACATACCGAAACCTCTCTTCAGTCTTCAATTCCTTCTTTTTATTAATTAATAATTATCTTCAAAAAATATATAAATGGCATAAATTATAAATTATTGTAAATAAATATATATATATAAAAATTTTCGTCTCGATTTACGTAAAATTTAAATATATCTTCTTGATTTAAATATACCAAATTTAATGTAGGTATAAATTAATACTTACACTGTGAATAAATATTGTCTATGTGGCATTGGTATATTTACTTGTAAAAATTATTATCTGTACTAAAATATTAATTTCTTAAAGATTTTTGGACATTTACATTTATCCTAATTAGGTATAAAATTTTTCTTTCTTATAAATTATGTGAGTGTATATTAAATCAAGGTATCATACTAGTGAGTAATACCATTGATATTTCACTAATTTAAATTTAAGATTGTGGCATTTTATTTCATGGTAAATTTATTGGGATTATGGAACTGAAATTTTGATTTTCTTTTCTATTGTAATTTTCCTCTAATATCAAATTGCACTTTTTGAATTAAAATTTCTCTTATTCTATCTTAATTTGAATTTATAATAACTTGACTATTTATGATTAAATTTTTTCTACTTAAGAAATTTGCTTAAAAGTGTCTAGAATTATCTAGAGTCATGTTGTCATTTTAGAAATTTTGAATAAGGTCAAATATCAGCCGATCATAAAATTGAGTTTCATTGTTTGTTTGTTCAAAAAGAACTTCATATTATCTACTAATTAAATTAAATAAAACTGATAAAAGATCAGCTGCTTAACTAATTGATAGTCAACAACCGAACACATAATTGAGTTTCATTGTTTGTTTGTTCACAAAGAACTTCACATAAATAAAATTCAATCATACTGATAAACGATCAGCTGCTTAAAAAATATTAAAAAAATCTAATTACCAACTAAATTTATTTAACCCATTTAATTTCTTTAGATCTATATGATTTTCTTATCCTTGCTGACTTAAATCGTAATTTATTATCTTTGTTAAAATCGTTTAAATATTTTAACTTAATTTAATAATTAATTGATTTATATGCATATATTGAGAAAAAATAAATAACCAAATCTTTTCCAAAATATAAAATATAATCATTTCAATTGTAAGAGACTTCTAAATTGTTATTAATCTATATATGTGGAAATTTATAAACTGACGTATGTCAGGTACTTATATTGTAAAAATTGAAAACACTATTCAAAAAAAAACACAGTCCAAGGAAAAATAAATTGGTAATTACGTGATTTTGTTTTTCATTTATTTAATTTAGGTCACATTAGCATATATTTTATCTTTATTTTTTATTAAATATCTAAATCTAATTATTTTAAGTTGCTCTCTTCCTTTATTTTATATCTGTATATCTTTCTTCTTCGAGCTCCTATAGCTCTGGCGCCCATAGCCAAATTATAAAAAAACTTTTCCAACGTTTGCTAAGTTCAATTAGCCGGAGTATTTTACATTAAAATTATAATCTTATTAAGTTGCTCTAAAACGTCAGCTAGCCGAGTCGAACTTACGATTTTATAATAGTTTTTCTTAGTGATCTTAAGAGTCATTTAACAAACATAAAAATATAAAAAAGCACTAAAGAAAACTTTATAACGCAAAACTTGTAAAAGGCAAGAATTTGGTTGGCGATACGTTTTTTGTTCTCCATGGACTCGTCCACATGTGATTCTGCAACTTTTGTCGATTGCCATCCCCCGAGACAATTCAAATTAGTAATATCCACTCCAGCATAGGCCAACATAGTAGCCGAAGAGCGTATAATAGTGTCCAGTAAAGGTCTCTGGATTTGGAAGTCTCAAAAAAGCAGCCACGTCCGATGGCATCTTACCAAACTTATTAATGCCAACAGTTTGAGTAGTACATTTACATTTTTGGAAATTGACAAAAAACCTTTGATGCGGTGTACTCTTGGGACTCAGAGACATGTACTTCTTGATAAAATTAAGATTCTTTCCTTCAGTTTTAACAAAGTTTCTACTCTGGTGAGTCTTGTTATCTGGTATTTTCACCAGAAAGAAATCTTCTTGTTCGACTACGATTTCACACAACAGATGAGTTAATTCTTCAAACCTGCAGGCTCCAGCGATTCCAATTAGTGTTGCGACTTTGATTAGTGAATAAGTATCGTCAAGCGCAATTGATAAAAATGTTCGTGACTTAAAATTTTAGACTTTTTTGCTCTAAAACCTACCATTTTCTTTTTTAAATAAGCAATTAATTTGAAATACCTGCTAATATCAACGTTTTTCTTAATTTTTAGTACTTGTACCACATTGTAGAAGATTGAAAATTCTTTGAAAGTATACTAGAAGGACATCTTCTTTACTAATGTTGTTGATTTTCTTGTTGGCGCACCATTTGATGAACTTTTCGTATTCCTGAGTGTATCTGACTTTGGATTTTTCTAGAACCAAATCCAAATCTACTTCTTTTGCTGCGTTCATAACATAATCTGGAACCCCATCTTTCATGGCCAGATTGTCAAATTCACTTAAATTAATGGTAATAATGCAAAATTACGGAAAATACGCACATATAAAAGCAATTAATGACAAATAAATATATAGAAATGTCAGTTTGTTAATTTCTAACAATTTTAAGCGTCCTTAGTAACCTGGAAACCTGGTAGCTAACCAAAACGAAATGCATTAAGTCTGCTACACACACAATAAATTAATAAATGATAAATAAATTTTGAAATATTACGTGTGGAGAAAATTTTCCACACTAGTGCGTAAAAGTTTGTCTTCACTGGTACGGAAATAGTATATTGTGCGACAAGTTTAGAAACTGACTCTTTGCACACGAGTGCACACGATACTTTTTCTACGACTGCAGAAAATAAAAATACAATTTTGATTATTTTTATTCTTTCAACTTTGACAAGACTGTGAGAAATTTTTTCAAACACCGTGTGAAAACTTTTCACACGCTTATGTCAAAATGAAATGACGAATAATATGAGCTTGAACCGAAATTCTATTCACAAATCTTAGAAGGCTATGGCAGCAAATATTTCCCATAAGCAAGCAACTGTGTGCAAAAATTTCACACAGCAGTTTTCACACATCATGTGAAATTAGTAATTTTCAGATCTTGTTTGGCGTGCGTTTTTAGACAGTTTTCATAGCAGTCGTAGAAAAACTAATTTTCCGCGTGGATATCGGTGCGGAAAATTGATTTTTCCGCACAGCTGTAGAAAAAAAACTGTTTAAAATTTAATATTGGAAAAACTTGACAAATTCTATTCAGTAAAACCTAACAATGTGAGCCCCTCTGTCAGGTGATTTCCCTTCTGTACTGAATGGAACAAAATAAAATGCGTAATTCAACACTAAATAGAAGCTGAGCTCGAAGGAATATTTGTAAGCTTCATTTCCTCCTTTATACTTTTTGGTATTAGTAATGTATTTTAAAAAAAGCTCAACCTTTTTAAAAGATACATAGATATTAGAATTCCATCCCACAACACCGCTTTTTTCAAAATAGACCCTGCGTATCGAGCTATAAAGGTTTTTCGTATGCTACCCAATCAAACGAAGCAGATTGAAAATATAGCACAATTTAGAGAACACACTATTCAGTTTCTACAAACCAGATGTTTTTATTCTTCTAACTTTGACAAATAGCACATTTTTAAAGTTTTCAAAATACAATGGTCATATTTGTGTGTTTTATTTCACAACAGCTTATTTTATTTTAAACTACATGTAGGTGTAGGATATTAATGTAACAGTGTTGGATAGTGGATGGATAATAATGGAAATACTATTTTAATTTAAGTATCTGAAATGTGTGTTGTTTGTAGACACCGCTTTGTTTGACGTTGCTTTATCATTTTTATTATGCCATTGGCAATTAAAGATGATTATACATGATTGACATTTTAAAGCTGCTTTTCGATTATCCAGTATATTTTAATTATTTCTTTTTAAAATAAAATTACAGAACTACAATATACCCACTTTCGCGCCACTCTATCCTGCGACCTCGTCGAGTTAGCCCCAAGGAAATGCGAAAACAGTTTACGTAATCGAGTCGGCGAGATCAAAGGCTCCTTGCCGATCGCTTCTGTGTTTTTTCGCGGTTACGCATTTTTTAGTCGTTGGAACTAATTACTGGGCAAAAGCACTTCTGTTGGTTTTGATAATTGTTTGTTTGGCAGCGCCACCCCTGCAGATTACATGAGGACTTTGCTTTGTTATCAAAAAAGCCTGCCTCCAAAATACGAATATAGAAATTACCGGGAAATGCGGGAAAGTATATGTTATTCGTTTAAAAATGAAAAAGAATATTTTTCTTGTGATCATCTCCTTTGAACTGAAAAGAGTACGGAATCATAAATAAATAAATGATCGCCCATGTTACTATGTTGAGCTTTGCGTTTGACGGATGGTATTTAGG